>CM057814.1:127103262-127628262 GCA_030067965.1 Latrodectus elegans
CGGCCGAAGACTTCACGCAATTTCAGCTGTTATATCTCAGTGATATTTCTGCTTTAGAGAAGTGATTATATTTCGTCTCATAAAATATAACATAAAAAAGGATAAAGAAAACGAAATACAGCAGACGCTTGTTTTCACTAACTCGTAGGCACTAGTAAAACAGTTCGTAAAATAGAAAAATAATGTTGCTCTAGCATGCTTCCCTGTATCCAGCAATGAATTGGACTCCATCAGTTAGATAGAAACATCCTGGTGGTGCTTTCGTGATTTTAAAGCAAGCAGAAGACCCCTAATATTTGGCCTGACACCCCAAGGGTATCATTTAACTTGGAGGATATTGCGACCACGGTTAGTTTTATCATACCTCAGTCATTTTTAGCGAACACGACGGATCTTCGGTTTCCCCTCTTTCTCACTCACTATCTCCTTATCTTCGGATAATGAGAACGAAGCCCTAACCAACCAGTCGACCGCGACCCTAATGTATTTGATTATTAAGATCTGATTGGTTTTTCATTAAACGACTTTTTTATAAATAAAATACTATTATAGAAAGAATTATTTAGAATGCATTATAAAAAGTAAATATAAAATAAGATTGATATACATATAGACAATATATCTTCGCTGTTATTATTTTCGCTGGTATCTCTAGTCTTTAAAATTGTTGAGAGGCTGTTCTATAGTTATGTCTTATTTATTATATTTTCGTCTATTTCTTTTGGAATTTTTTTTTTACTATGACTGATAAATACGTTTATTTTTTTTCAACTGTGACAAATTCTTAACGGAATCGGCTCAATCGCTCTGGACATAAATTGAGGTGTTCCAATGAAACGAAACCAACTACAGAACAAGAAAGAGAACGCAGATTTTTAAAGCAGCCCCCCCCTCCTATGTTTTAACAAACAGTGAGAAGAGAAGAATAATTTTTCCTTTTTGTGTCTTTATGTGCAGGAAACACAAAGGTTGATTTGGCGCCACAGTTATTTCCTATTTATTGCCTGATATCCATGAGTGTTCTTTTATTGCTTCCTATAATGCTTCTCTGTGTAGCTTCGTTGTTTAAGAATGAATAAAATTCTCAGGCTTTATATAAAAACAATCAGAAAAAAATAAAAAATAAAAAACGGAAAATAAAACTATTTGTCAGAAGCGAAAGTTCGCAAAAAAGAGATTTTTTAAAAGTTTTAGTACATAAATTATTATTGTGTACAATGGTGTTAGGGTAAAGACTATCCACTAGTTCGTAAAAACCTGAGCGTTCGTAAAACAAGCGTCTACTGTATTATGATTATTTATAAAAAAAAATTTCCCGTATTATTTCAATTACATGTTATAATGTATGTTGAATGATTTTCTCTTTGAATTAAATTACCTAATTTACCACAAATTACAAATGTTACTTCATAATATTAAGCTATAAAAATTTATTGTTTTGTTGGTATTTAACTGTATAATTCAGTCTCTGGTACGCTTGAAGAGCATTTTCATGCGATTTCAGCAAAATGCGATCATCAAGCAGTGGTAAGGGATCCTTGTTCTGAGAAGCAAGAAAGGGCGTTGGAAGCAGAAAGGGAATGCCAACTGTTATTCAGCGACAAGTTCTCTTCTTGCCATCAAGTAAGCTACCATTTTGCTCTGTAAATAATATACAATCTTATTAATAAAATAATGAAGTGCAATGTGTGTGTGTGTGATGAAATTAAAGGCTCATTTTGCTTAGTAAAAAGATCGCCCTTTATGGTTTGGGAGGATCTGTGTTCAAATCCCAGACATGGTTGAACATCAATAGATAAAGTCAGTGTTTCTGCATATGTTGGATCAAGTGGCTATTGGTACATGAGAATGTAGCACGTTGTTTATTAAAATCCATACCAAAAGTGGCTGATAAGTTATCTACTCTGCGGTAGCAAGTGTTAAAATATAATTTCACGAATTAAAACTTAAATTTTACAAAATAAAATATTTTATAGCACTCAGAATTAAAGCTTATTTCTAAACTTATTTGGTAAATTGTATTTTAATTTAGTTGGTATAGTAAAAGTGATACAAAAAAAAAAAAAAAATACATAACTGGTATTAGTAAAAGATCCTTGCCTCATTTACATAAAAAAGTGAAGTCCATCCTTGTGATAATGACAGCATTATCTTATCATTTTGGAATTTTATTGAGCTAGCCGATAGTTGAGTGGTTAGCGTTCCTGACTAAGGGTGTTGATCCCGAGTTTGAATTCCGGTTCGGGCATGTAGATGCTTGTCTCTCTCTGTATTTCCTTGTCCTTTTTTCCTTAGCTGATGAATGAATGTGGCCCACCCTAAAACGCATTTGTGGCAAAGTGACGTGGGTAGCGCTACTAATTCTCGCGACACTGGTTGAGACACTTGTCGACTGGTTGAGACTTGATGTCCATCGAGTAACGATTAGTGAGTAACAGTTTCCAGCTTTGTTGTGGCATAAGATTAGTCATCCAGTGCCCACCGTTAAGAAAGAGAGAGAGAAAAGAATTTGACTTTTTTTATTCCTTTGAAATTTGATTTTTCGTTTCTTACATGGATTTTGGTTTGACAGTCATCCAACTGTTACTTTTTTCCCATGAGTGTGGGGCCAACAATTTAAAGTGGATTACAAACATCCAAGGCCTTGGTAGGATTCGAGCCTACGAAATTTGAGACCGAAAGCCAGAACGTTGTATTTCTCCTGCCAGCTCAGCTTCTTACAACAATGAACGCTGGAAAACAGATCCAAAATAAAAGAGCTACAAATTGAAGTAGGAGACTTTGATAATTTCTATTCTCTTCTAAAATTATTGTAGTGTGCATCTATTTAAATATTACTTTTATTATCTAAAATTATCAGGCTCAATCTTTGTACGTAGGAGGAATTTAAAATTAAGCCAGTTGAGGAATCAATTTCATGCTGATCGATCAATCTAGGGACCGATATAGTTTTTTACGCATTCGAGATTCTTACTCTTTAGGCAATCTAATCTTCTTATATTCAAAATATCTTCTTAACCAATCCAGTTCTTTTAAGCTCCTAACATATATTTTAATTAATCAAGGTTTTAACATCCGCGCGATATATTAATTTTAATATATCTATAGGTTAATTGCTTTAAGCATATTTATAATATTTATATTAACAGACCGAAATATTTTACTCTCAAAATATTTGCTTTAATCGTAAGAAGATTTTTAATATTCAAGATATATTTGTATTGATTGATCTAAACTTTTCACCTGTAAGACATTGACGATTAAAGGCTTTCCCGATTATCTACGTCAACTTGCCCTGGATATCATTAACCAAATTCTTGCAACAGCTATTCAAATTTATACTGAGGGCAGCAAGAATGAACATAACTTTTGTGGCAGTGGTTTTCTTATAAGGGTCCCAGAATACTTTTATGAAGTCAGCTTCAGAATTCCAGATTTCGGCCCTGTTTTCAGACCAGAGCTAATAATCATCCATGAAGCTTTGAAGCCTTTAAATCTGTAACATCATCCACAGATGTTTAGATCTTAACTGATACTCATAGTTCCATTCAGCACATAAATAACTGGCCTAAAGTTGTTTATAAAACCACAATTTCCATTATTAACATTTTGAAACAGATTTCCCATTAGCATGGGATCTATTTCCTGTGGATCCCGTCCCACATTGGACTCTATGACAAAGAGACTGCTCATATTTTGGCCAAGGAAGGAGCTTCTGAATTACCTGTGTCTCTGACTTTCTCTGAGATCCACTTCAAAATAAAAGTTATGAAAGGGCAGTTATGGGAAACTCCCTAGTCCACTTTTGATATAATTGACTGGTGCCTGGTAGTGGCCTTTCCACCAAGGCGGATCTTGTGTTTCAGTCCACCATTGGTAGACTTGCAAGTAAACATGTTAAATGTCCTTCTTTTGATAAGGGAAATAAAAGTCGATGTGACATGTTCGAAATGGAGTTCTGTCCAGGCCTTTTCGGACCACTTGATAAACTGTGCTGGTCTTTACAGGGAGTAAAGGGAGAGAGACTAGATTGGGTGGAACAAGTCAATAACAGCAACGATTAAGGGCTTTTGCATTCAAAATATTAGATTTAATCTTTCTAATTTTTAAATTCAAGATACTTGCTTTAATTGATCTAGGTTTTTTACGTTTAAGATATTTGGCATAAAATATATTTTAATTCATATATTACTGTCTGTTATCTATTTTTGGGATTATATAAATTCTGAATTGAGAAATTTGCACGTTTTAAAAGTGATAAGTTCTGACAAATATAGTTTTTTTTTTTTATCAATTTTTTTGTCTCAGAATGTTTTTTAGTCAATGTATCTTGATGTATAATCTTCAAGTATGGCAAAATAACTAACCAGTGTAATATAAGTCACAGAAAAATGTTTTTTTTTAAAATTTTCAGAACACAGTTATGTGATTAGAGAAGTTACTAGATACTCATTTCGATAATATCTTAACGCTTAAAATTACCAAAAGTTAAGTGTATTTGCAAATAAAACTATCGAATTTCACAATCAGGAATTTACTGCATTTCCAGAGAATATTTTCTTAAATGACGCCCCGTACACTTTAGAATAAAAGAATTTCACTGTCCAATAGCTCCATGCACTACATTATCTGGGAACCAGTGTGCTTAAACTTCTGTAAATTGTTTGAAGTGGAATCGGACCTAACAAGCATATTGTCAAGACCTTGCTCAAAAATTAGAAATGTAATATGCGATCTAAAATTTCAAAGGATGATTATATCACATCACTTGCAAAAATGATATCTGCAACCATTATTGAATTAAGAACATTCGAACACTTGAAACATTTGGTGTTGTAAATTAAATGCGATGTCATTCATTTGGTTTTTCGGATCCTCGTATTATGTACAGGAAGTTTTGATACCCACAAAACTTTCTTTTGGAGTGATTCATTGTATGTAAATAATAGATAGTATATATAAATATTACCTGTATTTAAAAAAAATATCAGTTTAATGTATTATTATACAAATTGCGTAAGATTAAATTAATTTTGAGACTGTTAAAATATTTTGTAAAAGTTCATGTATTTTCCGAAGAAACTTTTTATGAATTTGTTTTTTAGTATGTGGATCCTAAAGCTTATTTCGAAGCTTGCAAAATGGATTACTGTGGCTGTACCTCTGAAGCAGGTTCCTGTAACTGCAACTCTTTGGCGGAATATTTCCGAGAATGCACACGACTTGGCGGGAAAATCCAAGGAGGTTGGCGCAGCGATCAAGTCTGCCGTGAGTGTCAAATGCTTATGAAATGAATTATAGCATTTAAGACAAATTTTTGAAGAATTTATGCAAAATAAACGAATGAAAATCTTAATTTAGAAATTTATGAAAATGAATGTCATAAAAAATTTTTCTTGTAAATTTTAGCTTTGGCTTGTCCCAATGGCATGGTTTACACTGATTGTGGCACGTCTTGTCCCCAGACATGCAAAGGAACTGTGTATGACTGTGAGGATGACCACTGCGTGGATGGCTGTCATTGTCCTGCTGGAACAGTGCTTCACAACGGACACTGCATAGAAAAAAGGAAATGCCCTTGTCTTCATAATGGCATTGAATATCAATCGGGAGCACGAGTATTACAAGAATGCAACGCATGGTAAACTCTTAAAATATTCAAGGCCATAAATTATATAAGGATCATTATAAAATTCATATTAATGTAAAATCATAGATGTATAGTTGAGTAAGCATCTCAAATAAACTCCTTAAAAAATTTATTACATTAGCTTAAAAAAAAAAAAAAAAAAAAAAAAAAACTGTCATTTTATTAAATTTACTCAGACTTTTGTTGCGTTTTTTGAAAAACAAAATTGTTGCAATTTGGTCTATAAAAGTTATCACTTTAAAATTAAATTACGGAGGCTAAAAAATAAGGAAAATTTAGTTTGTGTTATGAAAACTAGCATTAAAAACTGTTATTTAAGTTAATATTTTAACTCAATAAGTTAATAAAAAATGTAATAATTAATTTAGATGAAATAAATTGTTAACATTGGTATTTGTCCACTATATTTTTCTTTTAAAGTTAAAAAAAATAACGATAATATTAGCTGCTTTACAATCACTTTTTATGAGGATTGATTCGAAAGTTATATTTGGTTTCAGGTGGCTTTCTGAAGACTACCAAATTTATTCTCAAGATGCGAAAGCGATACAGACGTTTAGATTTAAAATCAATGTAATAAAATATTAATATAACATTTTATTACATTGATTTTTACATACAATAAAACATTAATATAATATTTTATGTACCACGTAAAATTTATGTTTGTAAAAATAACTTATGGTAATCCTGTCTCGGTCTTTTTTTTCTTCTTTTAAATAAATTGCGCTGATATTTTTAAGCCGAAAAAGTAGTTGTGTGAGATAATATTGAGTTATAGTATGTTTAAATTGCAAAACATTAATTTAAAGTATTGGAAAAAAAATAATACAGGGCTTGTAGTTTGATAATAAATAGGCTTACTTTCGTGACTGGGAGGTCATGAGCTCGATGCCTGCTTAAGGCGAAGTGCATCATGCTGAGAAAGCCAATGTTTATTAAAACTTCATATCTCAGTGGGAGAAAAGTCTAACACACAACCACTAGTGTGGCCTAACATGACATGGAGAAGGGAGTGCTTGCTCAGGTGTCCACAATGCTTACTTGACCGTTACTGAAAATATCAAACTACTTGACTGGATTAGATAGTTTAAAAATAAGCTATACCTAGATTACTCTAACCTTTGTATGAAAAATAAAAATACCAATTAATTGCTCTTTCCCTTAAACTTTTGATAATTTTTTGTCTCTTTGGTTTTATTATTAAACTTGAATTTAATATAAAAAATTATCAGAATCTTCATATCAACTTTAATTTATTGAAATTAATAATAAAAATACTAAAATCATAGTAGCCCGTTTCCTAAAAATGAATTCGCGATCTGTTTACTTAAAAATGAACTGTGTTTTTTTTTTATAATGGATTAATTATTGAAACAATAATTTTATATTTTAGTGAATGCGATTCTGGTAAGTGGGAGTGCACCAACGAAAAATGCGAAGCCAGGTGTTCTTCGACCGGCGACCCGCACTATACCACTTTCGACGGTTTGAGTTACGAATTTCTGGGTGCCTGTGGTTACTACTTGGTGTACCATGCGAACTTCACCATCGTCCAGGAGAATGGGCCGTGCTCGGAGCTTGGAGAAGCTCAGCAGCTTGAATCGGACTTCGTGTACTGCACTCATGCCATGCAAATCGAAAGCGGGGGGAACACCTTGAAACTGAGGCCGGGAATTAAGGTAATCTGCTTCAAGCCCTAAGTTTTTTGGATTTTGAAAATGCCGAAGTATATTGAAGACGTAAGAAAAAAATGGAAGTTAGAATATTACAAAACATTTGTTGCGATATTACACATGATTAAAACAGTTATTAAAAGAAAATAACAACAATTAGGTTATGTATTTTACCAGAACATTACAAATTATAAACAAAGTTATTTAGGAACCACCTTCCACTTCTCACATCTCTCTTCTATACATCATCTATTTCTATTCCTTAGTGGATATTTTGTAATTTCTCTCTAGTGGCCATCTCTAGTCAATAGAGTTAATATAGATGTGTTTTAAATAGTAAATTTTAACAAATATTTGGAGATTTGGTACTTTTCTGTTATCAGGACTAGATTTATCAAACTCATCAGATTCCCCAAAAGGCTTACAGAAATTGGGATAAAATAATAGCTTTTCTTAATAATGTTTTGTAAAATGAATCCTTACTTTGGAACTTCTATCATAGATTGGAAAAATTGGCACTTGTTTAAAGATGAAACAACTTCGTTAGAATTAGTGCCAGAACAAAAAAACATTAACCTTAATTAAAAAAAAAAAAAAATAGTTAAGGAAGGATGAATTGAAGGCATAAGGATAAGACGTGGCGATGCAACGGAAATTACATTCTAAATTATGTGATTTTTTTTCCTTTTAATTTCCTTCTTTCTAACAGGTCTGGAAAGGGGATTGTGCTAGAATACTTTGTAAAATACCAAGTGCTCGCGCTGCTCTGAATCTTCCCCCATAACAGAAATAACTCAAGATTTTACTAGCTATGAATGTGCTTACATGTTTATTTATATCTAATTTTCTGATCACTGGTTTTTAAGGTTCATTATTGGAGTAGCTTTCGGAGCAGAAGGCAACATTAATAATTTAATTCTGTGATAATTAATGGTATCAAAGACACCTACAACAATTCTTTTTTAAAAAAGAGCTAAAACGGTAAACATTAAATCCCTTTTTCGAAATTCCCATTTTTTTTCTTTTCTTTTGTACTAATTATAAATGATAGGATAATAAGAAATTTGATAAAAAAGTAATTGCTTATAACCATAAAGTAGTTGTTTCTTTTGTTCTAGTTGAGGTTCTGACTACGACACTTTATTGCGATTCTCATTGGTTTAAAATATCCATGAAGTCAGATAATGTTTCATCCACTAACGTCATATTGAGACGGCATTCTCGAACCAACTTGTTGACGAATTTGCTGCCTCCTTCTACGAGCGGCAGCAAACAAGGCGAAGCTCACCCTCAAATGTTTAAGAATAGTGTGTCGATATTCATTTTATTAATCAAACGCGCGATAAGGAGCAAAATGTCTGCTTGAGAAGCCGTTTTCTATTGATTCAAGTCATTAACACATGGACATAACACAGAAAAAACATAAAAAAGACAAGAAAAAACATTCATTTTACGATTAGTTTCAATCGGCAAGGACGATTTCAATTTTTAAAAATTTATTTAATTAATAGAATTCTAAATTAATGGTTGAAATATTTGTAAATAATCTCTTTTCATATCTTAAGACTTTTGCTTTGCTTACGCCAATATTAAAAATTTTCTTTTAATTAACATTGCTAAAATAATTAAAAGTAGATTTGTAAAACATGGGCTCAAAAAAAAGCGTTGAATTTCTTGAAATTGATTTTTATGTAGAGCACTCAAGTCCATTACATTCCTACTGGATTTTGTCATGCTTTAATACAACAACTGGACTGCGACAGGACAAACCTGCACAAAGGACAGGACAAACCTGCACATTTTAGTCTTTTTGTCTCGTTTTCTTTTGGTTACTCTATCCGCTTTCAATGGATACCATGTCATGTTGGGGTAGAGGGAAATGAAGAGGCTCCCTGGCCAGGACTGCTTCTGAAAAGGAGGTGAGCCTTTGTTGGGCTCTCACATATAAGTGAGATTTCCTCCCTTAGAAAAATGGAATTAAACCGACTTGGAAGGATTCCTACTTGATGTACTTTAGAAGAAATAGGGCAGGTCTTTTTGGCTTTCGCTTAGAAAATATCAAACAGTGTTCTCGAGTCTTATGAGTGTCAATGTCAGAGCGATTCCTTTTCCAGCCGTCCCTTCCCTAAGGGCCACTGGTGTGGGGCTGACAGTGTCACCCCGGACCCCCACATTTTAATTTTCTTGAATTTTAAAAAGGATGAGGTACTTTAATATCCTCTAATGTTTTTAGACTTTTAGTATATTTTTTGAATTTACAGAGATTGTCTAGTTTTGCTAGAAAATATGGGATTGGTAACAACAACACTTTTTTGCAACATGTTTGAAATTCTTATTTAGAGATTATTTATTTTCTGTTTCTTGGATTAGGTCAAATTTTTGGCGAAATTTTCTGGCGAAATTTCGGTAAATGGTGTTTTTTAGTAACAGAAAAGTTACACCAAGCTTCATTGTGATGAAAAGTAAACAACAAATAGTCTAAAGAGCAAAATTTATTTCCTAAACATCTTTCAATTATTTGGTGATAGTTTTATTATGGACCAACTTTGATTATAACATAAAAGAAATAAAGTTCTTCTTTATTAATCATTGAAGAAAATAATAACTAAAATATAAGTAATATTTATAAAAAATATTTTCCAAAGGAAATAAAAATTTTGTAAAATAAATAGAAACAATTCCCTGGTATACTTACAAATCAAATAATTCAAAATTAATATTTCAGCATTTTAATAATTAACATATATTGTTTTTTATATGTCTCATTAGCTTTAAATTTTAATCATAAAATTTTATTTTATTTAATATTTCTGATATCATGAATAATTTTTCTATTATTTATATTAAAATTTTGATATTTGATCTTTATTGTTCAATTCAACAAGTAAGCCCTTCATTAAAATTATTTTATTCTTTATAGAAAAATTATACCAAAATTCATTGTGATGAAAAGTAAACGCAACAAATATTCTAAAGAACTAAATTGATAGTCTAAAACTTCAATCGATTGAAACTATTTATTAACTATTGAAAAACTTTGAAAATTATATTAATAACTATAAGCTAACATGTTTTCATGATCATTAAATTTATGTTGTAGGTCAAAATGAATAAAAAAGCTGTAGAATTACCTTACTCAGATTTAGGATTTAACGTATTCATGGCAACAGACCTCTTTCTAAAGGTAAAGTATATGTTTAAAAATTATTACAATAAATTTATCAACCAATTATTTGCAGACTGTCCGTAATTTGAAATAGGTATCGATAACATATTATTTCATAAATCTCAAGTGATGCATTTGTGTTTGAATCTGGCATGGTATTATCTTATTGAAAACTGACCCCTAGATAAGTTTCTATATTGCCCCTGGTCGCAAAAATGGAAGCAACATGTCATTGCACTCCTAAAATCATGGCAGGATGATTAAAGGCGACCCCTGTTGTAAAAAATGGAAATTTGCACTGAGGATAAATCCTACATGTCTCTGTGAACATTTCCTTGTACGAAGCTCAGATTCCGCTTGTTAGGTGGGAGCTGCAGAGCAAAGGTGAATAAGTTTTCATCATTAGAAGAAAGGACTAAGCGGAAGACCTCCAAGACTTTACCTGCTATTCCTAAATGTATCATTTTGCTTGGCACGGCCTATTTAATGAATTGCTATTAGAATACGACGGATGCTTGGTTAAGTTTAGAATCGAATTTACTACAATGAGAACGAAGCCTCTCCCAACCAGACCTAAGCTGCGAAAAGCTGTTGTTGCACCGCATGCTTCCTTCTACCTAGCCCAGTCTTGGGCTCTACCCGTCAAGGGGAAGAAGACGGGTGGAAATCTTTAGAAGCAGGGACCATATAAAAGTCCCCCATTACTTTTTGTCTACCACTCCCAGAGGCATTATTTCAGTTTGAGGGTACTGCGACTACGACCTGTTGAATGTTGACCAGCAGCCTTTGGCTTTACGATGGTTCTTCGTTTGAATTGTAATTTGAAGTTCCTACCTTTAGATAACGAGAACGAACACCCTAACCAAACAAGTTATCTTTGACACAATTGGAAAACGTGTGAAACAAAAAGTGGTTGAGACTCTACTCTATTGGTATTGCCATTCGATATAAGAGAGTAGATTCTTTACTCCACTTTGTCATCATAGTAAGCAACGATATCTCTGCAGATGGTCCAGACGAAGTTGTGGGGTTAAGTGCAGAAGTGAACCCAATCCATCTTCTTCCAAACGGCTTCAGGTGGAGAAAAGATCCACACATGAAAAAAGAGGCTTAGCATGTTGGATAACGGGCAATGATAGCCTAGGAGCAATTAAAACCTGATGCGCAATTTTTCGATCCTATCAAGGGGATGTACATCCTACATTTGTTACTGCAGAGAATCTTTATTTCCCTCATGTAGCAGTCCTTGCTCACAGCATGAATAATTCTCTAGATGGATGGTTCTTTAATCTTTGTTTAATAAAAAAAAAAAAAAAAAAACATGGAAACATCCTTTTAAATGTATTTACATGTTTGGTTGATTATATTTACATTTATCTTCTCTGCGATAATTCTTTACACACAAGGCCTATTTCGGTTGGGATATTCAATTTAAAATAGATGCTGAGTCCGTAAAAATATAAATGTCTGAGCTAAGAATCAAACACACTTACTGTTAAACTGAGTACCAAATTGTTAGCTATGTTAGCTCGCCTCTTTTTGTAAAGGATCATAATTGGCTTTGTTCTTGTTAACGTGACACAACACATTGAACTTCTTAACAATTGTGGGTTGAGGGAAAGCATTTTATTATTTGTCGAATATTATTTTGATACATTTCTTTTAAAACATAGCTGTATCACAAGGGAGAAAATCTTGGAAACTTTCAAGCATCCATTGAGACAAATGCTGATGGAAAAACAGAAACTAGGATCCACAGTTATGTTAAATTCAATAATGGCTATTAATAAGTTTTAAATGAAATCTGAGGCGTTTTCCTGCATCAAATAAATGAAATTATAAACTGCTTACGCTGATGGCAGCTGATTAAACAATGCTCTGTTCTTCAGTTTATCAGTTTGTGAGCTAGATTCCCATGGATGTTCATAGTGGCTCAGAATCAGCTAATATCCAGGGTTAATTAGCTAAGTTTATGTGTGCAAAAATTCCTTAAACCACAAATAACAGCACCGTTATTTGTTACCGAAATTTTTAGAAGCTACATACTCTTAAAGCTTTAAATAATTTTTTAGTTGAATTTAGTTTCTATTTGTTAAAAGATTTGTAAGTAGTTTTAATAACTCAATATGGTTTAATATTCTTAGGTGAAGTTAGCCAACGGAGTGTCATTATTGTGGGATGGACGCAACCGAATCTATATAGATGTACCTCCCACATTGTTTGACGAAACTATGGGTCTCTGCGGAACTTTCAACAAGAATCAGAAGGATGACTTCTTAACACCTGACAGAGATTTGGAAGCGGACGTATCGGCATTCGCAGAGAGATGGAAAGCTTCAGGCACCTGCAAGAAGAGGGGACGTCGATCGCATGGGAGATCTCCTTGTGCAACTCAACCTCAGAAGTTGGCAGATGCAGAAATGCTTTGCTCCCTAATCGACAGTGACATTTTTAAAGGTTTAGCCATTTTTTTAAAAAAAGTTAAAGATGTTTATTCAATAGCTAAAACAGTGTAAATGCCTGAAAATTTCCGTAATTCGAATATGTGCAGGATTCTTAGCTTTTTATAAATTATTATTATCGTACTACTTACGTAAATAATCAATGTTACAGCTATCCACATAATTATATATTGTAGGTTCTGGTTTTTTGTGAAAAAAATTTGGAAATGATGTCACATATAATTCGGTGTCATGTAATAATTGGAGAGTCATAAAAATGTCTACTTCATCATCTTCATCCATGCTAAAACAATTCTTCACAAAAAAGTTTCCTGTATTAAGTTTGAAGCTCATAATGATCTAGAGGCCGAAGAATCGAAGTAATGTTGGGTAGAAAAAATATTCTCCTATAATTGACTTCAAATGTGCTATTGGGTATGTTCTGAACAGTTATCAGTTATTAGGACAATTTTTCTGTATCTAATTGTCATTTGCTTCATCCAAGCAATGTAACCATTCTTCAAAAATATTAGATGTCATACACGAATTAGAATGGTTTTTAAAGGAAACTGGTAAAATTTTGATACCTTTAAAACGCCTTGGCTTTTTTCCTTTTGCAATTACTAAATGTGTAGATTTTTCTGTGCCGGATGGATTTGCAAACAGAAGAACCGTAAGTATATTTGGCTACTATTCCTACATTCACATAGTTGCGAGTTTGAAAACGGAACATCTATCAGTTTCATCCTGTAAAATAGTCCAATCTCACCTGCATTAAAAGTTCTGATTGGAACATAATTTTAAAAAACATATTTGTTGTTTTCTTTTTCTTTCAGATTTCCCGAAAGCGTTTTTGTTAATATCACCACTTTCCTCACAAAGCTTCCAGAAAAAAACCCATACCTTTAAACTTCTGCAGCCGCCCGTCTGATGATTGTAATGCAATTTCGTCTATCTGCTGAGCTATCTTAATGCTTTGGGCTAAAATTTCCATCTATTTGAATATTTTTGATTATATTAAGTTTTATATAATCCATCTTCAATCTAAAATTTTTTCATCACGAAATCGATTTTTTGATGGTTTAACAACGAATTCTTCTTTTTACAAAATCAAATAAAATCAGTTATTTATAGCAAATAATGTGATTTTAGGGATTTTAAACAATGTTGCAAATTCAAACTTTTTATCTACCTTTTTTTTAAGATTTTTATTTTTGTTTCTAGCTATATCACAGCATGTTTGTTTGAAGGTACCCCCTTGTTCAGGGGCGAAGATATAATCCTTCTTTTATAAATTTTTGATTTTCCCCAGAAAAACAAATCGAAATATTCACATCACCCTTCCTTTCACCAGAATCCAAACAACCCCTTCCCTCTGAAGGCTGAAACACCGTACTTCTGTGACATTAAACTTATGATCAGGAATGTTTAACTTGATGATTAGAGAGAATATTACGTGTCTACCAACCTTCCTATCACCAGAAGCGAAATTTTAACACGGACTAAACGTGCATCAACTTATTTATGTACTTAGCTAGATATCTTTTAAACACAGTAAAGACGCTTTTTTCTACGCGTTACCATCGCTTACTGTGATAATTTCTAGCTGCCACTTGCTGCTGACTAAGTAACCACTTACTGCCTCGCAGTTTCGAACAATGATCAAATGATGAAGTCGACTTATCGACTTATGTGACGACTTATGATCAAATGATGTGGCGTAGGGAGGTCTTAGATAGACCTCCCTACGCCACATCAATGAAGATATTTTAGGCCGCCTATGTAATTTTTAAAATCATAGCCCTCAGAATGAGGATCTATGATTATAGCAGATAAAGAACCTACTGCCATTCGATCACAAAGAATGATAACTTTCTTGCTACCATAATTCTCCATAGAGCTACCTTGGCCTCTTAACTGGTAAAGAGTCCTTTTTTCATTGTTATTACAAATTCAAAAGCACAATTATTTTCGTTTCTTCTTTATCATCATTATAGCCCAGAACGGGTCTTAGCCTGTTTCACAATGTCTCTCTTGACACCTTTGATCCTGACTTTGGTTTTTCCTGTAGAAACATTTAAAGTTTTTAGATCAATCAAGACATCACCCAACCATCTTTTCTTAGGTCTACCTGTTGACTTATTGCACACAGACCTCCAATGCAAGATCTTTGTTAGTAATATATTGGATGATCTCTCACTGTGTCTAAGCCATGAGTGTCTCTGTGATGTGATAAATTTCAAAATGATTTATAAAAGCCCAAAGTTCGCCCTAAGTTTTTATTTTCCAATAATTACTATACTTCGTTGTATTGGGGGCTTAAATCTTTATATGTAATTTTTGCTCAAAAATTAATATGTTATTTATATTTCTTTGTGTCAGGGTTAAAGTCTTGGACTCCTAAATTGTTCGCCTTAAGTCCTATTTTTTCTGTCAAAGTCTAAGGCAAATCAAGTAGTAATGGCTCCAGACGTTAGTGTTAGTTATAATTTTTAGAACAATGAAAAATTTAAAGTGTTTCATACCTCATTTTTTTTATTTAGAATGCCATGGGGAGGTTGAACCAGCTCCATTTTACAAAAGCTGCGTCCAGGATTTGTGCCTTTGCGGAGAAAAGCTGGAAAATTGCGTTTGCCCGATCATTGCCGATTACAGCATGGCTTGTTCGAAGAAAGGCATAGTCCTCAATTGGGTGGAGGATCTCCCCGTATGCAGTGAGTTTCAGTCATCAAGATCCAATCTTGATAGTCTCTATCAGTTAAATTTTTATTTCTTGATGAATGCGTTTAATAATACTTTCCGTGAATCAAAGATTGTCGTCAAAGTGATTAACTTTAATATTTCTGCCCTTCTCAGAGATAGAGTGCCCCAGCGGCCAGGTGTACATGGAGTGCGGAAATCCATGCACTTCCAGCTGTGGCGCCATAGCTTCCAATGAAGGTTGCAAAGCAGAATGTGTCCAGGGCTGCACATGTCCTGAGGGGATGACCCTGAATGTCGAGGGCATTTGCATACCAGCTGACCAATGTCCTTGCTTCTATGACGAGGAGTACTTCACGACTTCGGCTGTTACTGTGCAAGGCTCAAGTATATGGTACGATATTCCTTTTTGTCTTGTTTTAAGAAATTATGTATTTGGAATTGACAGCGGATATATACAAATCATGTCTTACCATGACACTTTGTTTCTGAAACATATTACATTACATGCTTTGATTCCGTAGAATCGATAGCCAAGCTGTCATATGTATTTAAATATATCTTTGAATATCCACCTATAGGGACACTTCAGGGAGAAATTTCTTATTAAATGAGGGCTGTAATCATTGTCGCAAGGAAAAATACCCGAAAAACTCCCAATGATCCACTTAGGTAGATATTTGTCTTCAAATAACAATTCATCTTCAGCTCTGACACGTTTGAATGATAGAGCTGCATTTTTCAGAATGGGGAGGACCTCGGTTTGATGGTTTGATTCCGATTGGTTCTTGCCACTGTTGAATAGAAATGAATGAAGCGTTTATTCATTAACTGAATTGAATTTGTTGATGTGGTTGCTTGAAAGTTTTTCATATATCTTACCTTGTGCCACGTGAATGTGTCTCAATATTTATGAAGAACAATTTTAAAGATTCAATTTCAAAGGTCGATTTTCTATTACTTTACAACGGTTTTCGACAATCAATCTATCCTAAAATGTGTTAAAGATCCATTCACCATTGTTCAGCAATATCCGGGTTCAATTTCTGGGCCTTCCATCGAAAAAGCATAGTCCTTAGCACTTGGTCATAGTGACCTGTTGTTTGTCAGGGTGACCCAGTGTTAGGAAAACGCTTACAGCAATGGTTAAAGTTTCTGGTCGATGAAATTCCGAAGTAATATGCTAAGGAAATAACTTTGGAACTGTCTGATTTAATGCATGGTAAAAATTAATACATGAATTATTGAAAAATGTATTATTTGAAAATTGAGAAGGAAGAAGGTCTGTACATATCAAAGCTCTTGTGGCTAGCTAGGATCACCGCAACAATATTTAACAGACTGTACAATTACACAATCGAAAACCATACTGAATATATTACTATCCTACCATTTATCCAGCACCTCAACTATTGAATCCGTCACAAACCGCCAATACATCGAATTACCAAAATCCTTATGTCCTTGGACTTAAAAGTTCCATAGAAATCAAGATTTGTCACCTTCCAGACACTTCCAAGGAAGTGTCGGTAGCCCATATTGAACACTGGAAAACTATCTAAATAGACATTCATAGTTAAATATAACACAGTCTCTTCATAAGTTGCATTTATTGCATACAATGTGAACTTGGGAACACTTGTACGTCAGAGAGAGAGAACGCAGAATGCATTTGGAGAAAATGGGAGAAAGAAAGAAAAAAATATAGCTTTGGTGCCAACTAGAGGCTATCATCAACCATCACAGCTTTATGTTTCTACAGTTAGTTAAGGAGGACAGGCATATGCTTGTTAACCTTTTGGCACATTCCAAGCCCCTCACTCCTCCATCCATATTTAGGCTTTAACGACATATTTTCTCAAATAGCTAGTAAAGAAAAATTGATGATTGATTTGATTGAACAATCGATGATAAGGCTCAGATCAATTTTTTTTACCGCGTAAATTTGAGATAGATTCCCTACTACTGCATCTCTTATAATATGAGGAGAACCTACCGTACACAGAAATTAAATAATTAAGGCACATAGTAACAATAAAAAAAGTAAGTATATGCTTTAGGTAGAAGAATATGGGTCTCCCACGTTCATTCTGGAGTGTTTCAGTAAATTTACCATTGATTTAACATAGGAGGAAAAATTTCAGATGCAATTTTAAGCATGGGATGGCAATCATTTGGATTCTATTGTCTATTGCTGCATGTATTGAAAGACAATCTGTCCTTCCATTTCCATCATAGACACTGATCCAGTTCATACGAGCTCTCTCTCTCTCTTTCTCTTTTTTAGTTGTGCTTATATTCTCGAAGAGTATTTTGGTTACTTATTGCTTGAATTGTAGAATTACTATTGCTCCAGATGGTGAAGTTGCGTAGGTTATGGGTGACTGTGTTGTTTAATTCTGATTGAATGGCTATTGGTTCTGCTTCGGAAATTCCACTATTAGGATGAATTAATATTTCCTGATTTGCTGGATATCAAGATATGTCGTATTATTTTATAAACCGTAATATAAATAAAAGAACTAAAACTCGCCAAAAAATAAACAATCAAAACTTTTATATTTTTATTTAAGTTCATTTCTATTTTTTCATTGAAAACAAAAGCATTTCATTGAAATTAATAATTCCAGTACCTGCCACGCTGCCAAATGGGATTGTCGACTGGCAAGCCTGGAAGAACTTGCGGCCTTAAACCCGGATTTAGCTCTGGGAGACCAGGGCTTTCAGAAGATGGATTTCAGCCAGTGCTTGGAGGAGAACAATGAGGAATTCACGGAGTGTGTGGAGACATGTCCTCAGACGTGTCAAAATAAGTACTTGCTCTCAAGGTGTGCCACTGAGGAATGCGTTCCTGGTTGCAGGTACATCCGTTTTTTTTTTAATTTCCTGAATGTAGTTTATACTCCTTTGTAACTAAAATAAAACTAATTGTCGTGTTTACAATTTAGAACAAATTGTTTTATTGACATTGGTCCAGAAAACTGATAGCGGTACTTAGACATGTCGCAAGTTACAAAACTTTTTGCAGCATCAGCCACTTGCTTCATGCAGTTTATCATATTTCTCATTTTAATATAGAGCATAAATATAACACTAATATTTTCACATAGAAAGTTTCAAAATAATAATTAAATGATATAAGAAAAATTATTTGCCTATTATTGGAATAGAAAAGAGTCGAATAATTTTATCCTTTTCAGGTGTAAAGACGGCTACATTCTTGATGCTGACCTTAAGAAGTGTGTCCAAGTAACCCAATGCGGTTGTTTGCATGCTGGCAAAATTTACAATGAAGGTGACACTATTACTCAAACTTGCAATTTATGGTAAGTATCCTTGGATTTCGACAAGTATTAAAAATTCGCAACGCTTTGAAAGTTTATATCATTGATTTTTAAACAGTTTACACTTTGAGGAATTCATCTTAAATTTCCTATTTTATTACTAGTGAGAAGTTAGCAATTCATATTGTTTTACTAAAAGTTTTTAACTGAGCGAAACTGAGAAATTTTAGTTTCTCTGTTCTTAGATAATAATAATTGAATAATAGATCGCATTTAATAATTAGAAAATAATTTGATGACAATTTAAATCACATATATTTCGATGATAATTCAATTATTATGGCCCTTAATTATAGAGATAATGAAATTCGATCTTCGAATCGAACAAAATGGTGTAAAGCTAACTGAGACGGTCTTGTATGAGATAATTATTTCAGCGTAATATGAAGGAATTTTTTAAACATGTTTAGATAATACATTTTTCGAAATCCAATATTATAAACACGTAAAAGCTCCAATAGTGTATTAAAATCATGTGCTGATATCATGATATTTATTCATAAAAAAATGCTTTTTGTTAATTTTATAAAGTATTTTTTTGAATAGTAAATTGCTTATTTTTAGGAAAGAATTTCAATTTAATTTTACACACTATAACGTTGAAATAGTCGATAAAATTTGAAAATTTATCTAGTTCATCTGAAAAACATCGTCTCTTGGCAGCACCTGAATAGCAAGTGATGTAATTTTTATATAATTTTAATCCGAACAATTAGGAGGATATTTCATAGACAGTACTCGCATGTCTCAAGAGAAGAAGGTGGGGAAATTGCCAAGTGTCCATTTTGACAGATGAGATACAAAAATAGGAAAACAATGAAAGTTTTTTCTTGTTAAATAGTATAGCTATGTTCGATTTTTTATTATTTATGACATTTGGACAAGCCGAGCTCTCTAGCCGATGGCTATGTGAAATCAAGTCAGAAGAGCGCATCCTTCGTTTAACCAGAGTACCACGAAGGTGAAAACACGACTTTCGCTGTAGGACTCCTCCGATAGATGGCACCTGTAGAGGATCCATTCCCTCAATATTGCCTTTGGTCAGGAAGGGGAGGAAATTTTCTATAGGCCATTACACCCATGGTAACTTCTCAACGACCGACCACATGACTTTCGATTCCACAGATTTAACAAGCACGTTTATCACATGTATTTGATGGATTTTTGGCGGCATTAGGAATCGAACTCAACCTTTCTAAACGGAAGGCCGATGGCCTAATCATTAGATTACCACGGCCCTGTGACTAGGCCGGGGTGGCCCAGTTGGTGAGGGTGCTCTTCTTATTATCAGAAGGTAGTGAGTTCGAATTTCAGGTTAACCGAAAGTTCACCGTGTTCTCTAATGGCTGCTGAGACAAGTTAATATTAAACGTGGTCGCAATGTCCTCCAAGTGAAATGATACCTCTAACAATGGCAGGCCAAGTATCGGGAGTCTCCTGCATGGTCCTTGCCTCAGAATCACGAGGATTCAACCCGGCCGCTTCTATCTAACAGGTAGAGCCCTACTCAAGGCTAGGTACAGGGAAGCATGCTGGTGCAACATCAGTATTATACACTCCATTAGGAGGCTATTCAATGATTAAGTTAATCTATGTGATGACTGTGAAGGCTTTGATACTACGTTGCAGACAACCTAATGGCCGATCGTCATGTTTGCAATGCCCATGACTAGCTGTAAACTTCACGTAGTAGTTTTCAAATATCCGCACTGTATATTCAGATAGTGAGTTGTAATAAGAAGGAAAGCATTCCACCAAACATACTTATAAAAAATAAAGCGCAGCAACCTACTTCATATTATTGGTTCTTTCGCCGTAGGTAAATATAAACCGTAATAGACAATCTAACTAAGATAAACTGATAGCTATTGTAAAGCATTTTAATACCCGACGTTAAATTCCATTCTGGAATGATCTAATATAGGTAATGCGTCATATTCACATGACGTTAGGAAGGAAACTCGGAAAACTCCTAAGCATCCACCGCATCAAATACGCATCCAGCAATGCAACTTTTATTTCCCACTGTTCAAGGGTATTTGAGATCGAACCCGTGACCTTTCATTCAGAAGGATGATCTCCTACTACAAGGCCACGGTGAGTCTAGTGTTAATGCTTCTAGAGACGATATAAATTCTAATTGAATTAAGTTTGATTAATGAAAGAGAATTACCATAAAAGAAAATCATCTAATAAACAATAAATTATATGTTTACATTGATTGTAAAGCATCTTTTTAAAAGTAATAAATGGTCTATTTATTTATTGAGCATTTAAGTTATTCTTTTAAGGACCCTTTAATACTTCTTGGAAATGCTTTGACGAAACACGGTAAAATTATTTAAATATTCAGAAATCATTGATTGATTGGAGTGACACAAAACACAGTTTGGGGAATCCATTACTCTAATTCTGTGGAGATGGTCTTGCAAGCAGAGTCTTGTCTAGTTAGTCCTCTAAATAGAGCCACCGCAATCTTTCATGGAAAACTAGAAACAGTTTTCTCCTCCCTCAGAATCTTCCATCTCTCTTATTCCTTGCGTGTTGAATCATTCCTGTTTAAGAGTTTTTCTGACAGTCAGATTAATAAGCAATTCACCATAGATATTTATAAACTATACTAAGTTACAACGTTAATCTTTTAAAATTATCAATAACATTATCATTGTTTAATTAAATTTCTATAAACCAACCAAACACCCAATTTTTTTCTTAATCTCGATCATGATTCGATTTTATTTTTCAGCCACTGCCAGCAGGGCATGTGGGAGTGCACGGAGAAAGTGTGTCCCGGAGTGTGCACTGCCTGGGGAGAGTCTCATTTCAAGACCTACGACGGCAGGATCTTCGACTTCCAGGGCGAGTGCGAGTACATCCTCAGCAAGGGCAAGATGAAGGGGGCGTCCTTTGCTCTCATCGTCCAGAACGTTCCCTGCGGCACTAGTGGCGTCACCTGCAGCAAGTCCTTCACGCTGGAGCTGGGAACGCTCATCACCGATCGAGGTGACTTGGACGAGGAAATTGGTGAGAACTTGAATTAAATTGTGTCCCATTCAGTCAGTGAGGAGGGTAGTGAAGGAGTGAAGGAGGGGGGGGCAACGGGGCTATCTTGCCCCGGGCGAAGCTTACAGAGGGGCGCTAAATCATTTCAAAGCTAAAAAAAAAAAAACTTTGAGAAAATTTCAATCTTAGTTTTATTATTATATCAATTTTATTCGCAGAAATAAACTTTGCAATTTATAATTATTTTGTCATGTCCAGGTAAAAATAAAAAAAAAAGCTCCAGGGAGGAATCAGGTTTGGAAAAGAGAAGAGGTTGTTGATGAAAAATGAGGGAGAGCTGCAGGAGCTTGCCATAAATGAAACTCTTACTCACTATTTCTTTATTAATAATAATTTTGCCTGGTTTAGTTCCTTTTAAAAAGTTTGTTCTTTTAACCATGCTTCGATTTTCATTTCCTAACTAGTTAAATTATAGATTTTAATTCTTTTAATCCTTTCCTTTTTAAGTTTCATACTTTGCTCAAAGTTCGTAATTCTGTTGTTTTGTATTATAATCTTGTAAATGTGTAAATAACGAAAATATTTTGATTTTTTTTTCATATAAAATTTTTGGAATATTAGATTGGTCAGTTCCCTTTTAATGCATATGAAAGGTTTTCATTTTAGTATAAAAACATTTACCAAATTATTTGTGTTAATGTTATTATGGTAATTTTTGGATCTGTTAACTTAGGGAGATTACAGAAGAGTAAGGTCATGAGAGACACCTATTGAATTTTGTGAATACGCCAAGATTCACAGTGCCCTTTATGACTAAATTGTTATACAGGTTATCAAAGTTAAGTTATATATTAAAAAAAGTTATAACAATAATATTAACAAAACAAATAAGTTTGTTTTACTCAATATAAAAAAATTCAAAATAAAAAAAAAAACGTTCAACGAATATTATTTTTTTGGACCCTTCTGGATGTTATAATTATTCAAATATTCAAAACTTAAAAGTTTTTTGTCGAAATTTCAGTGTTTTGAAATATTATTTGACGCGCTATTTTTAATTTCTCTTAACGGATTAAATAATTTTATTTAACAAGCAACACTTCACTAATATTTTTTATATCTTTTTATGAAAAAAATGTGAAAATTTAATCTCATTTTGATTATAGTAAATAACTATGCGCAAAAAAAGAAAATTTCATATAACTAAAATATTATTAATGGATACTTGTGTAAGAATTCAAATGTACTTATAATAACAGAAAAGTCCGATTTTACTTAAGTTATCAAGAAGCGATATAGAAAGATCCGTTTCAGTATATAGTTATTGAGACTTAATGAAATAGTACTATTCATTATGTCCCAAAATAAAATCCTTGTATGTTTTTTTTTTATCTCAGGCTTTTACTGCTGTAGCCATTCAGTCTAGTGTCGTGTTACACTCATGGGGAAATTCCTGCTGAAACGTGTTTCATATTAGCGGTTCTCTTTGTCAAAAATATTGTGTCCGGCACCGACTGACCTTCAAAGAAAGGGAGGAAATTTTTCATAAAATAGCACTACAATATACCCCCTAGGGAATTGCCTTCCAGGAATAGAAATGGAAGGGATCGTGAACTAATTACCTCCAAATTCTAGTAAAACACATTAATTTTCCTTCCTTTTTATTGTTCACACAGTTAATATTTCGTTTCTTCCAAAATATCGCTTCGTCGAAAACAAAAATGTAAACTTTTGAAAATCTGGAGTTTTAATATTTAAAATATTATTGCCGTAAATTATATTTTCTGTGTACCATGTATTCTTTCAATATGAATATTTATTTCATATTTTTGCGGGTATAAAACTGGTACTAACATATTTTGCAGAGTTTTGAAAATTAAATATCAAATTACTTATTTGTTAAAACTCTATTCATTTAAAAATAATTTATATAATCTTTAAATATTTTTGTTTGGGAAAATAATTTTTATTTGACTCATAATTTTGTTGGCTTTACATTAGCACCTTATATTAAAAAAATTCTTTTTTCAAATAGTAGAAATTAAAAATCTATTAATGTTTTTTTTCCTCTTTTTTTCTTTTATGTATATCTTAAAAAACAGTTTTAAAAATGCCTTTAAAATACGAAGAAAATTTTCAATACTATGATAACTAATTGAGAAAATTCCTGTGCATAAAATCATGCGATATAACAATTAAAATATATTTTTTGTCTCAGCACTTTTAATTCTTGATAATATTTTGAATCAATAAAAATCTTTAAAGAACAATATACAGTGCATCAGTTTGGTGAAAAAAATTATTTTTAATAATATAATATATATTGTTTGACTGAAAATTTGTGATTATATTAGATATACATAATTTTACTTGAGTTTATATGTGTTTTGATTTTTAATTTAAGAAATTTGCAAAATATTTTTGTTGTCTGTATTAACGTTTCATTGCTCATCCAGATATTTGCATTGATAATGCTATGACATATAATTTTGTTATCTAAACTGAAATTAGACGAAGTCTTATTAACAAAGGTCTTCTAATTTTGGATTCAGAAAAATTGGTTTTATTGTTTAAAAATGAAATATTATAAACTATCAATATTACGTTTTGTGATTTAAATTTGTTACAGTAAAAATATTTTTGGTTTACCAATCGGCTTAATGATATAATTTAAAAAGCTATTTTAAATGAGAAATTTTCCATAAAGTTAAAATTGTTTTTCTCAGGAATTTTTCTGAAATAAAAAAAAATGAAATAAAATTTTCTGTTTAATCTGTCGTAAATAAAATGTTTAAAAAGATATCATTGTGAAAAATCAGGTGAGTTGATCCTAAATTAGGAGCGTAAATTCTTACCCAATCATTATTTTGCAATAAATAGCTAAAGTTTGTTATGTTAGTAATATTATAGAATTTTTGAAAATATGTTAAGTTATAAGCATACGTTCAGCACCAAATGATCATCAATTTATAGAATCTTTCATAAATAAGCTAATACACAATTAATAGAGAGTAAAAATGTTTGTTTAAATTGGTTAACCAGCTAAGAAAAAAAAAAAAAAACATTAAAAATTCGGTAAGACATTGTTACGGAAATGTTAAATCATTAAAATGAATTTTCTTAAAAGTTAAAAATTAATTGATAAATAAATAAATATCCCAACTTCAAAATTGTAATATCCAGATCGCAATTCCTACAGTAGTGCCCATATCTGTTTTCCTAATAGAGCGATTGGTACTCACAGTTAATCGATCGACTGAAAGATTGAAAGTTGAGTTGACCTAGCCTGAGAATCGAATCTTGGACCTGTATCTTGGGAGCACTAAGTCACCGTGCTTAACAAATGTAAAAGTTTGGGTGAATTTTGTCGTACAGATTTTCATGGAACAGAAGTCTATAGAGAAATGTGGGACTGAAAGATGTTACTCAGCAGTAGAAAAGAAATTAAATCAAAAACTCTATTAGGACTTCCAACATGTCTTATCTCAAACGGTGATGATAGAGAGAAGCAGAGGTTGCCATTCAAATACTTTTTACTATTTCTGCATCAATTGCAAGCTGTGAACGTTCATTTAGCAAAATAAAATTAATTTTGACTTATTTATGATTCACCATGAGTCAAAACCGTCTAATTGATTTAACAATTTTATGTATAAAAAAAGTGAAATGTTCAACTTTGATAAAGTAATTGGTCAATTCGCTTCAGCAAAGGCAAGAAAAATGTGAATATATTAGATTGCGAATAACTACATCTGCTTCTATCTCTAGGATAAGTAACGAGTTATTGCCCGTTTAAACATTTTAGGTTTTTTAAAATAAATGTATTAGTTTATAAAATCAATTTTGTTTTTTTTAATAATTAATTCTAAATTTCATAAGTCCGGTTATTCTCCCTAATGACACTTTTCCGAATTTAATATAAGTAATTTTTAATTAGAATTGAATTTTGTTAAATTTAAAGCTGAGCTTGATACTTCAAACTAATATATTTTCGATTATTTTATAGTAGGTATAACATTCTGTTATTATTTATATTGTGTATTCTTATTACAATTATACTCTATTTATTATAATGTATCATATCGTTATATTATTATATTTCTTTTATTACTTAATACATTTTATGCCCGTATTTATATTGTAGTATTATTTACTTTTCAAGGGGGCGCCAAACAAGGTATCGAACCCAGGCGCCAATTATGCTCACTACGCTACTGCATGCAGTCAATATATATATATAAAGTACCATGTTTAACGGATTCCTTTTTGTCTTTACAACCTGTTTTTACTCTTTTTTTTTTTGCACCACAATTGAAATTTAGATTTTTGACAGCAATTAAAATTTAATAAAAAGAAATTTATTATTCCTTCGTTAAAACAAAAATATGTGATGGACCAAGGCTTGAATATTTTGTATGTTTCAGCTAAAGAAGAGAAAATAACTTTAACAAGGGATGATCCCATACCAAAATCGAATTTCTCATCTCGTTTCGTCGTGCTGGAATCCGGACTCTTCGTCTTGATCTACACTGACGTCGGAATCACTCTGAGGTGGGACAGAGGAACCCGGATTTATGTCACTCTGGATCCCAAATGGAGAAACAGAGTAAGTGGGGAAACAGGAAAGAAAGTTGATATTTCAAATGAGCTTTCTTTGAAATTCAGTTTCAGTAGTAATTGTGATTGAATCATATGATTTTAGATGAGTACGTTTATTTTTATTCAATAGAAATTTTTATGTATCTTATTTATTTAAAAAAGTATTACGTATTTTTATATATTTAATTTAAAAGTGGTGAACTCGACATCACATAACAGACAAGCTGCTGTTGTACTTCTTTTGAGTGTCGTTTCTTACATAGTAGTTGCATTCATGTCTGTTAAGGAGAAATTTCAAATACCCTTCCTGATAAACATGCATATAAAAATAGCAAAAACTATCTTTCGTTGCTCAACAGTGTCTGTGAGGAGGTTGCGTTAATTAAATACAAAAGAACTGTAAATAACGCGTTTATTTTGCTGCCTGGTTTCGCAGTGCGGTTTTGCGTAAGAGTACAACATTAGACTTACAAGAAAAAAAGGTTGCCCTAAATGGCATGATTACAGAATGCGCCAAGGAGGGTGCTCCGTAGCCAAGGGTATACATAACAAATACGGAACATCCCGCCCGACGTTGAAATATGCATATGTTTTAAGGAAAATATAAAGTTACATCACTCATTGACAAATATAAACGCAAAAATAACACAATAATTATAACAGTAATAATGAATACCATTAACATATAGATTTAACAAATAAGATTAAGCATTTTAATTTGACTGAAAATTATCCACAACAGGCAAAATGCAAATTTTAGAAATAGGTCTTCTAATATTTGACTTCGCCGTGCCGTATATCTGTTACTCTGACATCGCCCTCTGGCCCTGAAATCACTTTGATGATTCGACTTAAAGGCCACTGGTAAATTGGAAGCTGAACGTTCTTTATTAACACTAACATGCCAGGACTCAAATTTTGTTTTTTAAGCAGCCACTTTGAGCGCTGTTGTAAATGACTCACATAACTGTTTTGCCAGTGTTTCCAAATGGTTTGTACTAATTTTTGAGTCTTTTGCTATCTAGTAAGTAGATTGTATCCCTTGTCAATGAAATCAGGTTCTGGGATAGAATTTAGAAGTTTTCTTATTAGAAAGAGACCGGGAGTTAAAACTGAGAATTCGTCAGTATCTGTGGGTAGAGGAATTAGGGTTCGTGAATTAAGGATCCCCCCCCTCAATTTGTGTGATTACTGTTAGAAACTCTTCTAGCGTTAGTCTTGCGGGGCCTACCACTCTTCTTTTAAAAGGATATTTATAAGATTTAACTCTCGCCTCCCAAAGACTGCCAAAGTTGGGAGTCCTAGGGAGCAAAAATACCTTCGGAGGAATTCATATCCGAACGTCTTCTCCTATCATTAATTTGTATAAACGTGTAATCTCTACTGAAGCGCCTGTAAAATTAGTCGCATTATTGCTGAAGATAATGGAGCTTTTTCCACGACGTGCAAAAAAACCTTTTCAATGTAGCGATTAGAGCTTCAAAAGTTAAGTCGGAAACAAATTCTATGTGTACAGCCTTGGTTGCCATACATATAAATAAAGCGATATATAACTTTTGTAGAGTACCTTTTCACTATCTCTTATATTTTACTTCAAAGGGACCACATATGTCGATGCCCATGTTTAAAATTGCTGAACTAGGGGTTACTCTTTCAGCAGGAAGGTCTCCCATAATCTGATTTGCGACAACTGGCTTGTTTCTGAAGCATTCTACACATTCGTGAACTACTTTGCGTGCTGCACTTCTGCCACCAATGGGTCAATACTTTAAACGAACAGTATTTAAAAAGGTTAGAGGGCCAACATGAAAATCTCGTTTGTGATAATATTGAAATATAAGTTTAACTAATTTATTTTCATCTGGCAGAATTATAGAATGTGTTTTTGGTTAAATTTTAAAATAGAATGCGCAAGTCTGCCACCTACTCTAATCAATCCATCGGATAGATCTATGAATGGATTAAGAAATTTCAACTTACTTGATGGGATGGGCAATCCCTTTTCTAAAGCAGATATCTCCGGAGAAATATAGCTTACCTGAATTATTTTTAAAAGTATATTTTCTGCGTTTTTGTATTCCTCTTTGTATTCCTCCTAGTTCAAGGAATCCCCTTTTTCTTTCAGAAAGGTTACAATTTCGGAAGAACCTTAAAATAAATGCTAGAATTCTAATTAGTTTATGAAAATTATTAGTGATATTGAGTAAATCATTTAAAAGTTTAGAGTCATTAATTGAAGTTAATGTTATTTTGGAAGTAGACTTGAGTTCATCTATAAAAAAGTTTATCGTTTGAAACACTAGAAATTTGTGCAGTCTAAAAGATAGGTAAATTTAATTTTGAAATGTCTGGTCCTTTAAACCACAATTTGCTGGCTGCAAGAGCCTTAACATAAAATCCTCTGGAAAGTAAGTTAGCAGGATTATGCTCTGATGGAATGTGCTACCATTGAAAGTTTTGTGAAAGTTGCTGAATTTGAGACACCCGGTTGCTAACAAATGTTTTGAGTAAGTGTGAAGGAGAGTTTATACATGCGAGGGCTATAGTTGAGTCCGAATATAGTCTGGCAGAATTTATTTTCAGTCTTATTGCAGCAATGACTTTCTGTATGAGTTTTGAGAGAAGCAGGCAGGAGCAAAGTTCCAGTCTAGGGATAGTCATGGATTTTGTTGAAGCCACTCGGGATTTACTGCACAAAAGTTGGCTTGTTGTTTCATCGAAATTGGATGCAGTTTGTATGTAAATCACAGCACCATACGCCTTTGAAGATGCGTCTGCAATGTAACATTAGGAGTTTTGGGCTAACTTGCAAAAAACATCTGGGAACATGAATAAATTCTAAATTTGGTAGAGTTTCCCAATTGTTTAGATACATCTGGTGGCAGAATTTCGTTCCTGTCCAGTTTGAGTAACCACAGTTGCTGCGTGAATATTTTTGTTTTGGGAATGATCGGTCCTGGGAATTCAAGGGGTTCATATATGCGAGCAATTTGCGAAAGCACATCCCGTTTAGTATATTTTCAATCTGTGCTGGTGATAACCTTAAACGTAAAAAAATCACTTAAGCTGTTCCAAAGCATCCCTAGAGTTTTGATCATTATTTCCTCAGAATATCGATCAAGTGGGAATTCCTTAAGTTCAGTTGATGAAGCCCTGTTGGAACATCATTTGTGCAAAGACATATTTCCTCGTTGGAGCAGCTGGATTAATTCTGATTTGAGTTTTTCAAACTCGCAAAGTTCTGAAGCATTGGAGAGACAATCGTCCATATAAAAATCTTGAAGTACGGTCTTTGAAGCTGAAGGAAAGTCACTTTCCTCATCTGGAGCAAGTTGTTGCAAAACCCTTGTTGCTTGGTATGGAGCGGTTCCATATGTAACCGTTCGTAACTTAAAAACTTTAGTGGGTGCGGTTTTACTATTCTTCCATAGAATTTTTTGAAGTTTAGTTTGCGAAGGATTAACCTCAATCATTCAGAACATTTGTTTTATAGCTACAATAAATGCATCAGCGTGTTTTCTAAATCTTATTAGAATTGAGAAGAGATATTTCTGTAGCATTCCTTCCTTGCTTAATAGTCGTTTAAGGAATTTCCACTAGACGTTTTAGTACTCGCGTTGAAAGCTACACGAAGTTTAGTAATCTTATTTGATGGACGTAACATACCGTAATGCGGTAGGTAGTATCCGTCTTCAGTGTTTGAATCTTCTTTCAATTCTTCCATATGGTTTAATAATTCATACTCACTGAAAAAATCTGAATAAAGAGTTTTCACAGTGAGATCGCGTTCTAAACGTACCCATAACTGGTGCAGTCTTTTTGATGCAATTGCTTTAGAATGTCCAAACATATCTTCGCAAGAATCAGGTTTGAATGGCATTTCCACAACGAATCTACCATTCGGTTTTCTATAGTGGGTTTTTGCGAAATGATCGTTACAATATTTTAAATCATTGTTACAAGTTTCATTAGTGTTTACTTCTTCAATTTCCCAAAAACGTTTGAGAGTTTTTTTAAGAATATCTAAGTTTTCAGTTAAAAAACATTGTTTTGGAGTATTATAAGTAGGGTTGTCTGAAATAACACCTAAAACAGGATAACCAAAAAAAAAAACAAAAAAAAAAAAAAACAACTTGATTGTAAGAATAAATTGTCTCTATCATTATTTTATCTTCATTCAATAATGAAAAGAACAATTCTGCATCTAAAAGAATATCTATTTTTTGAGGAATATAAATGATGGATCAGCTAGTTTAACTTCACTTGGAAATGTTTAAGTTTGAAATATTTACTCTTTTAGAAGGCGTGAAACTAGTAATCTTAGGAACAATTAAAAAACCTACTTCCCACAGCGAGTCCTTATTTTCATTCGACAAAAAAGTTGAAACCTCTTTCTTTACGTTTACAGATGTATCATTCAAACCGCCAATTGGAATATTTGTTTTTTCTTTTCTCAAACCCAATAAGCGATGTGACGTCTGTCATCCTAACTATCTGAATTTATAATTTTAAATTCAATACAAAGAATAAAATTGTTTCTTCCATAGGATCTGGTTCACCTCCGGGTCGTAAAGACCAAGGAGATTGCATTAATTAAATACAAAAGAATTGTAAATAATGCGTTTATTTTGATGCCTGGTTTCGCAGCGCGGTTTTGCGTAAGAGTATAACATCAGAGTTTCAAAAAAGTCATTAGCAGTGTGGAATATTTATGAAGGAGTGTGTGAGGATCTAATTTATTTTTACAAACGAAACAAGGACTTTAAGACTTACATCTTGCTAATGAATGATATCCACTTAAGCAATTTTTACAAAGCCTATTTTTTTTTTAAATTAAATCTAATCTTTCTGATAATTTCATTTCTTTAAATATGTTACAGTGCGTGTGTTTGTGTTTTACAAGCAATACACATTTTAGGAGTTTTGTCAGAGTTAACATAAAATATTTCGATTTTTCGGCATTGAATTTAGATGTAATGTTTGTTTGAATATTATTTAAAATTTGACATCTCCTTTCTAAGAATTCCGAGAAATCCTCGAATTCAGGTACATTGTTATCTTTCAATGTTAATTAAAATTGTTTGCGAGATTCTCTATCTAATTTATCAAGTACAATGTTTAATAACAAAGCATCAGATAATATGTCTCTGGCGAAACCTAAAGTTTTTAATGATCTAAGATTTTTCAAAATAGTATCTAAAATATTGCGCAAATCTTTACCCGATTCTTGTTTTAAGGGATAAAGATTTAGTAAAATGTTTTTGATATGACAATTAACAATTATTCTTTTGTTTTCATATTGTTGTTCTAAAGCTTTAAAGAGAGATGAAAAGTTATCGTCAACAGTTTCTATGATTTTAGCTTCTCCCTTAAGTGATCCACGTAAATAATGTAATTTTTCATTTTCATTAAGGTCAAGGTTTTCACTAATTAAGCTATTAAACTGCGTTTTGAAAAATTTCCCACCCTCATATTTTCCGCTCGAAAACGGAAGGGGGATTTTCGGAAGTTTTACAAAAGCTTTTTTAGGTTGATCACCGATAATGCATTCAATATCTTTGTTTTGAACAGAGTCAATATTTATAATTTTTAATTTATTAATAGAGGTTTTGAAGCTTACCTCTAAATTTTGAATCTCATCGTCTACTCCAGTAAGAGAGTTCTCGATCTTTTAGAATTCTTCTTCCTTGGTAATTTTTTAGTACTCATCTTTGAGTACTTCAAATCTCTCTTGTATAGAGAGTAAATGTCCAATTGAGCCTGAAGCTCAGGAATGTCCATACCATCTTGTCTTTCTTTGAGGACATTATTTAATTTTCTAAACTGGCTTTTGATGCTGCCATGCTTTCGATTTAGCGGTGTGACGTCTGTCATCCTAACGATCTGAATTTATTATTTTAAATTCAATACAAAGAATAAAATTGTTTCTTCCATAGGATCTGGTTCACCTCCGGGTCGTAAAGACCAAAATGTGTGGAGGTTGCGTTAATTAAATACAAAAGAATTGTAAATAATGCGTTTATTTTGATGCCTGGTTTCGCAGCGCGGTTTTGCGTAAGAGTATAACATCAGAGTTTCAAAAAAGTTTGCCGTAAATAACGTGATTACAGAATGCGCCAAGGAGGGTGCTCCGTAGCCAAGGGTATACATAACAAGTACGGAACAGTGTCCTGAATTCAATTCATAACTTTCTATTCTGAAGATTTTGGTCACACTATTCCGCTGAGTCCATAGCGAATGATGCGCTGTATGAAAAAAGCACATTTGTATGCTTCTGTTTTGCATACTGTTTCCTTCTATTACAGTATCTTTGTTTGATTCAACGGTGTGTAATCGGTTAACAAATATAATCCGTTACAAGTTTGTTCGCTATCGTAACAGTTCATTAACCGATCATCGATTTATCATAGATGTTTTTAAAAGGAAAAAGGAAATTAAAAATGAATGTGTAATTTCTTAGTAAATTTATTAAAAAAATAATATATACGGATAGTCTTGCCTTTATATTAATCAATTCTTTTCATTTTTTGTTTATGGGGCATTAAAGAACATGTTCAATGTCGATTGATTTTCTCTCTTTCTTTGAGACTTTGTGGAAGTGATTAATAGCATTGTTGTAGTAAAGATCCCTAAGCTTACAGATACAAGCTTGTTTTAATCTAAGATCCTTACTCTAACATCCTCCCACTTCTAAAATAAGTAAACGAGAGAAACCAATTTTGATTTCATTCAAAACCGAAATATTAATGGTCTACTTTGGCTATAAATATTCTATTGGAAAAACTATTTTCCAGTGTAGAACTTTGAAGTTTAATAGGCAAACTATATAATTCAAGAGAGATGAAAAATGATTTTTGGTCCGTTGGGTTTGACAACCTTGCACATCATGCTCCGAGAGCCGAGATATGCTCGTTAGAATTCGTTATCAGAACAAGAGTTCGTTTTCCGAAAACTAAAATCTTTCGTGAAAGTGTTCGCAATCCGATCTGTTCGTTAACCGATCACCCACTATATATATCACATCCGGGCATGCTCATGCCGGTATTCGGAGCGATAAGGCTCAAGTGCAATCAGTGTTGCGGTGATGTCTACTTAGTGGGGCAGGAGGGCCCCAGACTGTACTTTAATGCCAACTGATTTGGAATACTTGCCTGCCATCAAGGCGCACTAGGGGAAGGACTTTGCTCTGCATGGATGAACATGGACGGATCCCCATTCTATGGAACCCAAGCAACCCATTGCTGGAGGATGCGGTCACTTTTCTAATCACACATCGTAGCGAAAGATGCTTCATTTCTTTGATCGTACAGAAAGCGGTTTGAAGGTATTGAGACAGTAGAGCTCTACAAGATGATACATAAATATTGTCTTCAGTGTATCCCCGTAGAAGAAATCACAAACCGTAAGATCAGGAAACTTCGGATGCTACAAGGAACAAAATGATTTCTGTGGATTATTTCTCACTTTTTCTCACTTTGATTTGTAGTGTTTTACAGTGTCAAACAAAACAAAACAGTGACCACAAAATAAGTAGTGTTTAGCTTTTTCATTGGTTTCCAACACTGATGTGTAAGCATGATGAAGTTGACGTTACAAAATGCCCAAATCTGATGAATCATTTTGTAATTATTCTTTACTGCTATATTATTTTCGAAATTTTTTTTATCTTTACTCGTTATCTTTTATGAGGATGTACTTGTAGAAATAGTAACCTTATCAGTTTTATTTATTTATCTGCATTTAATGTTTAGAATAATATACATGGTTTTTTTTATAAGTTTTATATGCAAAATATTTAATTTCTTATCTTTTGAATATATAATGGAATGAGAGCTGAAGATATAGATTGCAGCTTCAAGAGCCACTGTAGTCTTGGCCTGTACTTGGCATAAAATCAACTACCATTTTTAAGTTTTCCTCGTGACAATAGACGTTCTTCTAAAAGGATCATAAAACATTTTGAACCAACCAAACAATATATGCTATCAATTTAACTAATTTAATTTTGTGAATTGCTTTAACCAATGAAATGTGTCCCTTTTATCGACACTTTTATAAATTGGCGTTATTTTGATATATATGTGTATTAATTTATAATATATATAAAAAAAAGAAAAGTTGCTGAAAACAGATAGGACATCGTCAAAATAATGCTGAATCAAAAAACTAACAATTATCTATGCAAGGGTAGTTTCTTGTAGATATTTCTGAAGCTCTAATTTTTCAAACTGAATTGCAAGGCGATTCATTATGTAGAATATAATTACCGCATTGTTACAGGTTCAAGGCCTTTGTGGAAACTTTAATGATGACCAGTCTGACGATTTCTGCACGCCGTCCGGGGGATTGTCAGAAGTGAGTGCAAACATCTTCGCCGACAGCTGGAAGGTGCACGAATTCTGTCCTAAGCCTCAGATCATCGAGGACATGTGCGCCATTCACCCCCAGAGGAACAGCTGGGCGCAGCAGAAGTGCGGAATACTGAAGTCTGATGTTTTCGCTCCATGCAGGGATGCTGTGTCGCTGGAACCTTTTTATGAAAGGTAACGTAGAGAATTCTAGATTGTTTTATGGATTCAATTTATCATCAGGCGGCGATGCGATAACTTGTCACGTGTCAAGTATAGAAGGCTTATATTAGAAACTTGTGAATACTTTCCCGTTATCAAGATCAGATTGAGAAATCGCCAAATCTTCAGTATTTGAATGGAAATTCAATACTTAATTATAATCACCATGGATATGATTTCTAGATGTATGATAAAAATCCTGGAGAAAACAACTATACAAATGTTACCCTTACAATAAGAATGTCATTTTCGTATGATGTTCTTGGCGATTTCAATAAAATACTTGGCGACATGTCTGATCTCGATAACACAAAAGTACCTGGCTGTCTTTCTTTGAATCGTGCAAAGCTGACTAATTTAATTTCTATCCTTCAACTCTTCATTGCAATTTTTTTAAATTTATGCACATTCACATTCAGTAATAAATAAATTGATATTCTTTCAAATTATTCTATGTTGGAATTTTTTGATTTGGATTCCAATTCTTAGATGTTGTGACTATGATTTTTATGGTTCGAATATTCCATGATAAAGTCAATATTTAGTGACATCTGAATAGGGTCTGTATAAAAGAAAATTACGTAAACAAATAATTTTCAGGAGAATTTTAGGCCTTACATCATTAAATTTTATTGATTTTACATCAAAATTAAATAAACAAATTTCAAAATATATTCATGAATTTCTTTATTTTAATTAAGTCATTTTTTGAACTATATTATTGGATAAGTTAAAATGATGAAACATTGCTATGCAAATGTTTTCTTTTTCGCAATTCTCCAGTACTGAAATCAGTTGTTCTTTATTGGATTTAGTAAACACAGACGTGCTTGAAAGGAAATCTTTCTTCAGTAACCGCCAATTTTCAAAATTTCTCATCTAAAATCTTTCTCTACAAAATACTCAGAATACAAATGTCTTAGCTTAAAAATTTTTTTTAAAAAAAAAAAAAAAAAAAAAAAAGCTTTATTCCTGCCAATTATTGTTACGATTTGGACAAGTGAACCACGCTTATAATTTCTTTTTTTAACATTTTAAATTATTATTTATCCTGGAATTTTCTTTCTGGCACAGCTACCCTAAAATTCGTTATACAAATTTTTTAATTTTTTGGCGGCGAAGAAATGTCGCCATTGGGACAAACAAATCCTTTTCAGTTTATTTACCAACGAATAAATTAAACGTTCAGTCAGAATTCGGTACTTACGTATTATTGCAACCAGGTTGGCGCGATTTGTAAGTTGAGTGAGAAAGTATGAATAAAAATAAAATGTACATTTATTAATTACAGATAATTTTTAATACAGTTTTTTTATATTATTTTGTTTTAAAATATAAATTAGCAATTAAACCCTTCCAGTTTCGAATTTGAATAAGTTGCAGAATTATTTTTTAGCACTGATTGAAAACCGTCTTCGCCATTAACAGCTTGAGTTTGGCGCCATATAAATTCAATAAGGTATGAGTCAAGATGATGACGGGCTGTTCAACTCTGTTTTTTGTTGCGCCATTTGGCTGAGCCCCACATGCGCTCTACATGTTATGTGTGAACGCCCGTGTCGGGATCCACAAAGTTATATTTGTGATTAACAGTTCCATGCAGAAATCCAGCATTTTCCAACTGACTTGTCTTGTATCCTTTCCAGCAATACGAATAAATAATGCTTCCTTCCTTGATATTTTAGCAAATTTTTTCCTTGAGGGTAACGGCGCTTCTGTTAGGTACAGTAAGCAAAAAAGTCTCTTTCGTTTCTCGGCAAATTCCGCCGAAAACCATTGCTGTGGTAGTACACGCCCAGTGTTATTTTTTCTTTTTACAAATAAACTTTCTTCTATTTCCGCAATAAGTCCTTTGCCGCCTATTTGCTTTCTTTCTTTTTCATCCATTTCAAGGGCACATATCTCCCACATGTAATAGTTCCAATCTATAATAGTTTTGTCAGAAATTTCCATCGCTTCTGCACAAAATTTAATTGAATTTAACTCTTTACACCAACAATAAATGAAGCGCACCGCTGTCACAAATGAAATTCGGCTACCTTCAAACCAATTTCCGGTTCTCACACCCAAGTCTGGATTGTAGTTATCGACGTTACATTTGCAGAAGATTTGCTTTCCAAAATACAGTTTCATTTTATGAGAGTTTTTACAAGTACGTTCGTTCGGTATAATTCCATATCCCTGTAACAATTCAACAGCATCTTTTTCACTCGCAGGTATATCCCAAATATCCTTAGTTAACGTATTTCATGGCATTCAATCTATTCAGTAAGCAAAATAATTTCATTACGAAAAACCACGTATAATACGTAAGGTTGCCGTAAGTAAGGTCTCCAAATTTGGCGATTTATGCGAATTTTGGCCTGGTTGCGTTAATACGTAAGTACCCAGAATTCTTTAGTATTTCAAATTAATACTTTGAACAATAGCCATGATTAGTCACTGAAAATATTAATACGAAATAGGAAAAGAATAATATAAAATAATCCAAAAAAAAAAAAAAAAAAAAAAACAATACAACTTGGAATTCAATTATAACTGAAAGATTCAAAAATCTGCCGAACACACTAAAAAGCTCAATCCAACTATTCTTATAAATATTCTTACTAAAAACTGAAAATAAAACAAAATGTTCTAATTTTCTTGTGATGATATAAATATTATGTTTGCCAAAGAAAATTATCTTGATAAGTCTTATTACTGTGGATGTCACAACGACGTTCTAAAACAAAACCTAGGTTGCCAGATAAACGATGAAATCCGCTAAAAAAATTCCTGAAATTCAGGAATTCAGATATGGGATTATGCGGCAGTTGTGTGCCGAATTTTTTAATCTACAATAATTTAGTTGTCGGTGCTTTATTATGCTTTTCAGAATCTATAATCTTAGAGGAGAAAACGTAACTAAAAATAATAAATAAAACAATTAATTAACACTAAAATTAAAGCAATTAAATTTTAATCAGTTTATGGTTATTGAAATTGTTGCCAAAGAGTGAGACGGTCAACGATATATTTTTTATATATTTTTAGCATTTTATTCGTTAAAATATCATTGAAATTATGTGAATAAATATTCTATTTATTATTTAAGGTTTGGAATAAATTAAGTAATGTAAATTGACAAATCAAAGGTATGAATATTCAACAAAATATATCGCCAAAAAAGAGGCTGTATTGAAATATAGTTTACAGACATTTTTTTTTTCTTTTTTGTATTTTTATTTGCAAGAATTATGTTGTTACCGATTTTGTATAAATATTTCCATAATATTTCTGTATGTTTAGAATTTAAAGTATTAATATTTGAATGGGTTTTACTCTAGTACTTTGCAAGTGCATAAAAGTATAAAAATGAGAATGTATTTTATATCTAAATTAGTTCAGTAAACTATTATTATCGAGTGTAATACTGTACTAAACATTTCCTTTTATTCTGAACAAAATGAAATTCATTAAAAATAACAGAAATTTGAATTAAATCAAAGTTGGATAAGTTAAAAAAAATTAAATATACATATATAATGTTCTAATTCTGAAAACATTTAATGTTGAAATTATATCGCGTAAGTGCTTTTCTCTAATTGATGCAAAATAAATTTAAGGAAAAACTAACACAGAATTGATAGTTTTTAACAAAACTATTTGAAGCTCAAACTAAAATAAAAATTTGTTAGATCCACGTGTGTATTACTAAACTAAGACTAGTCTTTGAAAATTTTAATATCTCAATACTTGATTATTAATGGCCAATGGCGCACAAAAGATGAAAAGAAAATCAAGGAACAGAATTAAAAAAGTTTAAAAAAAAAACCTTTTAAAATGTTTTGAATTTGTATGAAAATATGCTTGTGACGAAGAATTCCGAAACAAATATTGAATTCGGAACTTGCATATTTAAAGAACTCCATCAAAAATACTCGCAAGACAATCTTGGTAGAGAAAGCCATCATTCAACTGAGGATGTTATTGAGACAGGAAGTCTATATTTCGGGAAACATGACACACATTCGAAGCATATTCCATTTATGCTAGTGTCATGCAGCTCGCCAATGGGAAATATTATCTCCAAATTGAAGCTCGATTTGGCTGTTCCTATTCCGAAAATAATATTGTTTATAGTAACTTCAGATGATGAATCTACTGAAATCTCAGATGAAAATCGAGAAATAAGAAGCTTTTTTATAAAAGGGTTGATTTCTACGATGATTGCTACTGATGTGTGGATTTGTTCAAGTGGACTTGATGAAGGTTTCAGCAATGAATTGGGCGAAGCCATTAACAACGAATATTCCAGAAGAAAAATGATGCATACGAGTTTATCTAAGACAAGTATTCTATCACTTCGTGAAGCAACACTTATTGGTATTTGTGAAAAAAATATTTTAAAATTCGGCAGTCAGCTAGATCTTCAAATCGACTCAGAAGAACAAATAGAAAAAAAAGCTAAAAAGTGGGATGTAAGTAAATATTTCAATTATTTCTTGTTCTTAAACACTGCTCATAAGAAGAGAAACGGTCTGTCAGCATTCCTGCAGGATTTTGCTAACCACTTGAGGTATCATGTTTCTCTAGAGAAAGGAAGATCCTGCCCAGAACACATGACTCCAGTTATGATAATTCTAATATGCGGAAAAGCATCTGACATCGATGTAATTCTTGGCCACGTTAAGAATGGCTTTCCTGTAACTGTAATTAAAGAAAGTGGTGGCTTATCTGACTTGATTGCTTTGGCCTACCATCACTTACTTCGTATTCCTGATGCCACAAACATTGCTGAGTATAAAGAAACGGTGCTGAGGCCTCTTCTTTCCGAGAAAATTGCCAGAATTTTTTCCGACGCATCTTTGATGGATATTTCAGAAAAGGATTTGATTAGAAAGATATTAACTTGCCTTCGATACTCCATGCAGGAAGATCAGAAACTTATAACGTTGCTAGGTCGTCATGATTTAGAAATAGAAACTGCTCATTTAGCTTCTCCTCTCTTGAAAAGTTTGTTCCAGTCCCAAAAGGAGGAATTTTTAAACGATTTGCAAAATATCAAAAAAGATATATTCTTAGCAATTGATTGGAATTGTCCAAAAATCTGTGAGAAAATACTTGCAAGGGATAACAGGTTTGAGATTGACAACGAAATGTTTTTTAGAGCATTAGTCAAACTCGAAAGGGAAAAGTTCATCTCATGTTTCCTGAGAAAAGGCTTCCAGGTGCACAGGTTTCTGAACAGCACTACATTGTTGCAGCTATTCCAAGTGTCCCTTGAAAGAGAGTTTTTCAGAACAATAATATGGCAGACAATGTTAGGGCTTGGTACCACTTCTAAACTAACGAAACATTTTCTGGACAAAAAGTTGGCTATTTTAATCAAAGATTTAACAGGTGTTTCAAACATGGTAAATTCTAACGAGTTGAACTGCTTTTCCAATAAAGTTTACACTCAACACTCACCGACTGAAGCTGAAAGAAAAGCCGTTGCTGTCCTTGCTCTGTGGGCTATACTGTCATATCGTATAGATTTGGTGAAACATATTTGGCGAAATTCAGAGCAACCAATCCATATAGCTATCATTTCTTCTATCGTCATCCATAAACTAAAATCAAACGTCGGAGATTTAGCCCTACGTGAAAAAATGACCGAACAGTCTATAGAGTTCTCTATCTTGGCGATGAAACTTATGAGTAAATGCTACAGCAGAGTTCCTTGTCGAGCTTTTGGTGTACTTTGTGAAGCAAACTGGGTTTGGTCTCGTAAACCTCTTATCGAAATTGCAGCGGGTTCCAAAAATTCGGCATTTATATCACATATTTGCTGCCAAAAATACTTAGATTATGTATTGTTCGGAAATTTAAAAATTAAAGATTTAGAATATGGAGACATTGCATTACCATTATGGATGAAAATCACTTTGTCATGTTTCCTTATATTCCCAATGTTTTTATGGATAAGATTCAACTCACGAGATAGTTTACATCATGAAAAGTGCCATTCAAAGTCATTCAAAAATTCTAAATATTCCAAAGACGAGTCATCCAAAGAAATTACCAAAAGCGGAATCAAATTTTATAGGAAAATGTACTTTCTGTATACTGCTCCCATTTCAAAATTTTGGATTTCTCAAATCTTTTATTTTGTTTTTCTGATAATTTTCAGCTTAGCGGTGCTATGGCCAGGATGTGGTAATAAATATTTTGATCTGATTACTTGTTTGTGGACTTCAACAATCGTCATAGATTCTATTCATCATTATTTTATGCTGGGCAGTAAATATTCAAATATCTCCTTTCAATACAATGCAATTGAAATACTTTTAATGACTATCTTTGTGGCGTGCTATGCCACAAATCGATTAATTTTGATTCAGAGTTTTATGTCTCACTATGACGTCAAAATTATGCTTTGCTTAGCTTTACTATATTTTTACTATCGCTTCATATTTATATCCTTCGCTGCATCCTCTAAACTTGGCACATTATTGTACAGAATTCAGCGAATGATCGCTGTTGATTTTGTTGATTTTATGAGTTTTACCATTGTGGTGATAATTAGTAATGGAATTATAATTCACGCTATTGTTTATCCTGATTATCCACTGAATAGGGAGTTGGTGCGAAGAATTTTTTTCAACGCTTTCATATCACTGTTTCTCGCTCCTTCACATGATAAACTTGGGACCCCGGATCCTCGCTGCGTCCTGTTAAAACGACATCCTAACGGCATAAGCTTAATTGGGTTGCCTGATGACGTTTGTAGAGTTGGTCGTTATTACAAACCTGAATGCTCTAATCCTGGAGTTTGGCCATATATATTTGGATTGCAGTATTTCATCGTCTTGAAACTTATCCTCATCACACTTCTTTACGTACTTTTCCGAAATACACAGATTGCTCTAGACAAAGAGGGAAGCAACGTTTGGAAATACAAACGGTATAAGTTCGTAATGGAGTATCACAATCGGTTAGTCTTCCCACCACCTTTAAGTCCTTTGAACATGCTGGCGGCTATTTTGGCTTGCTTCTGTAAATTTTTGTGTAAAAAGAAAGTTAAAAGTAAGGATCGTTTTCAAATGAATGAAACAGACTTTAAGATCTGGAAGGGCTTAGCGAGAGAATGTTATAAGGAACATTTCAAGAAAATAAATGGAAACAAAGGAATCGAAAAACGCATGAGAGATATTCTGGCATTCAAAAAGATGTTGAAGGAGCAGCAGGAAACAATCTACCACCTTGAAGGATACTTGAAAGACCTACAAATTCAAGTTGGGAGTTCGTCTCAACAAGTGATGCACAGCAGCAGGAACATTTCTTTGAGGGAAAGGCTCAAGGCAAGTTCCAAAGGAATACCTCATGTGTTTGCTAGGGTTTCACCTTATCCAGACACAAATATTTTGCGTTTTCCTGTTCCCTATAAATACATTTCCTGGCATAGTGAGTGGAAGTTTTATGATCCTATAGCTTTCACAATGCCGGGAGAAGATTTTCCAAAAGAACTCCGCATACACGTGGACAGTGATGTTCAGGAAAACAAGGAAAAAGTGGGCACGAGCTTCAAAATGCCAGAATTCAAATTCAACGACCGACTCATCAGTCCTGGAGGAGTATGTTTTGATCGACAATCCTGGTTACAAGACGAGCGGAGAAGGGGAATTGTGTATAGTGTAGACTCTGAAGGCCTGCCTCTAAACCCGATCGGTCGCACAGGCTTGCGTGGTCGAGGGTGTCTGCCTCGATGGGGACCAAACCATTGTGTGTTTATGATGATTACCAGGTGGCACGAAACCGATTTTACCGCCATTCATAAGTATCTTGATGTTGTTTTAATCATTGGCGATGATGGCGTTTCCTTACCAGGAGGTTACGCGTTTGATGAGAATTTGTTCTCCAACATTCCATCGCTGTTTGTGAATGTGCCAGTCTTTGCTTCTGACGTCAATATGATAAAGTTTTTTGAGTCACTTGCTAAGAAATCAAAGGAGGAAGAGGACTTCCGACTTGAGGAAATAGACTATGAAAATGGTTATGGCCCTTTCATATTTAAACGCATCATGAGGAGTTATTTCGACGAAGCTACCAATACAGATCAGGCTTGGTGTGAGGCTGAGGTTTGGCACGTCCATTATAACGTGCAATGTCTGATTGAAAAGCATTTTAAATCCGACACGATTTGGGTAGTTTTAACCGAGGACATCCTCAGGAAAGTGCCGATGGGTCAGGCTGGGCTACTGCACAGGGCTATAAGGAACATGAAAGCTGCGTTAGAAGTCACATAACACAAAGATTATACAAATGGATTTTTTAAAAATTCTCTTTTAAAATGATGTCTCTGAAAGTAAAGAGGGAGTAAAAAAAATTAATGTATTTTATTTGTAATGATAGAATTGTTTAAATTTCGTTTTAATTTCTGTTTCTTTTCTATTTTTTAACTTTGTTCTTCGATGCTTTTTTTACTTTTGAAAAGTAGCATCATTAACATAAAACAAAAAAGGTATATATTCGTGTGTATGGGAGTTAATTTTATCCCCTTTCTTATTTTATGAACATTAAGCGAGAAATGTATAGACAGTTTGGTTGCCTATTTTAAAATTAAGGCATAGCTATATTTTTTATTAAAAAAGTAGTATATTTGGAACGATAATTTTACTGATTAAAAATTTAACGTTACCCAAAAAGATTTAAACTTGAAAATTTTTCCCATATGTGTTATCGTGAATTAACTCATTGCTCTGAAATATGAAATTAAGGAAAAACTGATATTGTAATAATATAAAACTAAAATATTTTCTATACATTCTGTCAATTTTTTAATTTTTTGAAATTGTTTTTCTTTTGACTACATTAAAAAATAAATATATGGATTTTTATTGTCATTATTTTGTAATTAATAAAATTTAATTGAATAAAAAAATTTTAAAAATTATTAAATGTCAAAAATTTATTTTATGTAATAATTAAGTTATATTATTAAGGCCTCCATTATTCTCGATTCAATGTTTGAAATAAAGACGTATTCTGGAAATCGAATTAACAGCTGTAATTCTCAACGAATTTGAACTTATGGTTTAATGTCTATGCCTTCAATTTATGCATATTTAAACCATGCAATAAAGCTCAGATTTTGCCAGGAATACGTAGCACGTTAACCTTATGATACAGTCAGGAGTCTGATTACCATATCAATGTCTCTGTGTAGCTGCCTGTCTGTTATTATATATTTTACTTAATACCGAAAATAAACCTATTACAAACTAATGAAATCCAACATTTATAATTCAAAGTGCAATACAAATAGTTAGTAGAATTAATATATATTTATGTGATATTATTACAAATATTTATAAACTCTATTTATATTTGTCTTAAAATGTTTCAGACAGATCGGAAATATTTAAATTTTCAACAAAAATTCAGTAATTTAGACTTATTTTACTTTAAAAATGACATACCTAATGATTTGGCGACTACTTGGCAAAAATAGATATTTTTGGAAAATTCCATTCCCGAAGCTCCAATACAAATGTTAAACGTGAAAGCTTAGAACTTTCCAGAAACTTGTTGAAACTTAGATTTTTACGCCAAGTCAGGTATGAATATTGCTTCCCGGCACAGAAAAGTTAGTGAAGACGATCAGTTTTGAATGCTAGTTTAGAGAATATGAGCTTTTATCTGTCAAGGCTGACAGATAAAAGCTCATATTCATAGACTTCTGTGTTAGGAATCGCTTCCCTGTTGTATTAGTTGAATTGGGCCTAGGAAATTATGGCTTCCGCACGGCTAGAGTCGCCTGTATTTTCTTGAAATCGCTACGAATAAAAATCTTCTGATTTTTAAGACAATTTTTTATCAATTCGCAACCAACTCGAATCCGGAAGCGCAGTTTGTCAGTCAGGAATGTCGTATCAATTAGTCGGTGAATAGAGCTCAAGGGCAATATTTTGGCAAGTGTGGAAAATAACCACATAGGTTGCTTTATTAATTTAAATTTGCAATTTAATTTTATCATCATTTAAAAGGGGAATCAAATTTCTGCTGATAAGGATTTCAATCAAAACATCTGATAACCATAATTTATATGAGCAACAGAGTCTTAAATAATGCAATATCGCTAATCCTTAGAAATTGTATAGTATAAAAACTAAAAAGACTATTTTGAATCTTCTTAACTGTAAAATCCCATTTCAACCCATTGCTTGACGACAACAGGAAAAAAAACTCATCAATCTATAAGGCAAGCACAAAACATTCGGAAATAATTACTTCATTCACTTAAAACCTTAATGTAAAAAGGATATTTTATTCTTCAAACTGCTATAGCAACGTTTCAAAAATTATTAAAAATTTAAAAAAATTGTAAGTTCTATTCGAAACTTCTTGAATCTTGAAATTATTGCTCTTGGTTATAACTTGGCCTCAATATTTATAGCGTTTAATGTCTAGTTTGAGCAAAATATCCTAAAAATGTACACACAACGAAATTCGGTAGGAATTTCTTTGAAATCTTTAAAATCTCGACATATTTTCATTTTGAAGTGAAGAAATTCATAATAAATAATGCATTGTACTGCATCAAATGTTGCTATATCTTTAAATGCTTTCTCTAATTTGTGATAAATAGTTATAAATCGCTTAAAAAATTAAAAATAAAAATTAAATAAATAAGAAAAATTTGCTATTATCAATTTAAAATATTTTAATTAATTAAACTTTAAAGAATTTAAATCTTCCTTGACGATTTAAACTAACCATAAAGTGGGTGTTTTGTCTTGTCTTTTTATTGTGCTTTTCCTTCTATTCTATTGTCAACTTAGAATGGTTTGAATCAATGGAAAACGGATTTTCAAACCAATGCTTTGGCCTTTATAATGCTTAAGAAATCATTTTATTAACAAAATGAAATTCGACAATATTCTTAGACATTCGATGTTGAACTTCACCTTGTTTGCTGTCGCTCGAAGAATGAGATTTGAAGACTGGCAGCAAATTCATCGACAAGTTGGAATTACGACAATATTTGAATAGGATGGGACGCAAAGGAAACGTTATCTGACGTCATGGATATTTTAAATCAATGAAAATTCTAATAAAGTGGTGTAGCCATGATCTTAACTGGAACAAATAAAACAACCACTTTATGATTAAAAAATATGTAGTCATTATAGTACATTTTGATTTAAATAAGGAATTAATAATTTCATTGCATGTGCTAAAATTGCAGATGCGTCTTCGATTCTTGTGCTTGTGACATGGGAGGGGACTGCGATTGCCTGTGCACAGCTATCGCTGCCTATGCGCAGGAATGCAGCATGCACGGTGTGCACGTTAAGTGGAGGACGCAAGAACTCTGCCGTAAGTATCTGTTACAAATATTACCACCAAAACAAAATTTAATGTTAGTTTACCCTTTGACATTAAATCTTCTAACTATACAACAAATAATGAAAATTGCACGATAGTTTTTTTTTTGTTTTTTTCCTTAGTAATATATTAAAATATTGAAATAAAGTAATCTGAAATATAAAATAACAAAATTAAATCTAATTGGTATTTTTCAGTTTCACCATTCCCTTGCAATTGCTCCCCAAATGTAGAGAATGCTCTACAAATTATTTCAATAGCAGCTCTGATTCCTCTGATATTTTTGGAGTATCTTTTTAATTTTAAATTAAATTTAGACCTTATTTTTTAGCTAAAAATTGTTTAAGACTTTTAAAGGACCATCAGAGGAAATTACCGTATCATTTTTTTCATTTAAATCTTCTATTACATCTGCCAAGATTTTTCGTGACAAACGTGCCAAGATAATGATGATAACGTGCCAAGATAACGTGATAAACGTGCCAAGATAACGTGATAAACGTGCCAAGATAACGTGATAAACGTGCCAAGATAACGTAATAAACGTGCCAAGATAACGTGATAAACGTGCCAAGATAACGTGATAAACGTGCCAAGATAACGTGATAAACGTGCCAAGATAACGTGATAAACGTGCCAAGATAACGTGATAAACGTGCCAAGATAACGTGATAAACGTGCCAAGATAACGTGATAAACGTGCCAAGATAACGTGATAAACGTGCCAAGATAACGTGATAAACGTGCCAAGATAACGTGATAAACGTGCCAAGATAAACATAAAATAAGGGCCGGGAAGTTTCTGTCTGCCTACCGCAAGAAAGCTGAACTGGCAGAAGAACGGCAAGTGCTCTAATTTTCGGTTTAATAGTTCGTGGATTCCTTTCCCACTATGGGTAACAGTCGACAGCCAGTCTAATGAGTTGTCGTAGTTAAAAAATGTCTACTGAGTTACAAACCTAATTTACCACAAGAAAAACTTCCGCTATGCAGTCTGGCTTGTAGTGTTTTTTATAGTAAGAAGACCTGCTCAGTTTTAATGCAAGTTAAGGGTTGTTTTCGTAATTTGCTATGTGTTATTTCGTATTATTCCCAAGGCATTCAGCAACCCAAAGTTGGTCTTCTTATAGTTTCTCCTTTCGAAAATTGAATGTGCCTTGTGTCCACGACAACAGATAGGCACATTGGTCGAAACTTTTCTGATGGTAAACAGACAATTAATCAAACAAAAAATTACGACTGAATTGGTAACAAAGATAAATATGTCAAAGTTGACAAAAACGTTTTTGTCCTGAGAATGAATAGCGCCATCTTCATCTTTAGCCAACGTAATTAATATCTGTGATATCTTTAGAGAAAGTGAGAAATTGTTCTTCCTGCAAGTGTGATGCGAAAAGTAGCCACACTTCTCGAAGTGAATGGAAGGCATGCCAAAACAGGACATGCAGTATTTTTCTATTGCTTGAAAAAGGAAAGCACAATAAGATTGAAAACATGAAGGTGGATACAATCATTTTACTTTGAATCACACAAAGAGCTTCGACTGATTCTATATTTAGCGCTCAACATGAAACTATTAAAAAGCTTAGTTGGTCAGACTGAAATAGAGGAAAAACAACATTGTATATTTTTATAAGTCAATATCTAAATAGTTTGGCTAGTACTCTTGGCTTTCAATAAATTAATTACTCTTTTACTCTTAGGTTTTTGATTCAATATTTCGCGGATTGACTTCTATCATGAGCAGGGAAGTTTGTAATGGCGCGTAACTGTATGTCTTTCTCTGTTAGTGCTTGTGCGCAAAAATGATTCTGACGTATTAAACAAAGCAAATAATAAGTGTCAACTTCTAATGTTATTGATTGTATATTTTTCAATAACAACGAGCTGAATCGTATGTACAAGAGACATATCGTATTAATATATAAAGAGCATGTCACATACTTCACTGTCTTTTATCTACTATCACAGAATTTTGTTCACGTTTTGCTAACTTAGCAATATTGTTGACTTTATTTCCGATATTACTTTGAATATCTGATAAAAAGAAGAATTATCACTGATTAATATTAACGCATTAAGACATTTTTAATGGTGTATAATTTTGTGCTTAAATGTCTCTCTAGATTTTTTCCCTTTAGTTCAATATCATGATTTAATTTTTATCGTTATTTTCAAGCTGTAAGAATCTCTTTTTAAATTTTTCGTATTTTCATGATATGTTACATAAATTATCGATTAAAAACTTCTTATCATTTTCAGCAATTCAGTGTGAAGAATGCGCCACTTACGAAAGCTGCATTTCCCCATGTCCGAAGAAAACGTGCCTAAACGAATTCAAATTCCACAAAATACAAGAATCCTGCGCAATGGATTTCTGTGTGGAAGGCTGCAACCCGAAGCCCTGCCCGACAGGACAAATTTATAACAACGAGAAGGAGTACAAGTGCATTCCAAAAGCCGAATGCATCGTTCCATGCCTAGAAATCAATGGAAGGCTCTACCACGAAGGCGAAAGAATCAATGATGCGGAAGTGGCCGACCCTTGCCAATCTTGGTGCGTTCATCATGTATTTATTTCTTTTAGCTCAGTCAACCCTTTAGTAAAAACAGGTGGACTTTAATCTGTATTTATTATTGCAGCCATTGCCAGCGGGGTGCCATTACGTGTGTCGGCAATCCCTGCGTAAAGGAACAACCGAACAAAGCTTGCCTGCAAAGTGGTTGGACGCCCTGGATGAACACGCCTGTTTTCCTGGAGGGTGATTTCGAAGACCTATCTGGAGCTTTGTTAAAGTCGACGTATGAAAAATTCTGTGGCCTCGGCAATGTGACTGGGATAGAATGCCGAGTCGCCGAGACCAAGCAACCTTACAAGGAGGCCATGCAGAATGTGGTGTGCGAGTTGCCCCATGGACTCATGTGCAAAAACAGTGATCAGGAACACAGTCTTTGCAAAGACTATGAAATAAGAATATTTTGCGCTTGTGGTAAGAAGCTTAGGAATCTCATAGCAATCAGTATTTAGTCATTGTAGAAACATTTTTCTTGATGACTTACTACAAAGTGCTGCTATATTTGTATTGATTATAATGATAACGAAGAGTTAGCTTTTGATGACCAAACTATTTTTAGTCAATAATATATGAGTGTAAAACATCCCCTTAACATTAACTAAACAGTTATGTTAGCTATATTGAATCACAAAAATCATGCAGAAATTTTACTCCCTTACTACAGTCAATGTGATCAAAAAGTAGTCCGTTGAAAATGTTTTCTATAAAAAGATATTGCTGAAATTTGTTTCGATTCATTATTTTAGTTCCTGATAATAACAGCAAATTATAAGAGTTTGATATATTATATAAACTTGAATAACATAAATTTGTGCTTCATGATTCTTCTAAATAGCTAAATTTGTGCTATTTTTCTTAATCATTTAAATTTTAAAAATACTTTACGCTGTATTATATATAGATACATATTTAGATGTTATACTCTTCTGTATATATATTTCCCAGCAAACAAATATCTTTATTTTTACTGGGAAAGATGTAGGTATATTTCTAATCTGTACCGAAACAGCTCTCTGTTCTCAACAAAATTATTTATTATTATTACCACGTACATATAACACTGGAATATATTATTTTTAAACGTATCTTTTATTAAAGAATGCCCTGGATTCTAAATAATTTTCTGTGGAATTAAAGAAGACTTGAAGTCTTTCTCCTGTATATTTCCGGCCAAGCTGGCAACCGAAAGAATTGGTTTCTAGTCTTCGATTTGAAAATTCGTGGGTTCGATTCCCACTGATTGCTTGAATATTTGTAATGGTTTGGAATCCATTTTTAAATTGTAGGCCGTGTTCAATTATCTCGCGTGCAAAAAAATAAATTTATAAAAATAATCGTTGAGTGACAGACCAAATCTCTCTGTTTTTCCTCATCTCTTCATTTCATTCATTTAGCAAAATAGATGTGTATATCATAATTAATTTAATGCAGGTCCTGAAACGTATATTTTAACGGAAGCCCCAACAACCCTCGGACCACTGCCCACCCTGCCGGCTGAGTGCACCCACAACGGATGGACCCCTTGGATGAGCAGCCGCACCTCTGACGAAGAGGGAGAGTTCGAGACACTGGAAAGGCTGCGCGTGAACCACTACTTCTGCGCGGAACACGAGATTGAGAACATTGAGTGCCGGACGACCCCCACTATGAGGTATGCTTCGGATTTGGACAATGACGTCATCTGCAATAAGAAGCTGGGTCTCATCTGCAAAGGACCAAACTGCGATGACTACGAAGTCAGAGTTTTCTGCAACTGCTTTGAAGAAGGTGACGATATATATATCTTAAACCCGATTCTTCTCGTATTTAGAGATATTAATCCATCCTTATCAAACGAAATCAGTTTGTTTACACGGCGCTGTTTATTGTATATTTATGTTGATCAAATGGGTATTTGATATCACTAGAACTATTAACTTTACCAGGATATTAAACAGCATTTCTATAAGATATGGGGCACCTTTTGAAGTTTGATGATTCATAAAGTTAGGAAGACGTAAATAAATTTATAATATTCATTCATAAAGGGACTCCTATTTATTTCGATCTAAAAACATTTATAGGTGGTTTCTTTTTACTGCTTCAATTGCTTCTCTTTTGTAAGTAGCATCTCCGCTTGTTATTACTAGTTCACAATTTCTTTTTCCAGTTTAAATATCGTCTCTTTATTATCTGCGTTAACCATTTCACACAATGATCTATTGATCCTTATGTTTTGGACATCAAAATTACCTGGCAGACCCCGTAGAATATTTTCCCTTAATGATTTGTAAAGGACTGATCGAGCTTTGGTGATTTAAAGCTCAGAATAATGAATGCAACAACCGCCATTTTCGCTAGTATCTCGCATGAGTTAGATTACAGTTTTCTAATTAGTGAGCGACACTTGAAAAGACAAAGATTGTAATTCCTTTTGAACTTATCTAATCATTAATGTTATTGAAGCCCGGTGGCTTAGTGGTAGTGTTTCATGCTCCCAAGGCACAGGTCTGAGGTTCAATCTTCAGTCTGAGCAAGATTGTCTCAGCCTTTCATCCCTTCAGTGGGTCGATAAACTGAGTACCAAGCATGCTTGGAAACTAAACACTGGCATTTTCGCTTTAGATTGACCACCTAATCGAGACATATGCTTCGAATCCCAAGGCTTCTCGGTCGGGAAAAACAGAGATGGGCACTGTAGGCCTTGCCCACATGGGCTGTCGGGCCACAGAGTTTAATTTTATGAATGCTATTTAAATTCACATTTATCATCTTAGAAGTTATTAAACATTAAAATGTGTCACGTATTTTATAAAAAAAAAAACATTTGAGATTTAGTTTTGTAATTCATAATATCCATATCTTCTCTGATTAAAAATACTAAAATATCGGTATATGTTTATTCCTGTATTTTAGTTACTCTATAACACATATCAATTAAAGTCAATTTTTGCCAACAAAAGTAAGTTTTTATTATGGATCTAAATTCATGAGCAATTTCCATTAAAAATGCCGTCTTTTAATCTCAAATGATATCCACTTTGTCATTTTTCTCCTGGAAACAATCGATGAAATCAAGGCAGGCTCACTACAGTATTATCGTTCTTTTTGCAGAAACTACACCAGCCTTGCCAAGTTGCGTCACCGGTTGGACGGAATATTTCAATGTTGACAGGCCTGGGAAGGGCAATCCAGACGACGATGAAAGCATAGAGACTATCAGGAAATATCATAATTTTTGCGATGGAGGTGTTTTGGAAGACATTGAATGCAAGACTGTCGTCAATGGAGAGCTCGTGGATTATTCTTCTCTGGACACATTTGGTCTGAAGTGTTCCAAGAACGTTGGGTTCGTTTGTAATGGCTACGTCCGACCCGATCCTTGTCCCGATTTCATGGTTCGGTTTTACTGCGTATGTGGTAAGTACATGGAATATTTCCTTTTTTTGAATATTACAAAACCAAGACATTTTGGGATTTACAATGAAATATACATATTATTAACCAGTCATTTTAATTCTCTTCGATGATGGAATATGTTTAACTTGTTCTTTAGAAGAAGAAACAACAATAAGAACTACGATTCGATTACCCCCAACAACAACTGCCGCACCACCGACACATGTTCCAGTTGAATGCGGATGGACACCTTGGCTGAATATCGATACACCTGACACAACAGATGACGACGAAGGGGATATTGAAGATTTAGCAGAAATACAAGTAAAAAACACTAACATTTCAAAATATGCATAGAGTAGTATTGATTAAAGACTAACTGTTCTGAAATTAGGTTACAAATTATAATTGATTTTCTCCATAATTCAAGAAGGAATGCTATGATAATTACTAAGCTAGGTGAGATCAGAATTTTCTTTTGCTTAACAGCAGAAATGTATCTTTATTTGAATGTATGTAAATAAAGTATTTTTGGCACATATTGTTTTATACAGTAAAGCTTTCAATTATCGTTGCTTTAGAAAAGAGCTGTGTAAATAAGATTCTTCGATTCTTTTTGTCTAACAGTATTTATAATCAGCTTCCCCGTAGAGTTATCCCTTGTTCATATAAAAGACGTTTAGGCATGCGTTGCTGCACTATATTGTCGCGTAGAATGGTTTTTCTATAAATCCAATTTTTGTCCTACATCAAACTTTCTATCAATCCATACATATCTCATGCATTCATACACCATACTTATAAATAAATAGAATTAATATAATTTTATTTACTATCCCTCAGGCTTTGTATAAGACATGTGGCGGGAAGGACTTGGTTGACATCGAGTGCAGAATGTCAAGGACCTGGCATGACTACAAAGATTCTCTGCAGAATAATCTCGTCTGCGACACCAAACACGGCTTTGTTTGCAGGAACGCAGACCAGGTTGGCAAATGCTACGACTACGAAATTCGAGTACTTTGCATGTATGATTGGTGCTACCCACGTAAGTATGAAAATACTCAATTGTTAGATTATCTGTTATTCATTTGCAGAATTGGATTTTATGTTCGCTAACATAATTTTTTTACTTTTAGAAACAACAACAACCATTCGAACTACGAAACAGCCGACCACTACTGAAAGTTAGTACTTCAATTATACTACCTGAAGTATCCACCTACAGTGAAAAGTGGATTTTTGATTAAATGTGTCAATTTGTTTTATTTGTGAATTTAATACTCAGTCCAAAACATTTTTTTGTAATATTTCATGTCAAATTAAATTACAGGAATGCTAAAGTACGTGGCGCATTTTGAAAAACGAAACACGAAGTTGCATTTTCAAATCGAAATGGAAAAGAAAAAAAGTGCTACTTTACTTATTTACGTTTTTTTAGATATATTTTTTTATCTATACTATGTTGATAGCCAGGAATATTAGACCGTTGGTTCATACGTTTGAAAAAAACTCGGAACATATTGTCACTATCAGATGCGAGATTATCACTTTAAAAGCGATTTTCTCGATACCTAGTTTATCAAAAAAATTTCCACCCTCTTTACCTGATTAACACATTTCAAGTAATATAGACGATACTTGTAAGAAAATTGGCCTATATGTTTTAAGTATTACTGTCTGTGAAATGAAGAAGAATTTTGAACATTTTTAATTACAGCTATTTTTAAAGGGAATGTTCTGTGAAATTTCGTAAAATATGCATCTTTTTGTAAACATTTTCTTTACTGTTAAATATTTTTCTTAGATTTAGCTTCATTTCAAAAGACATTATCATATAAACCTTAAGTTCAAATTAAATTAAGATTGATGAATTTCAATTTTCTATAGTGTTAGCCGTTTCGTTGAAAATCCACTAAAATTAAAATTAAAATAACCAATTTCTCATAAAGTATGCAATAAATTTATAAATTTGGCTAATTTTTTACGTCATATACCATAATTTATCTAAAAACAAGACACAAGAAAATTAAAATTAACTTTTAAGAAAAAGATTAGCTCGAACGTTGGCAGATACTCTTTAAGACTTTACTCTTTAAGACTTCTTATAAGACTTTACAGATTCGAACGAGTTCAGCAGTGGCTCCGCCTTCAAGAAAATAGTTCTTAACAGGCAATAAACACTTCTCTATCTGTGCTAGATGCTCCTCTGCACAAGCCTCCCCTGGTTACATTTTATCTAGTCTGGGGCTTACCAGTCAAGACCTGATTCAAGACCCCCTATTAGTACAGGATTTCTTGAGGGGGAATGAACTCATGAACCTAATGTAGCATTGCTGGTCACCGGGATGAGAAACAACTACAACAGAATCATTAATCTGTCTAGATCTAGAAAAGAACAAAAAATAATTATGAGGCTTTGATAACAAGAAAAAATGATAATATTACTTACTGAAATGTGTAATTTTCTTCTGATTTATTTAAAGCTTAAGAATGTCGTTTCATTTCCTTTTAGATTATAGAATATCGATTGCAATTATCTGTAACTTCTCTGTGTTATCAATAAGAAATGTGTTTGATGATGAAGACATGTATAGTTTTGTAAGAGAATCTTTCTTATTTCTCCTCCGATTTGCAATCTTCTTTGTTTCCTCTAAATTTTTACCAAAAAGTGATTGTAAATGTGTGTGCGAATATGTAAATGTGTATTATTAGTATAGTACAAGTTTAAAGTGTGCGTCAGTTCATTCCATAGTTATATTTTCTAGATTTAAAAGCGTCATATAAATTTCACTTTTACATTGATAATAATTTTTATAGGTCTTCGGAATTAAACACAATTAAATTTCTTTAATATTAAAATTACATAAGAAAAATTAAGACTAATTTTGTAAAATTATTAAATATTTCTTAATCTTCGGTGAATTATTTTTATAAATATACTTCTTCATATGAAAAAAGATATGGATTCAGAACATTTTTTTCTTTCAGGTCCATGTCCCGTGGGTCAAGTATACGACATCTGCGCTTTCAGGTGTGGGCAGATGTGTTCTTCCTTCCTTCAGGAAATGGCTTCGGAGTGTCTGACAGAAGATGCCTGCATTCCCGGTTGCAGGCCGGCCGACGGCTGCGACTCCCCTCGTGTCTGGAGGGATTACCACACGTGTGTGCCGAAGGAGGAATGCCCCTGCATCGTTGGAGAAGGAATCAATACCACCCTGATTGCTGTGAGTAAAATATGAAAATATTTAGGATAAATTCATCTTTTAGATCCGTGACTTATTTAATTATCCTTATCAATTCAGGCAAAGAAGCTATATTCCATTCAGCAAACCTTTAAATGATTCATGCGCTATCACCCTAAATTGAAGTGGTGTATATAATCTTTGATGGTACCTCCAAGATATAATGTCATGTTGGCGTCGTGGGATAGAGCGTCGTTCTCACTGTCGGCAGGTGGTGAGTCCGAATCCTAACTTTATCGGAGATCCGTCGTATTCACTGTTATCGGCTTCTAGATGTTCAATAGATCCTCGAAATAAAACGATACCTCTGGTGACAGCAGTTCATCTGCTTGCCCATTGCTAAATCATATAAATTCCCTTCCGGCTGATTTTACTGAACCCCACTCAGAGAGAGCTATTACTGGGAAGTATGTTTATCCTTACTCATTTATATACAAGACTGTAGCGTAGGCATCTTTATATATTAAAAACCTCTATGTTGCGCCAAGATAATTGCGACTTTTATTTCAAATTCTGTGTGTGTGTTCTTCTACGCTATTTTTTATATTAACATTTAATCTAAATTTAGAAAAGGTAATCCTATGTAATTAATCCTTATACGCTACTGATCAATGATAAATTTTTGTATGCTCTTTAAAGTTCGATTGTTATAGTAACTGACTGCCTAAAATATCTCTAAAAGCAATTATGGAATGTTTGATCACTCTTTGTTGTGCCCGCCTTGTAATCTGAGGTTGCATCTGAATGGTTAGCTTGAGTTCAACTATTCATGAGTTCAATTCCCACTTTGAGGTTCATGTTTATAGTAACTCTTAATTACTTATTTGTTTTTTTAATATTTAAAAAAATATTTTTTAATTTGAGAAATATGATAAATATTTTTATGTATGTTTCGCATGTTATGAATTTATCTCTCTTTTATTCCTATTGTTAGATGTGAATTGCAATATACGTCAATTCTGATTGATTCTCGTTTATTTCCAGCCGAATGACGTCATAGTGAAGGATTGCGAGAAGTGCCAGTGCGTGCACGACAGTCTGAAGTGCTATACGGCCCCAGAATGCATCACGACGGAAAAACCTGCCGAGCCAAGGATCAGTAAGGCGACAGTCCATTGTTTTGCTTAATAAAAAATGCTTACCTTTCAAATGAAAAACTGAAATGAATTGCCCTTGACGCGTCCAAAAGAAATTGTGATACATTTACTAGTGAGTTTTAATGTTCCACAAGCTCCTATAGTGACAAATTTTATTTCAACTGTCACTCAAATAGAAGTTCCGATGCACATTTTCTTTAAAGGAACTTGAATTCTATTAGATTTCCATTGCACACTCCATCCAGAGAGATGTTCAATTTTTGTTTTTAGTGTAATTTTGGAGTAAAACATAACTATACACTTCATTTACACAAAAAAACTTTATAATAGAAATACGATTACTAATTCTATTCAGTACAATATTCGTTATGGTTTAATATATAAGGGCGCGGCATTGTTCGATGACGCAATGTATTAAGTTGTCGTGGAATGTCAAGTTGATTTAATTCAACAGAAAAACCAAAAAATAGCCTCTTAGGGGAAAAAAATGAAAATATGTCTTTACAAATGCAAGCAATTTTCATAAATATATTTTTGTAATTGCTCTTTTTTGCTCATTGGCGAAACAGAAGTTATGAAATTACTTAGTTTTCCGTTGAATCCTTGATTTCCAAGGATTCAACGGAAAACGTATGGGAAATGGCAAAAAAAAAAAAAAAAAAAAAAAAAAATCTAAACACTACTAAAAACTTACAAATTTTATTATTATCAAGAGAAAATTCACTTTGCATGAAACATTTTGACAAAGAATCAACCGCTGAAAGTTTTGTAAGGTTCTTGTTGTTTCTGACACTTGAAGCTTGCTATGCCATGGGCTATTTGAATTTAAGTCAGTAAGGTTCGTCTCTCGTTTGACTAAAGGTGAAAGTACGACTATGCTCTTAGGTACCTCCGATTGATGGCACCGGCAGAGGATCTACTCCCTCAATTTTGACATTGATCTGAAGGGGGGAGAAAATTTTATCCAGACCGTTACACTCATGCTAATTGCTCAACGACCAACCACAGGACTTTTGATGCCAAAGGTATAACGAGCACGTATGTCGCATGTTCTCGGTGGATCCTTAGCGGCATTGGGAATCGAGCCCAACCTTTCCGGACGGAAGACCTACCTTTAACCACTATGGCCTGTAAGGCTCTTAACATCCACAAGGACTACAGGATATTTATTGGTAATAAGCGGTATTCATGCATGAACAAGGCGGTAAGCTTGGAAACCTCAAAACCACCACCACCTACAGATACGGCATGTATAGGATTTGTCATGATTCGCGGCCAAAAATTATGAAACAGTACTTTTTTGTTAAACTGACCGCTGAAATTTTTAAATGCTTCTAAAGCAGATTCGTAACTGAGCTGTCAGCTGAACGGATAGCTCTCTGGTGTTCGGATTAGCAGAACATGGGTTCGAATTCTACCTTAAGCATAGCTATTGTAGTGGCTCGAAAACCACTATAAATTGTAGGTACCACTTTGATTAACCCTAGTATATATATATAAAAAAAAAGAACGCTGAAAAACAAACAAATTAAGCTCCTGTGGTCAAGTGGTAGCATCGGACTCTTCGCTCGGTTCTATTTAAGTCATTGCTACGCTCAGATGGCAGCCAAACGGTTAGCGTTCTGGCATTTATTTCAACAGCTCGTGGGTTTGAATCCCACCTTGAGCTTGTAATAATTGCGCGGAATCTACTTTAAACTGTTGGTCCAATTACCTCTCTTGTGCAAAAAATGAGCATTGGGCAACAAATTAACCGAACCCATTCATTTCTGAGTCACGTAAGATGGATGTTACGCTTCTGTTTTCTGAGTTTTCCTCTGTCGTGGGGAATGCTTTGAAAATTCTCGGTTTGGGCTTCTTTTGTAGGACGTGAATATAGACTCTTATCCTCTCTGAAACAAAATAGAAATTGGTTGCTTAAAGAAACTTGCAACAGGTTTTAGTTATTGGGCGTAGTCAAGAACATTGTAAGTGAGCTTATCCTATCATAGTGATAAGACTGCGCTCTTTTTTTGTAGAAAGCCCTATTTTTGGTCTTAGCCACTGTTGAACAAGTATGGATATTGTACTTGGGTGACCTATTTTTTAGGGTGACCCTCGATTTCTTCCTGATTTGGCGCCCTATTGTAAGCAATGTCTGTTTGTTTCTGACAACCTCAGTATTTTAGGTGCCATCTGGTGTCTTCAAATATGCACAAAAATACGCTTGGAGTCGTAAAAAATTGCTAATTTTCGCCAAGGGGCTCTTAAAATTATATTTTACCATTGTACCTTTGTGCTTTCGTCATGCACATTTGTGGAATTTTTCGGATTTTCTTCCTGGCCACAGCACCAATAGGCCTCTATCTGTGCAAAATCATGCCAGATGAAGAACCGCGTGAAAGATTAGAGGGTTTATGACAATCTTCTGCAATTGACTCCCTTCGTATGACGTCAAAGTCACATGTCATGTACAGTCAGTAATTTTGATTTCGTCTCCTAGATAAATTATATTAAATTTGATTCTAATAGGTTAAGAGCAGTTCTGCATTGATGCTGATATCGCCATTTACCCACCTTTATCTCTTCAATTTGTTCACCATTTTGTCTTCAATGTTGCCCATTTCAAGCAGTTTCGTGAAGTATTTTCTGAAAAAGGTTATTCTGTTCAAATAAAATGGTGACTAAATTTGAGCTGCATGGCTATTTCGGCCAAAAATTTCATAACTGTCCATGTTGCAATATAAATTACTCTATTATATTGTTTGTATCAGTTCAGATAAAAGATTTCTGTCGTCAAATTTTTCTTTATACAATAAAGTTGTTAAATTTTTTTATATCAAGGCTTATATATTTTTTAATCATCTTTGACAATAATTTAAGTTATTCAAACATAAGCGAATTTCGAAAAAGTGTAAATATTCAATGGTTTGTTTATTATTAAAGATGACATTGTAAAATTTAAAAATATTGGTTATCAAGTTGCTGGATGAAATTAAGTTATACACATTTATAAAATTCAAATACGAGTATACAAAAATAACAATGTAGAAGCGCCTTCTAGTGATGAATTAATTTCATTAAGTTTCCTTTGACATGGTTTCAAGCTTCGATTTTCTTGTTTATTGTTAACTATGACTATATCTGGGAACTTCTATTCCTGACTACTGCTCTTCTTTAAGCTCCTCGCATGCTAAGAATTTGGGACATTCAGAAGTATGTTATCAGATCAATTTTGATTTGAGCGCCATCTGTTGCTATTACAATAACATGTCCACTCCTAATATTTTAATGACTTTTCATGAATTTATGCTTGAATGTTTCAGTTGTGAAAGAAGATATTGTGCTTGAAGATTGCTGGACAAAGTGGGTGAATGTTGACAATCCTTCTACTGGAGGCGGTGATCTCGAGACGTTGAATAACCTGAGAAAGTACTATGAATTCTGCTTTGATCCTGTTAAAATTGAATGCCGCACTGCATCAAGTAATTACATTTTTGTTTTTAAGCCGATTTTCTCTTTCCTTAAAGAGCTCCTTCTTTTAATAGTATTTTATTAGGAAATTATTTCATTCACCATCATTGCGCGCTTATGAAGTTCTCCATGTCTTAATACTGCACTATATTATTGAGAGTTCTATGTCATGGAAGTATCTGCTTTTCTTAAATTGCTTCTTTTTTATTGATGTAATCTCATAGCGAAATCCGATAAAAATCATTTGATACTTGAGTAAAATATCTCGAGATGATATTTTGGACATTATCTAATTTTTCTAATATTTTCCTCTTAAAAAAATATTGTAATGATTTTAATAAATGGAAATCTGTGGGTGCGATCCCCATCTTAATGCGTTAACTTTTTCTAGTGTTCGCCCTGCACAGTGTGGTCTTGCATTGTTGTGTTGCAGAGTGATGTTGAAAATCGCCGGATACTTTTCGATTAAAGATTGTCACACTCGATCCAGTTGTTCACAACAAAAGCCAGCATTGGCAGTTCGACTAGGTTTCAGCACTTCAAAGTGAACAATTCCATGAATACTAGACCAAACGCACACAAGAGGCGTTTTGGGATGTAAATCCTCGCTCTCAGTAATTCGTGGTGATTCCTTTGGAGAGAGTTAACTAAAAAATTTAAGTAGAACCACAGCCTCTTGCATTTTGGATTATCATAATGAACCAATTTTTAGACTCCAGTGATCAAACGATCAAAAACGGTTTTGTATGGTACCATTGAAAGAATACGTTTCATGAGATAGATCGGTTGGCTTTGTTGTCTTCGGGTGGAATATGGTAGACCCAAAGACACTCTCTGCTTATTTTTCCAATCTGCTGTAAATGTTCCTGGATGGTCGACAAAGGTTGTTTGATAGTTCTTCGATTGTTTGACATGGATTTGCTCCCACTACTGCCCTTAGCTTGTCGTTGTCTAATGTTGTTGGCCTCCCTGATCGACAGGAGTCACAGAGATCATGATTTCCAGATCTGATCTTGGAAAACCATCTTTGGCATTTACGAACAATTAATGCATTTGGATAAATATGGAAAATGTGTTTGGTCGCAAATGTTGTGTTACTACTTGTGTAAAACTCCAAAAAAACACAATGCTTGATATGCTCTTTTGTTATTTGGCTGACTATTTAACCTCAAATTGCAAAAAAAAAAGTTTATTTTTTGAGGTATTGAATAAAAAATATTGAATTATTTAGAAGTGAGCCGCCAGTAACCTTAAAACGACTTTGGCAAACCTTCGAGACATATATGACAACCGAATATTGACATGCGCAGAAACGACATTACTTTCCGGTGCTCCTGTTAATGAAGTTATTTCAAAGAATACATCAGTTTTATTAATTTCTTTTTATTTCTTACCAATGAACTATTGTAACATGAAATTGTACCACAATGAAGGCACAACTTTTGTTGTTGAATTGCTTCCCTTTTTTGTTAAGAAACCGTCTTATTGTATGCCGAAACCATCTATTTCAATGAATGTGCAGCTTTTATAAAACTATTCCTACAATTATCTTCCAGCGTAATTTAAGTTATTATTTCGTTTAAGTACTTCTTTCTCACTGATATGCTAATATTGTGAAATAGATTCAATGAATTAGTTTTTGTTAAATTGCTCCCATTTTTGATAATAAGTTATTTTAAAACCAAGTTATTTGAGTAAATAAATATATTTCCACGCTTTTTATTAATAATTTAAAATGAAAGTTCCCCTTGTATAATGATTGGATGATATATTCTTAATTTTGTTTGTTTCTCAAAGGTAAGCAAAAGCCCTTTGACGTTGGACAAGTCGTCAAATGTGACGTCGACTCTGGCCTGGTTTGTTGGAACACTGATAATAATCCTGAGGAATGTTACGACTACGAAATCAGATTTTACTGCCCATGTAGTAAGTCATCTCTTGGTCTTTTTCATTTATTAAGATGATCTTATTATTGAATAGTATTTAGTAGGTAAGGAAAATTTACTAGAAAAGTATTCTGTCATTGTGTATCCAACAATAAGCATATTTAACTCATAAACACAATTTTTTTTTCTTTCGTATAAAAGGAAATTTTAATCTGGAGAGAAAGAATTCTCTAACATTAAGAAAGGGAAATTTTATGATGTCGAAAGTGCTTCTCACTGATTTTGAATTCATTAATCTCGTGTGTCAGGCTGCCACAGGAGTTGATCCCATTTTTATTTTAATGAAACTGAAAGAAAACTATATTTATTATAATAGTATTAGATTGATACCGACTTTTATTTGAAAAATTGTCTCCGTCTTTCCCATAATTCCTAACTAAATCATAGAAATTTTAAAGTTTGTGTCCAAAAAAAGCGAAAACGTTTGTAAAATTTGATTATTTAATTTTTAGAAAATAGAGTTTTTGAAAATGTTTGGGAAACCCTTTCGATTAAGATGACGGGTGAGAGAAAGAGAGACATTTCTTAGATGGCGGTAGTACTGATGCTTCATAAGAAAGATAAATCGAAAAGCAATCAAGCAGGTGTAAATGATAAACGTATACAAGTGCATAATAACTACGCACAAGATGCTAAAACTATTTAAAAGTATAGTTTTTAAAATAGGTAATTTTTTAAAAGCACTAAAATGTAATTTTTTCTAAAAATTTGGGTATCAGATATAAATTTAATGATTTATTGTACAAAACGTTCTCCAATTTAGAGAAGTTGGAAAATATTTGTAAAGAATTGAATGCAAAGAACTGTATTTATTCATGTATTTATGCCATAAATTCCCTCATGTATTCAAACCACTATATATTGCTTATATTTCTCACAATAGCAGCATGCAAGCTGTTAAAGTTACAATATTAAATATTTATTTTATTTCCAATGGCATAGATAAAAATACAATTACAGCAAAAATACAAATAACAAGAAAAATGAAAAATAAAACAGCAGCAATAATAGTCTATGTATCTAATAGGCCTCTGGCCTCCCAGTAGCGGTCCACAATTGAGCGTACAATTTTAAATATAAATAATATTTTTAACACCCTAAAATATAATCTTTCAATAATTTTTTATAGTAAACGTTTAGTAAAAAAATTTAATTGGATAATTTATAAATGATTCTTTGCTGTCTTACTTAACAATTCCAAAAATATATAGTAAATGATTTTATCTTCAGAAAAGTGCAATATTTTGACTGAAATTTTTGATTTGATTCCTGTTTTCCAGTAACAACGCCCATTCCAACTACGACAGTGACCACCCCCCAACCAACACTGGAGCCGGGTGTCTGCATCTACGGCTGGACAGAATGGTTCAACACTCACCACCCGGACAGTCGCGGAGACTTCGAAAGCATCCAGAAATCGAGGACTGCGCACTCTTTCTGCGCAAGTAACATGATCTCTGCCATCGAGTGTCGCAAGGTAGGGTCGCTTGAAGCAGGTGTTTTGCAGCACAGTGTGCACTGTGATCTCGAAACTGGACTTTTGTGCATCCAAGAGTACCTCAATGGCAACGAAGAATGCGCGGATTATGAAGTCAGATTCTTCTGTGACTGCCCGACAGTGGCACCAATCACAGGTAACTGGTGACAAGTTTGTTTCTATCCAGATTTTTTATTAGAAATTATGTTTTTGGTGAACATTCAAATTTTTAAAATGTAGAATCTTATTAGAAATCGTAAAAGCTCCCTTCATAGTAGAATTTTCTTAAAAATATGCTTTTGGTATAGAAATTTATTTAAATCTTCCGAGTTTTTTAAATTATAAATGTGATATTAACTAGATCCAAGGAAGTCAATCTAAAGAACTTGCAAGTACCTTACCCAATTGACGCTCATGCAGAAAGCAGATATGCTATATACATCTCCTATTGGTGGGCAATTATTGAGATCGTATCCGCGCATTTTTTGGACTGACTAAGCCACGGTAAATAATAAGTAATGTTTTGGCGCCTCAGACTAACAGCCTATTCAAAATGCGATCGTAAGGCTTGCATTAAGATCTTAAAAATGTTTTTTATCTAGCAGATCACGTATATCCACTGAGAAGAAATCACAATCATTCCATAATCAGAGACTCTATCCAGATGAGCTATCATCATTATCTTTGACTAATATCTTCAAGAAATCATCTACAATTCACGAAGCCTTTTTATTGAAATATGAACTCTCATGACAGGGTCGGAACTCTCAAAGATAGCCACTATAAAATGCACTAGATGTAGCCACATGTCCTTTAAAGGACTTAATGGTAAAGTGTGCCATATTCACAAGCAATTAGAGGGATGCCTAAAAAATCGATAGAACCCACCACGATTTGGTTTCAATTTAACAGCTATTAGAGAGTGTGCCACAGACGACCTAGTTAAGTTGCCGTTAAGAAGTATTTCACTGAGCTGCTTTTCTTAACTTCAGTAAATTTCGTGGGGCTTAACTTTTTAAGCTTAGCACTGGAGAAGGAATTGTAATTATGATTATACGGTGGCAGTTTACAAATTCAACTGTTGAAGCGTATACAATAAAGATTTGCAATGAATATGGAAGATTAAAAAATTGAAAAGATTAGACGAATCAGATTTTATTATTTTCCTGTCGAAAGTTGTGGCTGAAGTGATTTTCTTTTTACTAGTACTGTGAGTATACACATCTTGTAAAGGAGAAAATTGAGAAGCATATAAAAGATCCAAATATATCTGCTTATGACATTATCCCCTGTAATAATCCTCGTTAATAAGGGAAAAGTTATAATCTTAGAAATAATTATGTAAAACTACGACTTTTGGTATATAGTAGAGCTAAAAATGTGTCGTAAGATGGAGAATTTTACTTCAAATAATTCTCATAATCTAAAAAACCTTTTCCGTTTATTAGTAGTTTACCAATGTGCGTGAATATATATATATATATATATATATATATATATATATATATTCTTTGAAAGACATATTTGATGACAGATTTCTTTTAACACAATAATTTTTTTAATAAAATATTACTTTTCTCTCTTTACTTGGGACAATTATGCAGCACATTCGAATGTAGAAGCGTTTGAAAATGTATAAACATTATGTAATTTTGAATGTGATGTTGAAAAAATTTTAGAAAAATGCTCTTAAATGGCTTTATAAAAATTAAAAACGGACAATTTTATAAAATATAAATACGATCATACAATTATATCATGTAAATGATTTTCACATGGCAATTACCAATTGTTTAAGTGATGTCTGGTGATAAATTGATTCTTGATTTATTTATCAATTTCTTTACTTTTCAGAAGAAATAACTTTGCCTCCTACGACAACCAAGCCTCCGGTGCATGTTGCGTGCGCCTATTGGTCGGAATGGATCAATGAAAATCACCCTTCAACCAATCAGATAAGTGGAGTCAAGGGAGGTGTTAAGGGAGGAGGTGGCGGCAACGATGGGGACACTGAAAAAGCCTTACTACTGAAATTGCAGAAAAAATATGATTTCTGCCATGAGGTAAGACAAAGCTTAAAGAAAAGGGTGTAAATGAACTGATATGAGTATTTGTGGAATAAGAATGGAATTAAATGAAAAGAAGCTGCCACGATGTTTTCTATACGTCCCAGCAGACCTTTTGAGGCCCACAGAAACTGAGTGCATAAATGGAAGTATTTTTGACCCCGAGTCTATACTCACGTGCAATTCTGATTATTTTCTCTTCATTTCAGTGTTCAGTATTTACTTTGATGAAGTTTTTCCTTCACGACAACAGTCGGCCATATTCAAGTACTGTAGTGTCAATTACACAGAATACGGCACGAAAAACTGGGCTGTAAAGCCAACGCTTAAAATAAAATGTAATAAAATTTAATGTCCCTTTCAGCACTATAAGTGCTGAAAGGGACACATTGGCACCCACTTCACCACACATGAGCACTCTGGAAGTTTATACATGCCCTTGTCGGTTCTTGTGCTGTGACATTAGATCTTGACTTTTTCAATGGTGTGTGGATTTCTTTTGTATACTCTTCTTGTTTACAGTCTTCTCAAGTTAAAGTCACAAGTGGACAGGTCAACTGACCGAGGATACAACAAACATTCGACCTAAACACCTCACGCACATTGGATAATCATGATCTGATCTGCGGCATGACACACTTTTAAAAAATAACATAACTGAAGTATCACTTTCCGAAAGTTAGAATAAAACTCCAATAAGATTCTCAAATCGAATTCACTGTTTTCTGTCTTCTCAACGAATGTGGGCCACACACATAAGGATTTTGTTTCCAAAAACTTAACGTAAGAATCTAAACAAATAATTGTAAAAAAAAAATACAGTCTTCAATAATATTACGATGCTATCAGTTTTACGATGCGCACAATCTATATAAAGTCTAAGTAATTTGACCAACACGTGAATAATGTTACTGAAAGGCTGATCTGGCAGTCGAACAGTTAATGCTCTGCCTTATAGCTTGTGAGTCACCTTGAACGTGGATGTTCGGGTCTACGTTAAGCGTTAAAGTAATCATTATCTGTCAATCAATGGTCAACAAGCAACAAAGTATCCAAATCATGTTACTCAACAGTTCATAATAAAAGAGCGTACTTATAATTAAACACGGTTTTTCCGAGGTAAAAGTTACAAGCATGCAGTTACTAGGAAGCAGATTTTTGGTCAATATTGATTATTGAAAGTAGGGGAGGGGTGGGTATTCAGAAAGTTTTCTGAGACACAACTTCATATTATAATTTCAGTGGATTGTCTTTTAAAACGTATACTTATTTTTACGCGCCAAATTTCATTTTAGCCTATTTTTATTTTTCATAAATGAAGTCCTTAGTAAACAAACATGAAATCGGTTGCTTATTCACATGAAGAGCAGAAAAAATAAGCTATGCACGTACTAGATGGCTGTTTTTTTTTTTGCGGTCGTAGTAAATACTCTACCCACATCTTCTTAAAATTGCATCACTACTGAAGAGAATCCAGTGATCGCACTACAATGTGATGCAAACAGTGATTTAAGTACAAAAGATGTGCTTAAGTCTTTCTTTGCCATTCAGTATAAGATAGTTTATAACAATCCATTCAAGACAATTTATCAAAAAATATGTTGAACCTAAGTACTTAGGTATCAATATTTATAGGCCTTATTCTAATAATCCTCAATTAAATATACAAATTCATATTGTGTGGCATATATATATATATATATATATATATATATATATATATATATATATATATATATATATATATATATATATATATATATATATATATATATATATATATATATATATAGTTGTGACCAAAACTGTGGATATTTTAAAAGATTTTTTTCATGTTTGTTTATTTCGTGGGTTTATAAAATATATTAATTTTTAGTTAATTATAGTGGTGTTTATATCAAATGAAAGGAAATTTAATGCATAATGTAATTAAAATGTATTTATATTACAAGAAAAGTTAGGCTACAAATAATAAATTATCTTCTTAGAGTTCAGTGTATATTAAAGTTACAATCACGCAGTCAATATTAATTAGGATAATCGTGTGTGTTTACAGATCACACATTTAGTATGTAACTTAATGCAGTTTCACAAAGTCTTTTCCTCGAGCGAACTGGTGCGTTCATTTTTCTGAATCACATGGGGCCAAAAAGCGAATATAGCCTCAAGAAGTAGGACTTCAATTGATGGAAGTATTCTTAGTACAAGGAATTTCTACATAAATATTTAATGTTATTCAAGACAAACTTTGTGTGTTTCCTGGCCAGTATAATAAATTTGTTAATTTATTTTTAAACTATTCTTTGCGTATTTTTTTTTCCTGAACATGAAACTGTATCTTGTTGAAACACAAATGGGGATTGACTTTCTTAATGGAGAAGAAGTCCGTGATGGAACATTAATTTTGGTTCCAAGATGGTATCGATATATTTTTGCTTCCGGAATTCCGTTAATTCCTTGAATATGCGTCGCAATCTTCGCAGACGCACATATCGAAATCATTTTCTTTATTATGCTCTTTGTATTTGCTGATTCGCGACTCACAAATTAGAAGGCCATTGATGACATTCGAGTGTTCCATATCCCATTAAACTTAAAGCACTGTCCTCGCATGCACCACGATATATGTATATTCAGGATGCAGTTTTCCCTTTTACTCTAGGTGTAATGTGTTTTTGACTATCACTACCAAAGAGTTATATTTTACTCTCATCTCTACATCCACTAATCTTCTGACCACTTTATGTGTTCCTTTGCCCACTGAATTCGTTTCTTGAGTAGTTTAAGATATATCGTTATTTTCTTACAAATATCGTAGTTATCGTGTATTTCTTTTAGTTTAATCTTCTCTTCATAGTCCTTAAATGAACTAATTGAATAAGCTGTTGCACTCATTACACGTCTGGCAGCATCTGATTAAATTATTCAATAAATTATCAATCACATTTCTCAATAAGAATTTTGTTTTGATGCGGGGGAAAGCGTTGTCCAAGACCTTTTAATTCTCATAATAACAAACACAACTCCAGCATTGACAAACATTGTTGCAGCAAATGTCATCAAACTGCCAGTGCCTTCTTGAAAGTGAACTAGTATTCCTGTTGAAGTTAGTGATGAGGAGATAAGTGAACCATTCAGATAACATATCAGTCTTATCTCTTAGAGATGAGGGAGGATTGCTGAAATCCCGCATAGCTTTCAATAAGAATGGGATCAGCCCATCAATTCTATGTTCATCTGAGAGGCCAATGCAAGCTGAAGGTGTAATTTGTACCTCATTAACTGATTTTTAATCGAATTATAGTTAGACTTCGATGAAAACCAAACAGGATATGGTAGTAGTTTTTCCTTCTTTCACAAATCCTTAGTTCAAAATTAGAATTCCAATAAATTACCTCTAATATCCAATCTAAATGACTGAATATTTGAATTCTTTTATAGGGGGAGATGAATAGGATATCTTAGGATACTAGAGATGTCTTGAACCAAATTGAATCTTGTAGATGAGCTCCTGGCGAACATTTTGATGTATTAATATTTATTATCACATGGTTAGAATCTTACTTTTTCTAAAATTCGATCAAAAATAACACAAAAATAAAAGTTCGGGTATCGTAAGTCATATTGCAGTTAAATCTTTTTTCTAATCCACATCGTAAGTCATATTAGCGACGCCCATTTTGCATAAATTTATTTTACAGTTATCAACTAAATTAAATGACACGACAGCCTGTATGGAGGCTAAGTACCCATATCTGTTTTCATGATCGAGGGCTCTGTGGTGCGAATCATATGTCCCGGTTAAGTGGTTAGCCTAATGGGAAACTCCCATGTTCAATATTCAAGCATGCTTGGTACTTAGTTTTATCAACCCACTGAAGGGATGAAAAGCTGAGTTGACCTAGCCCAGTTCGAGGATTTTAAAGATGTTTACACAAATTTTTTTTGTTTATCATTCAGATTCCATACGCCCAATTGATATGCCATCTTTTTGCATATCAATTGTAGTAACTTGTAGTACACAAATTTTTTTTAATTAAATCAGAATTGACAGTCATTTTTCTTCCGAAGGGCTACCTGTCGGACATAGATTGTCGGGAAGCGGATACCGATCTCGACTATACTCTGACCGGTGATAAGAAGCTGACCTGCTCCCTGTACGGCGGCTTCCGCTGTCGAGGTATCAACCAGGACAGCAGGATTTGTAAGGATTACAAGATCAGATACTTCTGCAGCTGCGGTAAGTGTATTCCTATTTACATATTGAACTCAGATGTGCTATTATGAAAACCTTATACCAAGCGTATGAAAGTCTTTATTTAGTACTTATTTCACATTAACTGTCTAATTTAAAGCCTAATATTGAATGACTAACATTATTGATGACAATGACTTAATCTATTTTGTCTCTTGTACTTAGGCCTTACTTTAAATGTTTAATGTTTATGGTATAGTGTCTTTTCAAATATAGTTTATAAAAAAAGCGAACTTAAAATTTTATTTCAATTACTTATATTTTTGATTTTTCAAAGATGCACAATTTTTCGACTATTAAAATGACACTTGTGAATCTAAACTTCTTTTACATGTCTTGGTAATCTATTTTAGAAGAAACTACGACTCCAGTTCTTACAAAGCCCACAACGCCTGCTGTTTACATTAGTAAGTAGTTTTCTAAATATTTTGCAATTTTTATCTTAAATTATAAGAAATACGTTGTGCAATGAATAATAATATAAATTATTATCAGAAGTTTTAAATTTTTGGATTCATTTTTAGATTTTGATTATTATTTTTATGAAAATATTATTTATTAAATAATTTTTAGTTTATATATATTAATAATTTATATTATTTACCACAGTTATTGACAATAAACTGTAGTAAATTTGTGTAATTAAAACTGTATGAATTGAAGATTTTTTATTTTGTCTTCACAAATCATAATTCATATTATGAGGGTACATTATTTATAGTGTAAAAAATTAATAATAAGCAAAAATAAGATAAGATGAAGTATTGTGCAATGCAAAAAAATAGAACAAAATAATAAAAATAAGAATTACTTCACAAAAATGTACATAAAAAGAAATAACCATTTTGTGGACACGTTAAAAAGATCAAAAATGTTTTTATTCTAATTTTAATTTCTATTGTGGCACTTTAGTTGTAGTATCTTTATTAAAGCTTAAAAGCCGAAATTATATTTATGAAAACACGTCCTGATATACGTAAACTGAACTATACAATTAAATTGTTTTTGATATTTGGTGTAGAAATTTTTTTCTCAAACTGAAACTCTTTAACCATTTTTTTACAAAAAATAATTATCTGACGGAGCTATGGTTTAAGCAGATATAGTTAAACTTCATGCATTTCAAAGGACTTGTCTGCATTTGCTCGCAATCGATGCTAAAGAAGTATCGTATGGATAAGATTTCACAAAAATATGAATACAAGATAGAGTAATATGTTTTTGAGGGGGGGGGATATGATATGCGCTTCCTTTTATTGCTCATCGAATGTCTTGATTTGCAACAGATACAAATCTAACGATACTCATACGAAAACACGGATTCGGAAACTTCCTATTTCTGGGAAAGTGGTGGCCCCTCCCCAAACGATTGAAAAATCAAAGTGCTCTCGCATACAAGAGAACCTACATTCCAACTCGGGTATAGGAAAGCATGCTCATGCAACAACATGCAAGCGAATAGCATTAGAGGGTTTTCTGCTTTGTTTTCTTTCTGAATGACGAAGACTCGCACTCAGCCATGCTGGTTCAACAGCAACACTATACTAGCAAATAGCATTAGAGGGTCTTCTGCTTTATCCTGCTTCTAAATGACGGAGTTTCCCAATCGGTTTGATCCACCTAAATAGTAGAGTCCAATACTGTGCAAATTACCGGGAAGTATGCTGATGCAACAACAGCAACATGCAAGCGAATATCAGTAGAGGGTCTTTTGCTTGATCCTGCTTCTAAATGACGAAGACCCCCTCTTCACTTGACTTATTAAAATTGTAGAGCCCAACTCACAGCTATGTACAGGGAAACATGCTAGTACAATAACAACCACCTAACTGGTAGAACCCAAATCTGTTGTACCGAGAAATTTACTGGTACAAAAACATACAAGCGAAACGCTGATGTAAAGCATGGAAAGAGAACTTAGCTAGAGGAACTTTCTGTTTCACTTTTTTGTGTTTATTGAATTCTATTAATTTTTTATATTCATTCCAGAGCCTTGCACTGTCTACTATAATATTGTGGACGGACCCAAGCCCATACCCGACAGCCGGATAAAAGCGTCCAGCAGCATGGACTCCGAAAGCGGTCCCCAGAGCTCCAGGTTGTCCACTACTGCCGGATATAAATCAGGTGATTATTTTATTCTTCCACCATCACAGAAAGCAGGAACTTTGTTATATAAATTACTGTCTGACACACTATCTCTAAAATTTTTATTTAAAAATATTAATCAGAATTCAAAATACGCAGTATTATTATTTTTTCTTTTTATCTTAATTGTTAAGCATTCCTCGACATCCACATAGTCGGTGAAAATTATGTATTCGGTGAACTGCAGAAAATGTATTTTAAATGTGCAGAAATTTTCAATCATTAAAATTCATAAAATATAATAAAAGCTTAGAGAAACCTTTAGCTTTTCTGCTTATAAGAACTTTATATTTTTAATGAGGTCTTTTTTATAAGCGGTTTCCTATTGTTGCTTGAATCCTTCATCAAAATTAACTGAGATGTTTTAGTAACTTTTGAGAATTTCCTTTCCCCTTTTGAATATTATTTTATGCATTCTTTCAATAGTGAAACGTGCTCTTATCTTTTCTTGTGGTAATACTTAAGATGCAAGGTTATGCTTGTTTTAAGGCCGACACATTTCATTGGATGTGATGTTTTATTTGACCCTCTTTTCAAAAGAATGACGAAGCTTTCGTAGAAAAAAATTACATTTTGAAAAAAAGCTGAAGACTTCAATAGTGAACTGAGATAAAATGATTACAGTTCACTTTAATACTCAAGTTTAATCTCAACAGCATTACACAGTTTTGTTGCTCTTGTTCGACACATTTCATTGGATGTGATGTTTTATTTGATCCTCTTTTCAAAAGAATGATGAAGCTTTCGTAGAAAAAAATTACATTTTGAAAAAAAGCTGAAGACTTCAATAGTGAACTGAGATAAAATGATTACAGTTCACTTTAATACTCAAGTTTAATCTCAACAGCATTACACAGTTTAAGCTCAAGATGAAAACAAACTGATGATTGTTTCAAAGCATTGGTCTTGTTTTTACGATGTTTTAGGGTTTTTTCGCATCTTTCCGAGAAATTTTCGGGAGTGAGACAAAAGAGTGCAGTAATATCCATGAATAAAATCATTGTTATTGTTTCCTTCGAATGCTACTCCAGTTGAGTTAAAACGGATGCGCGGAATGGAAGAAGATCTCTATCAGGATGTCGGCCGCTGGCAAACTTAAAATAGAAATTTTGTTTCATTCCGAAATTTTGGTCGAAGAATTTGTGTTTAATTTGAGCAGTAACTATAACCCTGTTTTGAAATGTCTTCAGAGTTGCTTATTGATGATACAATTGGTTCAAGCCCTATATAATTACACTTTGGAGCTCTTCCCGCTTCAGAAACAAGGCATGTGTGGTTCCTTAAGCCCTTTAAAAAGTTGTCATTTACGAGTAATCCATTAGGAGTAGAAAAATGTATTTACGTCAGTCTATCTACCATATATATATTCCTTTTTGAAAAAATATTGCATTTTTTTTCTCGGTATTGGATTTGTGTTTACGATTTTCCCAATATGCCGCCAGTACCAAATGCATAGGGACGCTGATGAAAGAAGCTCCGATTTCATCCCTTCTTAAATAAATTGAATTTTTAAAAAAAAGTCTTATTTCCTTTGTGATTTATCTTTAGCTGATCTGCTTCCCGTGTTTCGTTAAGCAAAACAGTATTTCAAAAAATAAATAAATAAGTAAGTAATAAATATATTGTCCCAATAATATCATTAATTGAATCGTAATTTCCTTCCTCCCAAAACGAGGAATATAATTTCCACTGGCTTTAAGACTCTCAAAAGCTGGCAAATTTAGATCGTTAGTATTTTACAATAGGAAAACGTAATTGAATGACTAATTCACTTTCAAGGAGTGTTCATGTTTTGAACCTCTGTTTAGCAATAGCATCATTTTATGTGATATTATATTATTTTTAAATTAATCGTGTGAAAATCAAGCTCTTAACAGACGAGAACTTTCGATTCGTTATGTGCCGATGTAAGAGACACAAGAGGCTTATCGAGAGTCTTGTCAGAGGAACGGCGTGCTTGTGAGTGAGTGGGAGCGGCAATGGAAAATACATGTGTTTCCAATAATGTGAAAAGAACCATCTAAATTTATGTTTGTTTCTATAATTGATGTTATATAGATTAATGTGAAATAAATGGGTCGCAAAAATGAAGATATTTTGTGTTACTGAACGATCATGGAAACGACAAGTTCGTGAAACCATCACAAGTCGTTTTAGTATTTTACGCGAAACTGAAAAATTCAAATTTCAAATTTTAAAGTCTCGTATATTTTTGTGCCAACCATTTTCATTTTGCAGCTGGAGCGTGGGTTGCAAGAGACCTCAACGAGTTTCAGTTCATCGAAGTGGACCTGGAGCAGATTCAGCCCGTGTACGGAGTCGTCACTAAAGGCAGACACGGACACCAGGAATGGGTTACTTCCTACAAAGTGATGTACAGCAGGGATGGCATCGCTTACGCTTATGTCACTGACGAGCAGAATGCAGAGAAGGTAAGACATAATTTCCTATAGAATACATTCACTTTTACGGATTTCACTGTTGGAATGGCAATTAAAATAATCTATTTTTATTGTTGGCTTACAGTCTGGGGAATATTGCCGTTGTTCACACATAATTTTTGGCCTATATTTATTGATCTTTTGTATATACAAATATTCTCCTCCAGTAAAATTTTATTTTACAATGTGAAGGTACTTAAGATAAAAGACTTTTTTCTTGGCATATTTATACAGTACGAACTTCTCCAGAAAGTAAATAAAAAAATTATTGTAAACGGTTATTTTTTCCCATAATGTTTAGCCACTTCACTTTCCGACACTAGATGGGTGGAATTGAGGGCAACTTATGTGGTGGGGCAGCCAGTAATTGTAGCTTTATTATACCAAAATTAGAGCCTCATTGGCTCAATAGCTTTTCGTAAGATCAACAAAGTGAAGCACTGATTGGACGGGTGAGCACATTTTCTTCACTGGTTTGCCGCAACTGTGTGGGCTGATGACAAGTTCACGTTCAACTGTGACATCCAAGGTCATCCCGTTGGTATGACATGCATGTGAAGAGGCTCATGCGTCACCTGACTGTGTTTCAAAATGTGTGACGAAGTTTATTAATATACGAGGGGTTTATTACTATACGAGTACTCAACACTAGTTATCTTTAGGGTACAGTCCAAAGCTTGCCCTCACCGCTAACCCTAAGAGTATGCGGACTTAATAATTTGTTAGGAATCTCTTAATATCAAAAACTAATTATTACCAGAAACTAAGCAGAAGAACCCCAATACTCGGTCTGCCCCTCCCAAAAGTATCACTTCACTTAGGTGACATCGCGATCACCACGTGTTTTGCGTGCTCCAGTCATCTATTAGTGAACGCGAAATATCTTCAGTTTGATCCGGGAACGAATTCACTGTCATCCGGTAGAGAGAAAAAACATTTTATCAACCAGACTACTGCAACCTCAATGTAAGAATGCAAAAATAAAAATAAGAAAGTTTTTATGGAGAAAAACTTCAAAAATCTCAAGAGATTATTACCAAGAATTTGGAAACAATCAAATGACATCGGTTTCATTTTTGCCTACTACAATTATTGATAATTTGTATCTTTTGGCAATTTATTTCTACTGTCGTAACAATAAATAAATACTACTATAAGCCTCGTTTTATTGAAAATTTGAATTGTGTATGTGATTTTAGAAATCAATACTTTATTTCATAATTTAACGTAATTAATAATTCAAGCAGAATTACTAAACTTTTCAGGCATTTTGTAAAATTTAAATAAGTCAGAGCTAATGTACAAGAAATATTTATTTTCTTATTTAGTAGAATTTTCGCACTCTTTTATTAATTTCACTTCTTTTAATGCAGGTGTTTAACGGCAACTTTGACAGCGACACAGTCGTGGAGCATGTCTTCAAGAATCCCTTTGAAGCTCGTTTTGTCCGAATTCAGCCCGTTACTTATCATAAAGAGATAGCCATGCGGTTTGACGTCTTAGGATGTGCCGAAGGTGACTCAGTCTGACAGTTTATTAAAATAACGTGTTATTAAATTTTTAATAATTTTTTTTAAATTTCGAACATCCTTACAATTTATAAGGATGATATATTTTTTGGTGATAATTGTACAGCAAATTATTGAATTCGTTCTTTTTATGTCAAATTTGTTTTTGTTTTTCTAGGCATGACAACTGTACAACCCATAACAGGTAAATTTTATACTATTTTATTTTTATTCAACTATTAGATTTTCACATGTTCACGAATGAAATGATTTATAGAAATTATAAATATGTAAGATGATATAAAAGTTACATTCATCAGACTTTAAGGAATTAGTAATTAAGAAAACTAACGAAAAGATTTATTAATAAAATTATCAATAATTTGTATCATTCTGATGTTTAATAACTTATAAAACAATGGAAATATAAACAATTTTTTTAATATGTATTGCTAGAATAACTCACATATTTTGCCGGTCAATGTCTGAATAGTTGGCGTTTCTGAGGCCTAAGCTTGGTACTGGATTCAAATCCTGGTTGCGCGCATGGATTTCCTTTATGTGTTTTCTTTCTGAGATAATAAATGTGAGGCGCACCTTATAAACGGGTTTGTGAAGTGACGTGGGTAATACTACTCACCTACATATTTGGTTCCCACAGGTGCAGATAAATGAGACTTTATTGTGGTGAAGGGTTCGTCATTTAGTGCTTGTGCCATTAGAAAAATACCTTTTTTATTTTACTTATATGGAAGAAAATCTGTCCGTTAAACAATTTCCTTTTTCTAATCTGATTTTCTTTCTCAAACATCGTCTTCACAAGGTATCACTCATTCTTTTCGAGATTAAATATAAATTTTTGATCGTCTTCGTTACTTTACAAAATGATGGATTGGTTCTATTTTCTGGCGCGGATGTAACCTGATATAATTCCACAAGACTTTTTTAATCAAGAACTTTTTTAAGTAAACATTGCGTACACAAAGAAAATGTCGAACATTGGTGATCAAGATTTTAATTGCAATAATAGATTATGCTAGCCCATTCTTGGTGTAAAATCCATTATACTCTTGATCGGCACCAGGTGACTAAAAAACACCAATTTAAAGGTCCATTGATATTTTCCATAAAATATTTTTGATCTATATATAACCATAAATATTGTTAGTTTAAATATATCTATTTAAGACTTGTTAAACATTAAAATATGTCAGACATTTTATGTACAATTTGCATATTGTTAGTCTAAAATGAGAGCTCCAGTGGCTCAGTAGCTTCACGTCGCTTCTTGTTAAGGTCATCAAAGTGAAGCTTCATTTCCCGCCGGCAGTGACTGGGAGGGTGACAACATTCAAGTGACTTTAAAAAGTACCATCAGATAAAAAAAACTAATCTAACTTTTCCCTTCAGCTCCACCCTGCATCGATGAAATGGGCTTGTACAACGGTAACATAGCAGATCATCAAATAGTGACGTCCGGCAGCAGGAACCCAGAATCGGACGGAAGGTACGTCAGACTGAACACCGTGCAGACAGAGACACACTCCGGCGGTTGGGTGGCCGAATACTTAGACCAAAATCAGTTTGTGCAGGTATATATTTTCTCTTACACAAAATTAATGCTTGGTACGCACGATTGAAGGGTACAGATTATTATAACCCTAAATTTTCCAAATGTTTTTTAAGTCTTAAATTTTGAAAGAAAGTTTGGCGATTTGTTAAATGAAATAATGAAAAAGAATTTTCAGTATATAATAATCCTATTCATTTGAGTGTAATAATTAAGCTACATTTAGATCACATTGATATTCAAAATCTGATTTCTTCTAAGATTACTAAATCTTACTTATAGCTTTAAACTATATTTGCATAACTTTAAACTTAAGAAAAAAGCATTTATATTAAAAAAATTATTTCCTAGTTGAAAAGCTTTATCTGCTGTTTCAATTCTCACTTCTTTTTCAAAAGAACAATTTTATAAGATAAGTAATTTATGTGGCGATATATATATATATATATATATATATATATATATATATATATATATATATATATATATATATATATATATATATATATATATATATATAATAATTTATTTATTCATACTTTACTCTCTTATTTTAATTTGTTTCTGATTTTTAAACATATGTTACAGATTTTACTTACAAATATTTTTTATTCATTTAATACTGATACTCTTTATAAAGGCATAATTTAAGAAAATAAAACTATATATCTATTTAGCATCTAATTTTTCAAGAAAAATATTTATTTGTATGTTAGACTGAATTTATTAAAATTATTATAAATGTAGATTCTCGAGAAGAATATTTTTAATATATGATATTAATTTAAATACGATATTAATTTTATACGATTAAAATTTTATACGATATTAATTTTTCCACTTATATGACTTTTACTTTGTATCAAAATTCCCCTTCCCTTTCAGTAAAAATAAGTAATTTTTATTTTGGCGGCCATCAGCCAAATCTTTTCTAAACGGTGTCGTAAGGAAAAGGAAATCAGTAGCCTTTAATATCGATAATTAAGTTGTACCCTTTGCTCACGACACCTGAGGATTAAATAGATTTTCAAGTGTAAATTTGGCATAACAGAAAAAACTGATGCGATTTCTTTGGAAATGTTAACGTCTGAAATTTCCTCAATGAAATAGAAGATTTTTCTATTTTCTAAATATAGGTATTACAAATATAATATGATTTAGCTTTCAACTTACTGAAAGACAGAAATCATATCCACCATTGTTCACGAAAAACAATGGTGGATATTTGAAAAGTGCTTTGTTTCGACAAATGGCACCATGTAACAAAATCAGGAGTTGGACTTTTCCGTTTAGGCATTGTTTTTGACGTCTAGATCAAAATTTGCATATTTTGAAGTTTAAAATCAGAAACTTGAAGTGGTGACTGAAGTCTTACATTTTCTGCAAAATAAAATTTGCTCATATCAATATTGTATGGAACAGTTGCAATATCCTCTAATTGTTTTGAGTAGCATTCCTTGAAATTAATTATTGTTTGGAGATATCTTGGTTGCATCATATTTTTTATTTAAGCTTGTTTTTTAATTGTTCCCGAAGCATAAAACGAAAGAATATATTCTAAAATTTCAATATTGGCAACATCAGTAATATTTTCTATCTTTTAGATGAGTATTTTCATGACAATGAATTATAAGTGTTTATTTCAATCGTAGCTCTGATGTATGACATATGATCACTATAAAATTAAATTCATTCACATTTTAAAAGTATAGAAATTCAATTTAAAACCTGCTTGTTAAGTTTTATTTGGGCTGCTTGTTACTGCTTGCTGCTGTATATAAATGTATCGTAACTTCCTATTATTACATATATCACAGACACTAAAACGTAGCGTAGAACAATCGTGATTTTATTAACAGCAAATTTTTCATTATGTTACCAAACGACTTTATAAAAAAGAAAGAAACAAATTATAAAAAAAATTCATACCTATACCACCCTACATTTTGTAGTATTCTTACTTGCCAAATGATACTTTATGAAAAGAAACTATGAACTATAAGAGACTAGTTTAACGTCATTCAGCTTGTACAGTGTTCTCCATACTTGTATTTAATAAAGAAAAAAAATTGTTTTAAATTATTTCTTAAAAAAGATTTTTATCTATTTTTAATTGAGGAATAAATTTAAAAATTGTTTTCAAAAATTCAGGTCATTATTTTGAATATTTTAAACACTTACTTATACTTCCTTAAAAAAGTGTGAGCCAAATTTTACAATTTTTAATAACGTTAAATTATAAAATTTTTATTTCTAAAATTCACAGTGTTTTATTCATTTCCATGTCTGTAAACCTTCTAAAACATTTTAACTATTTATTCATAGTAAACTCTCTATTTTCTTGTAAAATCAAACTTGGTTTTTTTTTTGGTTTATTTAATTGTTGAAATTGTAAATTGTAACTATATCTGAAATATGTATTACTAAAAATGAAATTTTTAAGAAATTTCTTTAGAATATATTAATGACTATGTGTGAATAATATACTATGATTAATATATACTATTATGAATAATGTACTATATATTAATAACTATGAATAATATATATACTATGAAATTTCTTAAGAATATATTAAATATACTTGTTTAAGCTCTATATTCAAAACGATCTTATTATTTGTGCACAAAAATTGTATTAGTTAATTATAGGGGAAAAATGCTTATTGTTTGTGGGGAATAGAATATTTTGATTTTTGTTTCGAAATTTTGTTTTTCTAAATGTTAATTTTTAAAGTTCTGAATATATATTATTTTTAAACGAATAATAACGTGAAAAATGTGAGTGTTTTGTAAAATCAGAAGAATATTTTCTCTTTTTAAAACTAGAATAATATTTCCAAGCCAAGAGATACTATACAATATTAAATTACAAGAATATTGTAAGGCTGAGAAAATTCTCAACTATATAAAAATAAAAGGAATCGGTAAATGGCGAATCTTTTAAAATTAATAGAATTACGAGAATATAGTTTTTGTGAGATTTTTTATGAAGGAAATAATTGCTTTTATTTTGAAATAATTATTTTCCAGATTGATTTATCCGAAGTGAGCAAGTTGACCGGTGTTAAATTACAAGGTCGTGACATGGTGCCCCAGTGGGTGACAGCTTTCACAGTCAGCTACAGCAACGACGCCACTTCATGGAACCCTGTTCTGGACTCGAACGGTGACATAAAGGTATGTTTTTTACTCATGGCTAATGAGTTTAGATCACAGAAATCTGCTTGCCGATGGTTAATAAACTGAATGTCAGCTTAGTCTTACCATCAAGTTATATAATATCCCTGATTTATTTTTATTCTTTATCACATTTTATGGAAGTGCTTAGATAGTTCGTTTAGGATATTTTTGTGTGGTGTTACAACAGTGTTTATAGTCATTGAAATCAATACCATCAAATTAATTTTGTATCATTAATAAAAACTGCATGAAAGAAATCGCACAAAAATATTCTAAAAAAATTTGCTACATATAACAAATGATTTCTTACAACATATTAGATAAAAATGTTGACATTTAGAAAATGTGTCAAAGACTGACTCTATAGTGAGAAAGTGTTTTCAAACTAAATTAATAATTAAATTATATATGGAAACGTTTAAAAATAATTCAACTTCTCATTTTACGCATGAAGAAATGTTTAAAATCTCTAGACCTATCTATGTAAGAAAAATAATCAATTTATCTTTGTTCTTATTATAAAATGTGAACCCTTAACCACTGAGGTCATGCAAAAACTCTGAATACGAAGTATGTACCTTGAATATTTCGAACGAAAATGATTGGATGTGCGTTACTGAGACCTCATAAAAAATGAATACGCTGCCTAAAGAAAAAGAGCATTTACTACACTCTACATATGTATACTGATAGAAAAAAGTTAAATTAAAGTGAGAATAATTACAATTCATATGCAGCATAAAATATTTTGCTCTAGCAAGTTGCAAAAAAAAAAAAAAAAAAAAAAATTGAATAGAAAATGACCTCGTAAAAATAGGCCTCAATGTAATTTTCATGATAATATAAAATCTTACTGAATATATAATAATGTGTTTCATAATCAAACAACGACATGTTGTGAATTTATAAGGTTGTTTAAAGTATGCAAATCTGAATCAGCGACATTCCAAAATGATGGCCTAATACTAAAAATGTTATACATACTACGACGTTAAGACAGAGAATCCACAATGTATTCATTTAGATTAATAATTTCAATGCTAATATAAAACTGCTGACTGATAATAGTAATTTTTATAACATAATATGAAACTTTTGTAAGGATTACTAATTACCAGAATCGGAACTGGTAATATTCTAAATTTGCGACATAATCATTAGAATTCTATGTATCATATATATTTCTGCCTTAAGAATATTACGGCAGAGAATCGGTACACATTCACTTAAACTAATAATTTCAAGGACAGTAAAATGTTTTTAAAAATAACATTTTTTATTCATAATAGTATCATATTGCGCATTTGTAAAGATGATTAAGGAATGTAAATCAAAAATGGTGACACTCCAAAATGGCGGCTGAATCATTAAAATTTTATGCATCACATAAGTACTTTGAAGAATGCCACGGCAGTGTATCGCATTTACTTTTAATTTGTAGCATAAAATGGACTAAATAGCAATAAAACTTTTATTATTATTATCTAATTAGATTTTGTGTTAAAATATGGCACATTTACTCGTATAATCATAATCAAAATTTGTGAATCTGAGTTAACGACAACCAAAAATGGTGACATAATCATTAAATATTTATGCGCTTTAATTTTCCTTTCAAAATATACGGTACTAATCCATTTAGTGGGCGCAAATCTCGCCTTGTTGATATTTTTGGTAACAACTCATCGAAGACAGAAAAAAAAAAATAGTAAACGTTAATTTTTTTAAAAAAAATCTTGTTTTGAAGGCTTATCTATTATTTATTATTTGAAAAATTTGTAAAAGGTGAAATGCTTAAAATAACTACAGTAAAAGCAGCAATATGTGATATTTCGTTTCACTTGATAAAATTACATTTGGTGACATTATCTCTTGCTCTGGCGAAATGGAAAAGTACCACACGTTCTTTAGACCATATTTGCATCTATGCATCTAACAGTAAAGATTAACTTAAAACTGTAACCTGCTCTTCATAAACATTTCTAATTTTTTAAATAAAAAGCTTTTTCTTTCCTTTTTAAAAAATAGATATTTTCTGGAAATTACGACAGCAATACAGTCGTCATAGTATATTTTCCCCAAATGATACGAGCACGATACATACGAATACAACCTTATGCTTGGAAAAATTGGATTGCTATGCGATTAGAAGTACTGGGTTGTTACGGTAAGTCGATTTTTGAGTATTGTAATTATGTAATGAATAATCATATTGCATAATACAGAGTGTGTGACGCATAAAACTGACCTGTCGTAATATTATAGAATATTGCAATTTTTACAATTATTTGTTTGGATTCGTACATTACGTTTTTGACAACAAAGTCCCTCTGCGTGGGACTCATACTCTTTAAAATGGCAACGAACAATGAAGTCTATTTGGGAATCCTGTGAGAGTGGTATTCGAACTTGCAAAAGAGGAGCTTCATTTGTGTTACTTTCAGCGGGAATGGTGCACCAGGCCACAGATCAGATCATGATTGTCCCGTGTGCAAGAGTTGTTTACACCTGAGAAGGCGATCTGCAAAAGGCTTGTTGTCTCCTCGGTCACTTGTGACTTTTACTTGTAAGAACTCTTAAAGGGAAATGTATACAAAACAAATCTCCACACAATCAAAGCACTCCAGATGACGATCCAGGATGTCATCAATAGCATCATAATGCAAGAACTGACTACTAGAATATATATAAATCTCCTCAAGCATGCTTATCTGTGTGGTGAATTGAATGGAGGGTATTTTCTGCACCTAGAGTTAGAGAGAGAGTCATCAATACAGATTTTATTAACGCACGTCATTAACAGAAATTTTATTAATCCAACGCATATAATGAAATTAACATTTTATTTTATGCATATAATAAAATTAAAATTTTATGCATTGAATGTATGAGTCAGTTTTACGTGCCATTGTCTGTATTTTATTAATTAATACTTTTTCTTTAGGATTTATAGCTCTTATTGATGATATTTTCTTAAAATTCACTTAAAATAGTTTCCTACAAAGTAGAATTAAGAGCTCATTTCATAAAAATCAAATAAGAATATCAGATAATTCATTTCAATTTTATAAAATGAAAATTTATTATATGAAAACAAAATCACCATTACATAATAATTTGTTTTATAAACTGGAGAATTCATAAGAAGTTATTTTTTCCAAAACATTCAGATCATTTCATTTTTTAGCTTTGAGGATTTGTTTGTATTACTATACATTCAGGAGATAAAAGAAAGCTCGAATAAAATTTACTTTTATATTCGAAATTAAGTGACATTTTTCTTCAATCATTCAAAATTGAAATTACAATTATTTTTAAATTAAAATTTGTAGAATGATAAAGGCAATGTATATATCTGCATTCTATTCATTTTCTATTTTGCTAATAAGAGTTATCTCTTTCTCTCTCTCTCTCTCCTCTCTCTCTCTCTCTCCTCTCTCTCTCTATATATATATATAAATTCTTTATTTACCAATGAAGTGTCCGTTTCATAGAATGCTAATAAGTGTGCTGTTATGGTAAATTTTGTGTCATTCGAATTCCTCTGTTACAGAGCCGCATATCGTGAAAGAACAGCTCCTGACAACACCCAAACCAGAACTGCTGGAAGGTGGGTTCTGCAAAGGCTCTTATATCCCGTGTATTCGCTTGAGCTGATAGTAACTGAGACGTTGTTTTGCATTTCAGGCTGTTTAGAGAAAATGGGGATGGAGGAGCATCTCTTGCCGGACGCACTGATAACCGTTTCGTCTTCATTGCCTGGCAGTGACAAAACCAGAATAAGGTACGCACTCTCTTTCCTGATCATCCATTCTTTGTTACTCTTCTGTTCCCATAAAGCGAATTTTACTAAGAAACTTTATTATATGTATTCTGAGAACGTATAGACATACTTTTTATATTAAATACTTAATTTAATAAAATAATTTTTTTTCAAGAAGGTTAAAATATATTGCTTGAAAAAAGTTCCGAAGCCCAATGGCTTAGAGATAGCATTTTCTCAGGGCATAGGTCTGAAGTTTGATTCTCGGGCTGGGCAAGGTCGACTCAGACTTTTATACTTTCAGTGGGTCGATAAACTAAATACAAAGTGTGCTTGGGAACTAAACACTGGGGGTTCCACATTAGACTGACTAACTAACAGGGACATATACTTCGCACCCTATGGCTTCTCGGTCAAAAAAGCAGATATAGGCACTATAGGTCTTAGCCCACATGGACTATCGTGCCGCAGAATTCAGTTATAGTTAAAACACAGTTCCAGTCTTCCTAACAAGCTTCACAAGGTAGGGAATTTTGTACGAAATTGTTTACGTCGCCTATAAGCTAAAAGCTGCAGTAGGGCGTTTTAACATCGAGTCTTATTGTCATATCGAAGGATATTTCATGGAGTAAATATTTTGTGCAAAAATATTTATGTCGCAATTGGTCGAAATCTGGAAAACTCAAAAGCATTTGCTCTGGTAGGGGACAGCAGAATTACAATTTTGCTCAATCATTCTTTAACATTTGACGGAGATCGAACTTATGGCGTTCTACATTAAACTTATGTTTATATCTTAATCTATATGTCTTAATCTATATGTTTTAGAAGTCAGGTATAAATTAATGTCGTATTGCACAATAAGATGCACTTACACTTCGCAATATCTTTCGGAAGATTTTGCTGCTTACCATGTTCACGTGTGATGAGACCCGAATTGAAACCGTATGCTGTGTTCTCTGGCCTTCACTTCAATGGTTCGTGGTTACGAATCCCACCTAAGACTTGCGTGTTTGCAGTGGTTAAGAATTTATTTCGAACTGTAGATCCGAGTCCAGTGTGCACCAAATAATGACCATTAAGTGATAAACAAGTCAAGCTAGTTAAGTGATATGATGAAAGAAATTCTCAAGCAGCCAGTTTGGGAAAATTTCTTTTTTCTTTAGCATACTTCGTAAATAAAAATGATCAATTTTCATGTTCGCTAGAATATTATATCTGTCAACGGTTTTGGTCTAGCCAAAAATAAAAATATCAACATAGTGCTTCTTGGTAAAAACTGAATTTCCTGCAACAGCGTAATTGGAAAAGATACTTTACCTCGCCACAAAAGACACATATTGTACACTGAGTCTTGAATAGAATGGTTCTTGTCTTCAAGATTCAAATTTGAGCCAAGATCTTAAATGCTTTTTGATTCTACGGACTCTGAAGTCGAAATTGCTACATTTTGATATCAAGCCAAATGTGACTTATGCTGCAAATGCATGGTGATAATTGTAAACATTTAAAACAATGCGTTCTAAAGACAAGTGTGTGAACTTACTCCTGTCTTCATCTGAGTTCTCCGATTTATAAATCTAAAGTACAGATGCTCTTAAATGTCCTCCTTGAAACATCCCTATTGTCAATATAATCAGTCCCTTCTCTGGCTACAATAAATCAGCCACATGTCCCCTTATTTTGCAACAATTGGTGAGAATGAATGTGTGATTCATTCTCATTATTCCTCATATATCCTGTATATATTGATGGCTCAAAACCAAGTGGTCATGTTGGTTGTGATATTGTTGGAAATACAGTTTACAGCTATGAACTTCCTGCATCATATCCCGTTTACACCACTGGAGCTGTTTCTTGAGTTTTTAATACGTTCCATCTTATATATTTTACTAGTTTTTTAAAACAGACTTTTTGGTTTTAAATATTGGATTTGGATAAATGTCTAATATTGGACCTTGCACCAGTAAATCTCGCAGAAATCAAATCAAGGTTCAAATTTGTGCCATATTATCCCATTTATTAATATATCTTTTTATGATTTTTTAATGCCATATTCATGATGACAAAAGGGTATCGAGTTTGCGAGGCTTAGTGCCAGAAGCTGAGGCTTCTATAACTAATTTTCATACCTTGCAACTCGAAAGTATTGAACTCAAGTCTACCTTCCAACAGCCACCACCTGCCTCGGTAGACGAGCCACAGAACCAAACCTTTATGAGGCGAGTAGTCTCGCCGGCACCCCACTCACTTATCATGGCAAAAACTCTCGTAGAAGATTTGTATCAATTCCTTTACGAACCGTCAAGTCCTATTCTATTCTTCAATATCCCAGCTCTCGACCGGACCATCGTCAGAAGCGCGCTGGTATTCCATCATTGGAATGTCATACGACGCAATGGACATTATCCTTTTCAAGATAGACCAGTTGCGCCGGTCCAGGATGGTACTCAAGCTTTCGCTCTTGTACACCAGTTTGCTCCTTTCCTCCGAGGTCCTGGTACAAGTCAGCACGAAGTGGAGACAGTCTCCCACAACATTGCACGAGCGACATAACTTGATTATCGGATACCCTCGTTTATGAAGGTATTCCGGCACACGTCCGTGTCCTGTCGCTATTTGGGCAACGATAGCATTACCAAGAACTCTTTTATCAGAGACAGTTTCAAAGAATCTGTAGGTCTGTCGACCCACTTCTTCATTTTCCCATCTCAGCTGCCATACACGCAGTGCTTCTTTATGCAGCACCTTTGTCAGGTGTGACCTTGGACGTGACAGGTCCAGCGTTGGCTCTGTAAGATTCGCAGCCTCTTTGGCCAGTACATCGGCTCTTTCATTTCCGAAAGTGCCTACGTGTGCGCGCACGTAATGTAAGCGTACCTCTCTTTTACAAATGGCTTCCTGGTATGAGTTCTTCGCTTTATTAACCAAAATGTTATGGTTATTCGGATCGGCCAGGGAGTAAAGGGAAAACAACGAATCACTGTATAAATGACAAGTGTTGTTGCCTGGGTGTACTTTGAGCCAATCTAGCGCCAGTCCCAGCGCCGATATTTCCGCCTGGAAGACAGAGTTCTCGTCGCCAAGTCTAGCACCAAATGTAACAATCTCTTGCCCAAAGTACATGATGGTGAACCCTAAACCAATTTTACCATCAATGCCTGATCCGTCAGTAAAGATTTCCAGACCCTCGCCAGTAGGCTTTTCGCTATCGAAAGGTACACTGCAACGCTCGGCAGGGTGACATGACAGAATGTCTACCCTCTGCTTAATTTCGTCTGGCCGCAGATTTACCTCGTGAAAGATATATGGCCTGCGCTCCACCAATACCATCAGCTTTGCATACTCTATGCCTGCTTTTATATCTAGCGGTAGGACGCCCGCTAGTACTTGTACGGCAGCTGTAAAAACTGTCCAGTAGCATCTTGTGAATGCCATGAGTGCCGGTCTTTGAACACTCTGTAGGTGGCCACAGAAGGTCTTACAATCCAATTTGTGTCCCCATGCCCCTACACCAAAAAGAGCCATTCTTTCGGTACCACTCCTATATAGGCGTTTGAGTTGTTCAGGCTTGCGCCCGAAGAGAACCCTAGCCATTCGTTGGAGTGCCATTGTGACATTCACAATATTTTGTCTCACCTCCTTTAAGTGGGAGTTGAATGTGAGAGCGCTATCGTATTTTACACCCAGGAACTTAAGCTCCTGCACAGACTTTATGGAGGTTCCGTCCCACCGGAAGACTGCGGTCTCTTCAATTTCCGCTTTCTAGTGACCGTGAGGGCCACCATTTTGCTCGGATTGAAAACCAGCTTATATGTCTTTCCCCATTTGCTGAGTGCATTAAGGGCGACTTCCGCATTTTTCTCGAGCTTTGCTCTTGAGTCACCAGCTGCGACCAGCAGCATGTCGTCAGCGAAGGCTAGAAGCCTCGTATCATTCGGCATGTCCAGTCGTAATGCGCTGTCTGCAACAACGTTCCAGAATAGTGGTCCACTACATGACCCCTGCGGTACACCTCTGCTGGATTCGAAAATCAAGTTTCCTGTCGAGCCTTTATATACAATCTTTCGGTCTTCCAGATAGGATTTCACCAGCATATATATATTTTGTGGACATCGTGCTTGGCCAAGGAGGAACATTACTCCAGGTCTCCACACGCTATCAAAAGCACCCTGTACGTCTAGCGAAATTAGGCTTACGTACTTTCCTGTCTCCTGAAAATACCTAATTGTGTCGTTAAGACACACGTGCGCCGTGTCGCACGAGCTGCCCGGCCTGAAGCCATGTTGGGCGGGGTGAAGCGCCTGCGACTTCACCAGATGATGGTATAATCTTTGAGTTAGGAGTTTGTCCAGTACTTTGCATAAACTAGACAGTAGACAAATCGGCCTGTAGGATCGCGCTTCAGACGCAATCTTTTCTTGCTTATAAAATAGGACCAACTTGGCATGTTTCCACGATCTTGGGAAATGCTTTAGAAATAGGCATTTGTTAAAGAGGAGTACAAACATTCCGGGATTACTCTCGAATATAGTTTGCACCACCTCGACCGGGATACTGTCGGGTCCCGGAGCCTTTTTCTTTGCCATAGATTTGACTACCGACTTGATCTCTACTTTAGTAAATGGTCGGTCGTCACATCCACCGCAATAGGAGTCCGCTATACTCCTCATGCCTTTTTGCTCTACACTCTCTTGGTCCGATTCATCCACAGGGAATAAACCAGCTACGATAGTTTTCACGGTTTCCTCTTCGCTATTGCTCAGAGTCCCGTCAGGCAATTTGACGCTACTCATTGGTGTGCTTTTGACAGCTTTACCAACCGCTAGTTTGTATGGCAGAGACCACACATTTGATCTCATTTGCTTTTGGCAGAATTTGTCCCAGTTCGACTCTTTTTTCGAAAGTATAAGTCGTTTATACTGGGCCGCAGATATATTATACAGCGTTTTTCTGGCCTTGCGCTCATCGGAGTCGGAACATTTCTGAAACCGCCTCATCAACGCTCGTGTTTTACTCCGTAGCATTGTTAGCTCGTCATCCCACTATGGAACCTGCTTTCTAGCGGTCGTGCTAGAGCGAGGCCGAAGCCTTCTTTCGCAGATCCCCTGTAGCACCTGGGTAATGTTTTCCACTACCTCATCTAGGTCTTTGCCCTCTTTAGCTCTAATGATCTTATCGTTGAGATCGGGTACTTTTTTATTAAAGTCTGCACCCAATCTCTGGAGGCGAAATTTCCCTAGTCTGTATTTACCATTATTATTGCTCTGCAAAAGCTTAGGTGCTAGCCTGAAGGAGATGTAGTTGTGATCGCTTAAGCAATTTTCAACCACTTTCCACGACGAGAAGGACGACTGTAGAGCACCCGTCGTCACCGACAGGTCAATCCAGCTCCTCCTATTCACAGTCTCAAAGGTCGGCCTGGAGGTTGCATCATTTAATAAAACGAGGTCGTTTCGGATGAGAAACTCCACAAGGGCTTCCCCTCGCTTCGTCCCCACCCTAGACGGACACTCGGATCCCACATTTGATGCCTCATGTTAAAGTCACCTCCTAAGAGGACCCTCGTGTGGAACCGAATGATCTTTTCGAGGGTCTCTAAGAAGCCACCAATGTCTGCTCTTGGAGAAACATAGACTGATACTACCAGTAACGATTGGCGCAGATCTTTGATCTCTACCGCTACGATGTGAGTATCCACATGTCTGGTCCAGACGCTGAGTTTGGTGTTATTAACGACAACCGCAGCCATTCCGTCGGCGATGTGAGCCACCGAGCATGTCTGTGGAAAGACTGCAATCTCGCCGTCCACCAAATACGGCTCTTGCAGGAGAAGGATTTCGGACGAACCCATTTCCGACTCCTTTAATATCTCCAGAGTGGCCGCCCTCGATCTTGCGAGATTAATCTGCAAAATGCCATACTCTAAGCTGTTGGTCGTATCAACCATAATTGGTGCGGGAACGGATTCTCTCACATTCCCGTTTGTATTGCGGACAGCGGAGATCAACCGCCTTATGCCCGCAACCCAATTTCAATTTGAATTGTTTGTTGGCCCTTTCGCAGTTGGCACAACGAACTTCTTTTTTCTGGCACTCTTTAAATGAGTGCTCACCTGCGCAAACAGTGCAGGTCTGAGTCTTTTCCGGGCATTTAGATTGTAGGTGGCCAAACCTACAACATTTAAAGCACCTCGTGGGCTCAAGGAATTCCTTGACCCTGTGCTTTTGCCAGCCGCAGCTGACTTTGCCCTTCTTAATGAAGGCTTTAAAAACCTCGGGCGCCGTTTCCAGCACCCAATGCTTATCTGACCCCTTACCCTTAAGTTTGAAGACCACTTTCATGTGGCCTTCAGGGATCTCATTTTGTTCTCTGAGGCCCTCTAGGACCTCTTGCTCGCCGTCCGCTCCCGGCAAGTCATAAATCATTATTTTATGGAATCTCCGTGCCGGCTCCCTAGCCTCAACCTTCTCGCTCAAGACTTCTTTAAATTTGTTAGACATTTTGCTGCGATCTTCAGCATTTTTCAATTTAATCGCAACCCCGTTGTTATTTAAGGGTTTTAAACCTTGGACGGCTATACCTAGTTTCCTGGAATCTATGGCCTTCTTTAGTTCACATTTAACCCCATCAGAGGTTAATTCACTACCCGGCTTTGGGTACACTAAAGGGCATTCGTTGGTGCCCTCTTCTTCCCCTTACTTTTGGCAGCATCCGCATAGGACCTGACTGGGCCCTTTCCGGTGTTGCCTGTTTTTGCAAGCTTAGCAACAGGAGTCTCTCCTGCTTTGACATTAGAACTCTTCTGAGTCTCTGTCTTTTTGGACTTGTTCCTCTTGCGAGAAACTTTCGTCCAACTTTCTTTAGCCTGTACACTTTTGTCTTCAATACAGCCCTTTTCGGGCTCTGTTTGAGACTCTGTTGAAACCATTGCTGGTTTCTCCTTTATTCGATAACCATTTGATCTTATGATAAGATATTCTTTACGTTAAGGCTCCATGATAACAATGCAAGATCTCAAATAAGTCAATTAACATCTATATGATTAATAAATATGCATGAAAAATCATTAGAAAATTTAAAAGTGGTAAATCACTTAATTTATGTAAACTAGGGAAATTCGATTTCAGGTGACAACATTAAAAAATATTTTTTTATTCCTTTCATATTTTGAATTACTGCAAAAGCTAATATAAAATTTTAATTATGGTATTCCCCTACTTTAAAAAAATTTATTTTTGATTTTATGCGTCAATTTATTGTTATTTTTAGTTAAATTAAGTTACAGGTATTATAAAATATGTCGCGTCTTTTTGAAATGCGAAACACGAAGCTGCATTTTCAAACCGGAAATGATAAATTAAATTGGCAATTCTCATTTTTACTGCTTTGTTAAAATTATGTTTTTCTAGAATGTATTGATTAATTGATAGCCATTCGTATGAGATGGTTATTTGGCTTATCCATTCGGTAAGGAGTGGCAACACCGTATCCATCACAAGCAAAAACTATCACTCTAAAGACGATTTTTTTATAACTTTCTTTTTCATATTATCTCCAAACCCCTTGTTAATATGATATGTCAAACAATAATGCAGATATTTGTACGAAACTTGGCCTACATGATTTAAATTCGGTTACCTATGGAAATGAAGGCAAAATTTGAATATATATATATATATATTTAAAGAATCTTTTCATTTACAGATATTTTTAAAAGGAATATTCGGTAAAGTTTCATGAAATATCCATATTGCTCTGCGTTTTTAACCAAATTTTCTTAATCTCTGAAGTTGTTTCTTAGATTTTGTTTCATTTCAAAGAGCATTGCTACATTTTGTTCAAATTAAATTAAGAAGGATGCATTACAATTTTCTGTAGCCGTTTTGTTCAAATTTGCTAGAAAATAACTAATTTTTCCAAAAATAAACTGTTTGTAATTAAAATTTTGGCTAGTTTTATGGTTTTACATCACAATTTATCTAAAAACAGCACAAAAGAGAATGAAAATTTATTTTTAAAAAATGTTGTTCCGGAAGTAAATATATCAATTCAGACAATAAAATGAAAGAATTTCCCAACATAGGACTTTATTTTCCATAATTAGTTAAACAAAAGTAGTGTTGTAATCTTTCTTAGATTTAAAAGCAACGCCATTTATCTCTGAAAATTATTTATTAAAACTTTCTCCAATATAGAGCTCATCACAAAAACGGAAAATTGTAAAACAGAACACAATGTGTGAAGGTTAACAAAATATTTTTGTAGCTTACATCACAAAAGTTGAAGTTCAATTATTTGCTTTCTATGATGTACTCAAAGTTTTGTGATGTAAGCTGCTCTATTCTTGCCATTCGATGGCAATTAACTGATTTCGTACAATAAAACAGTTCTGTGTGACAACCCCATATTTTTTCTAAATTTAACACATTTAATCAATTATTTTGAATCTAATCCTATTTCAAAATAAAGCTGATGTAGAAGTAGAATGAATAAAAAATATATTCTCTTTCATTATGAAAATGGCTTCTTCATGATTCTCTTTCATTATTTCAAAATGACAATAGGATTAAACGCGATCCTATTCAAAATACTTAATTACCACCAAAATTTTAAATCGAAAGTAATTTTTGAATCTTTATACTGAGTAAGTCGGGGTGTATGATAAACAAACCAACAAACCTATTGAGTATAACATTAGACTGAATGATGAGAAAAACATTTGAATCTGTATATGTATAATAAAATATTACATGAAAAGCTTCCAATAAATATAAAATATTTCATTTATAAATGAATAAAATATTTATGAATAATATGAACGAATGAATAAAATATTCCATTAATAAATATATCCTGTTATGTTTTTAATTATTCCACGTAAAAGTTTTTTCGTTTTAATTTTGATAAATCATCTGTACTATTTTTTCATCCATTTTTCATCATTAGAAGATAGAAGTAAATACTTATTTGCAAAAATCTCCTATAACTCTAATATCGTTATCTGTGTTTTTTTCTGGTAGTATCCCTGCCACAATTTCACCTGTAAAAGAAAGCCTTTTATCTACTTTAAAGAGTTTGTTTTGTTTGTCATTTTGTGTGACATAACACATATCAGCCACTGCCACGATCTTGTAAAGGAAAATAGAATAATTCTGCAGTTTTCTCTTTTCGAAAATTAATTTTCTGTTTTTTTCTACTTTAAACTTATCAATATCATCTCCCAAAAGGGTATCCTTTTCGTAAGAGAAATCTAGTGGAATCATAGTAATAAAGCCATCTAGTATAAAGGAAAGAAGCAAAAAAATGCGATTTCAGTTTGTGTCTTCTTCAAGTTCACGGTTTCTATTTCTTTTAATTTTATTCTTATGATTTTTTTAAAAAAATATTATTAATTAGATTTTACTAAATTCATAGTAGTTTTTAATTTGTAAATTCCTGAACTAAAAAAAAAATCACCTGCAATATTTATTGCTAAATATGAAGAGAGTTTCCAAGCTTCTGATCTTGATTCTTATCTACGTGTTCTTTTCTTCATGCATAAAGGTTGAACACTCCTATAGAAGAACACGCTACAGGTGGTTGGGTGCCTGATACCGGTGATTACAAACCAGTTGTACTTATTGACTTCTATGGAGCCAGAAATTTGACTGGAATCATTACTCAAGGTAAGATTATTAACAGTACTTTTATCGGAATTCTTCTGTGATTGGGACAAAACTCGTCGCCAAATATTTTGCTCCCTTTTTGGTTTGAATAACATTTTGCAAAATCAATGTCACACACCTGAATTTATAGCAGAATTTAAAAAATTTGAAAATTGAATTATAAAAAACCTTTATGATAAACTATTTGCAAGAACGAAGAATTGTCCACCGTGTCAGAAAAGAGAAGAAAAATAGCGAGATAAGGCTTTTCTTCAGTTCTTAGAAACAATAGTTTAAATTCTGTTTTTTCTTAATGTGTTAGATTTGTTATTTTTTAATTATTTTAAAAATTTTAGCTCTTATTTTTTACAATTCGAATTTTTCCCTAAATTTTGAAGATTTGGTAATCGCCAAACCTGGTCCCAGCTTCAGAAGTACACATTCTAAAATTATATCCACAAAATAAATTGCATTTAATAATCCACGAATCAGAATTTTATAAAGATGCTATGAACATAATCACACTAAGGATATATGAAAAGCTTTTTCCTAAGAGTTATAATGGAAAGTAAATGTTTGCAAAATTAAAGTTTTAGGTGTTATATTTAGATTCAGTGGAAAAGGAGCCTTAATTTTAATAAAATAATTTTCTTTGAGAAAAAATAAATTTAATTTAAATAAAAAAATCAGAACGAGTCTTTAAAGGTTCGCGACATTAATACAGACCTGGTTGAAGCCATATCGATTTGCTTTTAAAGAACCAGGAAGGATTAACTTAGTTTGATGTATCTTGACCTCTTTTGTACTTAGCGCCATTAAAACAACAATCAATAAACTTGATTGAATATTGGCATCATTCATTGCCATCCATAATCAATCTGTATTTACTCTGAACTATTGTTTTAATTTTATTGAATGAAAATGCGTGCTATCAATGATTGGCAGATTGTCAAGTTTATTCCGAATGCATGGTAGGAAAATAGAGTAGCTCATATTCTTATTTGTGTTTATTTTCCTGTATGCTATGAGATTATCGATAACATATTGGAAAATAAAAGCGTAATTCTTGGTTGAAGTGCAATCTCCAAATCCCAGAAAATAAAAGCGGTCCTTGATTTCGTAGATAAATGTCGTTTGTGTAAACTCTTAGCATGTTCGATCGTATTTAGGTCTGGAGAATACGCTGGTCACACTCTAATGCTGTCATTTTCTCTGCAAAATGAATGGTATGAAGTCTGTCGTTATCATGCAATTAAAATGAAACAAAAAATCGCTAATGACTGCAACTTAAGGTGCAACATGAGATCTCAGTATCTCAAATATCGCCAAATTATCATTCCAAACGATAAACAGACTTTTATATCTTCCCAATCCATTTCATCAATCGATCTTATCTTTAATTAGATTTTTCTCGAATAACCCGAAAGAACACCAAAAGAAAAAAAAGGACTTTCATAAAGATTTAAGTTAAACTCAAAAATTAACTGTCTCTCAATTTTGATAACACTAGCGCCTATATCTACCTAGAATTTTGAGCATTTTTTTTAAATCTATACAAATGACTTAAAAGAGAAAGCAATTATAACTAGAAAAAAGGAATATTCATCTAATGTTATATATATATATATATATATATATATATATATATATATATATACATATTTGGTATATTTAAAAGTAATACACTCATTAAAAAAAGGAACATTTCTTTTTTCTAGGGCTTGCTGATGAAGATTATTGGGTGATGACTTACTATATTCAGTACAGTTCGGACAACATCACTTGGTACGATGTGCGAGACAGAGAAACTGGAGATTTGGTAATATCATATTTCAAGATATATTTATGTGAACACTCTTTGAAATTTTAACCAAAATATAACTGTACAACTTAAACTAAATCATCAATGCCTTGAATTATTGAAATTAATGCTGTTCTCAAATCCTTTTAAAGCGAAGATTATTCAAAATTTATAAGTCAGCTTATTATTCCTCAAAAACAACTGGGGTATTCAGGAGAAAAATAAAAAGTGAGAGGAACATATTGTACCACGCTTCGGGACTCCTGTTGATCGCAACACTGTTGTACGTAACAAATTCAACAACATACAGGAAATTCCAGGTGTATGAAGTCACGATTTCCCAGCTCCAATCACAGAATTCTCTAATACCCCAGACAAAGATAACAGCTTCTATACACTAAACTGGCATTCAGGACTGATCGTCTTCACTCATCATTCTTCGAATGCCGGGCGGCGACAGTTCTACCTGACGTGTGGTGAAAAACTAAGAGTTCTATCCACTTTCTGGAAGGTTCTAGGCTATCTCGCTTAGTATTAATCCTTGAGCTTCGGTAAGGGATTTTTCTATAAGTATCTATTTGTTATCAAGTGTTCGCTAAATTACAAAGAATCCCAACAAAGGGTCTCCAAGTCACTAGAAATGCCGTATTTAAAGTAGAATACTCCTCGATTGCGCAACTTTTGGTCAAAATTTGAATATTTCAGATTTGTTTGGGATAATATAAAACAATATATTATCACAAACAAGAATATATTATCACAAAAAATAATTAAGGCAACATTATTCGTAATTTAATTACCTTTTTAATTTCTGAATTTAGGAACTGAACTAAAGTATATTTGAATTTTATATTTTTCTATATTTATCAGTAGAATTATTTATTAAATAAATTATATAAATTATATATATATATATATATATATATAGATTTATTTTTTAGATGAATATAAAACATAAAAATTTCTTGGAAAAAGTGCCAGGGATTATTATTATAATTATTATTATTTTTGATACTGTGTAATCGACAGTTAAATGGTCGTAGGCTGTCGCAAGACATTTTAATGTTCACCGCGTAAATTGCATTTCGAGAGAACTTTTCACAGGTAGTAGACCGCAACCACGTGTCGCAAGGGAGAAAACTCGGAAAACTCTCAAGCACCCACCCTGACAGACACGCATGCTAAAGATGGACGCAACATCTACCTCACGTTGTTCAAGAGCGGTTTTTAAAGACCTTATGCCCCGAAAAGCTCTCTCCTATCATTGGGCCATTGAGTTGGAGGCTGAATGGCTATCGTTCTGACATTCCGTTTAATAGCTCATGGGTTCAAATCCCACCTTGGATTAGGATGTCTGTTGTGGTTCGGAATCTGCTTTAAACTGTAGTTACCTATCTAATAAGCCCTCGTATGCAATAAATTACCGTTGAGCTACAAACATACCACTTACAGTATGCCAGAGCGAGTCTTACATTCTCTGACGTCAATTGGCGGACAGCCCAGCTGACGAATGCTTTTGCCGCGTACTTGAACTGCTGCTTATAGCCTTCCGAAAGCACTTGCAGAGCGAGGAAAGTCAAACGATTAGCACTCTGGTGTTCAGTTCAGCAGTTTATGATTTCGATTTCCCCATCAAACTTGGGTTCCAAATCCATTTAATCACTCAAATTAGACTTCGTGATTGGTAAACATTGTGCGACAAACAAATCAGAAGGAAAATTTTCTATGGAGATTCATTTTCAGAAGTCACGAGAAATGAAACAAGCAAAATGCAGAACTCACGTAATTGGTGTTGATGCAAAAACATGGCAGCCTTCCTCCCTTACTCAACAGCTGTTGGGTTTGAGCTTGAGAACTTCCATTCTGAAGAGCACAATCTTTCATTTGGCTTGTTGACTTTTGTTTCTGGATAGGTTTATCAGTGGTTTATTGGGATGACGCGGGCAAAATGTTCCACTATAATCTGCTTCTTAATATTGATTTTTATAAATTTCTATAAAAATAGTACTCAAATTTGCGTTACTTTTAATTCCGAAATTTGGAATAGAATTCAGTTTTCATAGTTATAAAAAATTATATCCTTGATTGATGAGCATTAATTTCTTGTGCTAATTAAAACATGATTTGTTTTTCCTTCTCTCTGGTTGAATTGAACTCAGTGGACTGGCAGGGGACTAACACCTATACGCGTCTGTTTTCGTGACCGAAGGCATATGTTCTGATTTGATGATCCCTGTGTTTTGTTTTCAAGCATGTTTGGTACTCAGGTTACCAGTGTCTCAGGAGCTTATGATCTGCCAACAAGCAACCGGGATTCACTCTCTTGTTGTTGAGATTTGCAAATAAGTGTTCACTGTAATAGCTGAATAAGTATATTCCGAACCACTAAAAGCCGATGAGTGAATCGAACTAGTGAACTAAAATCCAAAACACTAACCCTGTCAACTCGATGACGAGTTAAAAGAAATGTCATTTAAAGTGAATAATTTTAACAAATTTTGAACCTAAATTTTTAGTTCAGGGAAAAATGAAATTGCCGTGTTTTAATTATTATTTGTGTTTCGTGTTTTTGTATGATTTTGAAGGAAATGAACCTTTTGGTCCAATGCGATATAGTGTTATTTAAAATTAATCTTTAATTCTAATATGTTAAATGCAACTAAAATGTAAGTTATAAATTAGAAAAGTAAAAATTCTGAATAATACATAATTTCTTTTAAAATATTTTGATTTAAAGATAAATTGGGAAACAAAACCATTTGTTCAAAAGGCTGGAAATATATATGAAGTTCAAGTTTTAAATTGTTTTATGCCAAACATTGTGTGAAAATTATTTAAAATATTTTATTTTTAAAATTTATCGTACATGATGTTATTTATAAGCTGCAGAAAAATCCTTTAATATTTTAAGATTCTTATAAAAAAGGAATAATAATTAGGCCTTCATATTTTAAATATGTATATTGATATTTTCTCTAAGGTACTACTTTTAAAATTCGGCTGCATTTCTTTTTTACTTTTTAATTTAAGCATGGTATTATGAAATAATATAAATGTTAATAAGTCTGAAAAAACAAATAAAAAAAGATCAACAAATCGACAAGGGATCAGACTTGCTGAAGTCTGGTGAGGAGAATTTTTTCTCTCGTGTGCGAGGTGTGTGGTAAGTTCGATACCAGATCATGCCGATTAGAAACTTTTAGATTTAACTGTGATTCAAATTTACAAAATAGTTGGATTATGGCTTTGAAATTAGCAAAAATAGGCAGCCTTCGCAATAATCTAACCTAGATGATGTCTCTAAAATCACTTTCAATCACAAATGAATGCTTTTTTTTTTATTCTAAATTGATGTTCTATACATGATGTTATTCTAGATTGCTAAATAGTTTTAGTCACTGTATTTTTCTTATTTTGATCAGGCATTTCCTGGCAACTTTGATCGGAATACAGAAGCTATCAGACTGTTTGACCACATGATAGAAGCTCGCTACCTGAAAATTACGATAGTAGATTATCATACGGGCCCTGCTTTACGTATGGAAATTTTGGGCTGCTTTGTACCTTATCGTAAGTACAGCAATTATCAAAATTTAATCCCTAAGTATTAGTAATTTACTTGGTATCAGAAAGACTTGATAAATTTTTCTTAGATTTCTTTTAAGCCGCCAATCGCTAAATAGTTAGCATTCATGGCTATTGGTTCCAGGCTCGAATCCCTGTTCGGACATGGCTGTTCCTCTCTGCTGAGCTGGTGAATGAGTGGGGACTCATCGTATAAAAGGGTTTCTGTTGGTGTGTAATGTTGTTCCCCTCCGTGATTTGGTTCACTGTTGTCCACGGGGTATCGATAAATGAATAGCAACTTTCTGTCTTTTTGTGGCGAAAGATTAGTTACCCAATGCCCACCGCATTGGGGAAAAAATATATAGTTATTAATTTTTCTTCCAGCATGATTCTGTTTTACTATTGGAGAAAGGAAACATTATTATGGGATAAAGTATGCTTCTATAAATTTGGATGTAAATATCATGCTTTTTTTATTGCTTTATTCAATACGTCACGTGACGATGGAAAACCATATATTTTTTTTTAAGTTAGGGATGCATTCTGTTCGATTTTGGAGGGTTGTATTGCATTCCTTCTAAAACGAAATCACGACTATAACAGCTACAGGAAGGAAGGACATTGAATGCAGAATAAGATTCGAGGGCTTTCAGACTTGGATCTAAATATTATTTCATCAGAATGTCCAGTAGTGTGATGATGGGAAATCAAGAGTTCTTTAGTATTCAAATTAAAAAATAAATTCTCTCTCTTCGCATCGTGAGAATCGAATTATATATTCGAATTGTATATTCATTTCTTTTCTTGAGTGTTGGAATGCAATTCAATGATTAAAATTAATGAAACTTCGAAAAATGGGGAGGTAAATTTCAATTTTAATTTTTATGAACATAGATTCTAATAAAAAAATTACTCATTACTTTTTACAAAAAAGCAAACAATAAAAAGTATTTTTTTTTTTTTTAAGTTTGCGATTGTTATAATTTATGCGTTATAATAGGACGTTAAAACATACCATTCTTATTTTTATCCTCACATTTCATTGATATCCTTGACATTAGTGGGAGAATAAAATAAAAAGCTTTTTTAAATTTTTAACTTTTTGTACAGTTGATTATGTTTAAAATTTTATATTTTTAAAATATTTTTAACAGTTGATTATGTTTATAAAAATTAGATAAATCTTCAATATTTCTTATTTAGTTCAGTATTGGATATTAAATTTTTACTTATAATTCTTTTCGCTTTTTTATCATTTGGTTTATTTCTCATTATTTTTTATTTTAGTTTCCTTATTTAGTTAGTGTTTCTTTTTTACAGCCGAAATAACTACTCCAAGAGCTACAACTTTCATGCCGACAACAACAGGTGGGAAACTTCAATTTTATCGGTTTATTCAGTTATATATATATATATATATATATATATATATATATATATACATATATATATATATAATGATAAAAAGGAAAATAACAGTAAACTCTCTCGGCTGCTTTATTGATTGCGTAAAAAAGTGTAATTCTAAATTGATGCCGGCAATACTGATTCCTTTTATAGAGGTTTGTGTTGAGTACGGACCCTGGATTAGCTTGACAGACCCGACCATGAATCCTACTGGAGACCTCGAACCTATTTCGGAAATCGTAGCTGCGTCTGGAGTGTGCGCTTCCCCATTTGAAATCCAGTGTCGCACCATGGTCAGTCGCAAAGATTCGTTCGAGAGCGGACAGTTTGTGACATGTGACCTGGAGCATGGCCTCGTGTGCCGCAACGAAGATCAGCTGTCGGGAGCTTGCTACAACTACGAAGTCAGAATCAAGTGCTGGAACTGTGGTAAGATTCTTTCGAATGTAACTTGCATCGAGTCAAAGTGTCATTTCACTTCATTTAGTTTTTGGCAGTTTAAATGACTCACTTTCACATGTTACGGTATAACTGGATTATTTTTTCATATATATACTTTTTATTTTGTTATCGCTTATTTGAATAATATCGCCCTATTCTCAGTATTTGAAAATTCGTATACGATACCATTAAAATGAAGAAACATCACAGAAAAATAAAAAAAGCATTGAAAAAGTTAAAAAGTCTCCATTATCAACAATTAAGAAATGAAAAAGACAAAATAGGGTCATAAAACAAATATTAATGTTACGCATCAGAAACTACTTGAGCAGAACAGAAACAAATTTTGCAAAGCGTTACTCTTGTGAAGTTAAAATACTGAATTTCTTTGAACGTATAGACAAGTTCAGCAAATCAATGGGTGACAAATTCAGTCCCTATAACAAAGTTTCAGATTTTTTTACATTATGAAAATATTTTATTTACTTCAAAATGTTCACTAAAATATTTCATCTCAATAACAATGTTGCGTCAATAGTATCACTTCTTTTTTTAGAGTCGTAATAAAATATCGTAAGGAAGGATTATAACTGTGGAATGTGTCACACTTTTGAATGCCTCCTCTATTCTGAAGTGTGCGCTTTTAAAATTAAAGAAGAATTTACTAAAGTTCATTATTAAATTGATAAAATAAAATTAGTAAAGTTTCCTTTTTCATAAAGCACACACAAAAAGCATTTTTCGTTTATTTTTCCAAGAATATTCGATGACTAACAGGAAAAGTATACTGTCATCAGGAAGTTGAGTACTCTTTTGACTATTAAATAGTACACGTACGTACTTTCATTTTATTAGAATTCTTCTCTCTTCTATTTTATCCACTATATAAATTAATGCTTGTATATTTATCTTGATAATGTTCGAGCTAACCAGATGTTTAATGAACATTCAAAATAATTCCCATACGATTATGTTTTTTCATATCTGTATGCCGCTCAGAATATCGTGAAGTTGTGCTCATTAATTAATGGATAAGAAATTAAAATACACTAGTAAAAAAATTAAATAAAATAATGCCTTTTTGATATTTTATGGCTACTATTTTAAAACAGAGCCATGATCATTTCTTATTTACGTTATTAATTTATTTATTATTCGCCTACGGTTTTCAGTTTCCAAAATTCTGCAACTGCTTTTGTCAAAGCATTAGGATTTTTATCTTTTCTAAAGTATCTTCCCCATATCAACGGTAGTATTTAAAATTCTCATTGTTAGGTTGCTGCTTGTTTCCTCACATCTTGAATTCTCAAAGTCTTTCATTATTCTGCGTGAAAGACAGCGTACACAATTAAATGTCTCTCGGTTCTCTCAATCTCTACAAGACTTCAGTCCGATTGACAAAGGTTTGCATTTATCCCAAGGAGCCCTTAGTAATAAACAGCTACAGCTTTTTGTTACTACGCCGTAGTACTTTGAAATTAATAAATTGTTATGATAATCATAAACAACCATCGCTTTTTTATTGTTGACATGCTAAATTTTGTGACTAAGCTCCATAATATCTAGAAGTTAATAAATCATGATAATAAAATATGTATGCATGAAAATGTCAAATTGTTTTATGTCACTGCACTTATCATGAATTCAAATCATTGATGTTTCAATTTTCGTTATAATTAGGTGTGGAAACGACCACAACTCCCCGGGCATTGGTCATTTGTCCAGAAGTTCCAGAGAGCCTGTGGAACAACTGCCCCGTATCCTGCCCAGAAGACCATGCCTGCGACGGATACAACTGCGTCCACCACCTGGACTGCCCTTGCTATCAGGAGGATAAAAAGTTCCAGGTTGAGATGGATTTTATCATATTTTGAATTATCTCTTGACTAACGATTTGGGCCTCAAATATCACCCGAATACTAATGTCTTCCAGGCTGTGACACCTCATCAGATGTCATCATCACGTTCATCACACATAAATGAGTCATCTAACATACACAATGAATACGTTTCCACATATAGATACTTATGACAGATATCCAATCACAGCTAATATTTAGGAATGTGTTGTTCTTACACTTGGACAAGCCAAAACCGCTATGCCGTTGACTGTGCGAAGTTAAGTCGGTTGAATGCGTCTTTCACTTAAGCACCACGAAGCCTAACCTGAGCACTACGAAGGCGAAAGTACGAATTTGCTCTAAACCCTTCCGATAGATGGCACCGCCAAAGGATCCTATGCCTCCCTTTTAGCATTGATCTGGAGGGGTAGGAAATTTTATCCAGACCGTTACACTTATGCTAACATCTCAATGACCAACCACAGGGCATTTTATCCCACAGATTCAATGAGCACGTATATCGCATGTACTCTGTGGGTCTTTGGTGGCATTGGGAATCGAACTCTACCCTTCCAGACAGAAGGTCGAAGCCCTAACAACTTGGCTACCATGGCCTTGAAGAAAAAATCTACTCTTATTGAATCTGAATGCCAGCGAAAAAAATCGTAATCGTTAAAAAAGAGTCAGCCAATAAAACCTCAAATAAGCGATCTCATTCCATTTAATAAAAATTTAAAGTGATTTCGGAATGGCTTCATTTTCAAGTAAGACAAGCCATAAAAATGAACTACTTGCAAAACCATGATCTATAAGAATTTTCATCCCATAAGTGTAACATACATCGCAGACTCCTCTTTTTATTCTTTGTGTTTTTTGTAACACAATGTTTTAGTTAAAGTTGTAGTTAAGGGAGGTTTGGTTTGTTTATTGCTGAATGGTTACTTTTTGCACACTAGGACTAATTAGACCAAAACCTACGGATTAAAGTGGATTCCGAGCTATTACAAATATACAAGATCAAGGTGGCATTCGAACCCACGTTGTTGAACCAAAGGCAAGAGCGCTACACATTCAGTTGCAGTTAAGGGATGCGGACTTAGTGGTTTTGTAATAGCCAGTAAGATGGAACGAATCTCTGTCTTTTCAGATAAATCAGTTCTTTGTAAATGATAATGAATTTTGTTTATATTTTGTTTTACTAATTCTATTTACATTCCGTTAACATTTATTTACTTATTAACTTTTATTGTGAAAATCTTCAAAATGTATGGATTTTAATGGACCACTTGTTCTAAGCAACCTAACATTATGTTAACCCTAGAGTAATAAGCTCTAAATGTTTGGCTTGTGACAACTGCTTAAGAAAACAATATTCATCATATATGTTTAACAAACATCATTTAAATTTCAATTTCAATGCCCATTTCTATTTCAATTTAGAAAAACAGTGCCTTTCTTATGTCTACTAATATTGTCTAAAGTGTGGTATTTATGTTTTCAGCCATCCAATATTCACATCACTGCTGATTGCATGCGCTGTGACTGTATCCTGGAAGGACATTCCAGTTGCAAACCCATTGAGTGTTCTTCTTGTTTGCCGGTAAGCTCAAATTTTGGATAAATTTAAAATAAAAGCTTTGTGCTGTTTTTTTTTTTTTTTTTTTTTTTGAAAATTGTGTATTGAAGGCATATTTGCAGGGTGTTTATATAAAGATTTGACATAGCTTAAGGTTTGATAATTTATAAAAAAACTATGAAGATAAATTTAAATGAATAATAATCACGGTTGCATGCATACAAAAGGTTTTAGGATTCCTCTCTACTGACTTTCAAAGTGTCCTGTAAATAGTCCAGTACATGGTTATAGTCTACAGGATATTGTCTATTTCAGGCAAATGGGCAGTTTCTTTCCTTTGGTAAAAGCAAATATTGCTACTATAATCATGACATTTAAGTTATCAACTCTCCACCATTCTTTTTATCAAGGATATCATGGAGCCAGTGGCTCTGTAGTCTCACGCCACTTTTCATTAAGTTCAGCGAAGTGAAGCATCTTTTGCCACGGGCAGTGATTGCGAGGGTGACCACATTCTCCTTTGCTGGGATGTTTTAGTTCCTTTGGATGGGACCTTCTCCACGCTAATCTGGGACGCCCAAAGTCCTTCCACTGACGCGGCGTGGATGTGGAGAGGGGGATCCCAGCTCAAATGTGGCCTCGTCATTGGCCATGGTTGAAATTGATGAAGCCCAAAACTATGAGTTGGAGAGTAATAGGTAAATATTCCAAATCCGTTAACCTTCAGGTACGGTCTGATGTTCACTTCCACCACTACTTATGTATGTAAGTCATATTCTTTTCAAATCTTGAAAAGATTATATCAGGTATAAGAGGTGATCTGGATATTCAAGAAATAGAGCTCAATCTATCTTTCCGAGAGGATAAAAGAAAAGATAATCTGACTGCCAAAGAATATTCCTTAAAACTAATCACAGGTGCAAACAACAATTGCAAAAGGAAAGCGATTTGAGCGGCAGAAAAAATCGTCAGTGAAATTTTTCCCACTGTAAAAAATCTGATTTGTTGCATGAGTAAATCCAGTTGGTTGCTTAAGTATTTATTATTTGATTTAGATTATTAAATATTAAAATATCTCATATTTTGTATACACCCTACAGAATTGCAGTAAACTTTAAAGATAAAAATAAATAATAAGCTTCAAAATGTCAATTGATTTTGTAACTTCTAATTATTTTTCACTTTAATATACTGAATGTGAGTTTATATTGATAAATTGGTGCATTTTTATGTGTACAATATGACAAGATATACGGAACGGGTTGAAATGCGTGAAATTTTTAAACATGAAGCGTTTACTCATTTCTCATATTTCTCTAACTCTGACCAATCAGCTAGAAATTTCATGCTCATAATGTTCGTGCATAAATGCTTTTCATAACAATATTCACAGCTTTGTGAATATTATTATGAAATATTTGAACTAATCACTTTCTCAACCAGGGCCAGAAGTCGGAGATGGACGAGCACTGTGTCTGCCAGTGTGTGGGCTGTGAGTACGGTACCATCCTCTGCCCAACAAGTGGAGAATGTGTGAGCGAAGACAAGTGGTGTGACGGAGTAGTTGATTGCCCAGACGATGAAACCGATTGTCCTACTAGTGAGTACACCTCTATCTCTGTGCTTGAGAATAGATTCAAATAGTTTCTTTTCAGCATATTCCAGACATAAGTCTTTAAAATGAATATGGATATCTGAATTATATTTCAAACAAATATCGCAACTACTTTATCTTTTTTTTCTTTCAGCTCCACCTCCTACAACTACGACTACGGTTGCAACGACTACAACAGAAGTACCAATTATTTGCTCCACTGACAATTTGACAGGTGAGGTCAAATCCATTAAATTCAGATTTATGAGTAAATTTTTCAAATTTTATTCGGTAAGATTAACTAAACTGTTTATTTTTAATAGTTTATTTGTTAATAGCATAATATTATTTTTATTGAAAGGAGCAAAATTCATTAGGATATTTAATAATATTAACCCTTTACAATCGCATAATTTTCAAGAACACTATAAAAAATGTGCCTATTTTTTATTAACAAAAATTGAATAGCGCTGACATATTGTACAAAATAAACTGTCTCTAGAATAAAATAAGAATAAATATTTGCCGGGCATATTAAATAGATTGTTCTAAATCTTTTTTTCCCAACCCTAAAGTGGTTCTTCCTTTCGTTTCAGTTGAGATCATGGCTGCATCCCTTTATTACAATTCTCATTAGTTTAAAATATCCATGATGACAGATAGCGTTTCATCTAAGCCACACATCGTATTGAGACAGTTCGCCAATTTGACTTGTCAATAAATTTGCTGCCTGCCTTCAAAGCGCATTCTTCGATCGGCAGCAAACAAAGCGAAGTTCACCTTCGAATGTCTGAGAATAGTATCGTAGCTCATTTTGTTAATAAAACTATTTCTTATATAAGGAACAAAGCATCAGTTTGAGAAACCGTTTTCCATTGATTCAAGCCATTAATACATAGAGAATAGAACAGAAGAAAAAGGAAAATGTAAAAAATAAAACTACTTTATGCTTAGTTTAAATCAGCAAGGATGATTTAATATTTAAAACATTTCATTAACTAATATGGCATAGATTCCATATAAACCTGGATGGCAAATTCTGAGTCTAGCAATCTGGTTTTAACAACGTCATAGATATGGAGACTTATAAGAATTAGGTAGAAAATTCTATTTTCGTAACCCTAGCATTTACGCTATCGCGTCTGTCACAATACATCATTTTGACAACATTTCTTCATCGCTAAAAAAATTCAGAATTCTGGATCCTGTATTATACGGCATCAGTGCCATTAATATATAATCCTAAATTAATATATATATATATAGCTGCAATATTTGCAAACAATCTCATTTAAATCTTAAGACTAATGTCTTGCTTACGCCGACATTTTTTTATTACTATTTTTGAACACTCTATCATTCAAAGATCTCTCCCGTGATTTTAACGGGAATGAAAAGGAAAAGATAATTCTTAAAATTACATCACTTATCAATTCTAATAATAGTTTAGCAGATGGGCTTATTTATATAAAATTCAAATGCTCCGAGTAATATCTTTTATACTTCATCAAGAAAAAGTATTTCTTAACATTCGCAGATTGTTTTTTTTTTTTTTTTTTTTTCCTTAAACTAAATTATTTTGCTCAGTTATAGAATAACAGTCAAAACTGTAATAAATTTAAGGGGATAAGTTCTCACATTTCAATATTCTGCTTTCAGAAACTGATTCTTGTGAAATGGTTTCAAACATGTTTGAAACGTTCGATGGCTTGTCATATCAATACGACATCTGTGACCATGTTCTCATGCGGGAAAGTAGCGCCCACCTTTATTCAGTTATAGGTAAGCCCAGTTCTTTGTTTTCATTGTGACGCACGCGTAAAAGTTTAAAAAAGGCTCTCTAATTTTTATACACATTAAATAGCTTTATTTTAATGACCAAGAAGGTTTTAAGATGAATTGTGGTTACGTAGTGTCCCACAAGTAAAAAGTCAATAAAAGCAATTATTTTTATGTTTATTTGTTACATATCATAAGAAATACGCTATGCAACAAATGTATAAAATGTCCAATAAATTTTGATATTTAATAATAGAAAACTCAGTGGCCCAATGGCTAATAGGTGGCCAAGGCTGTTTTCGTAACCGAGAATCGTAGGGGGAGAAAGCATATGTCCCGGTTGGGTGGTCAGCCTTCCGGGAAACCCCCGCTGTTTAAATCCCAAACATGCTTGGTAGTCAATTTTATAGACCTACTGAAGTGATGAAAGGTTGAGTCAGCCTTACTCAGACCGAGGGTTGGAGAACGAAGTGTTATTACTACCGTACAGAGATTATTTTTAGTAATACAAAAAATAATTAAGATAGATTGAATTTAATAGCACTTACTGTTAGATTTTGCTTTGTTTCTAGCTCAATTTTATTGCACTATATATGCTTTGTTTCTAGATCTATTTTATTATTCTATTTAGAACATTAAATATTAGAATGATTGAAAAAGTTTTATGGTTCCTGTCTATGGGGACCCACGTGTTTCCATTTGGTCGCGTTTAGACTTTGAAGATGGAGGTCGATCTCATGCCAAAGACATGAAGTATTCATCTGGTGGCGGTTTTTGCGTCACGGATTTCCGTGTCCTATAGTGGATGCCCGGTACGACTCTCTAAATTAATAATATCAGGTTATCAGGAATCAGATTATCTGTGTACACACTGAAACGTCACCAATCCATCTTCATAAGAAGTGATCAGCGCATACCGATAAAGAAAAGATATTCGAATTGGAGACCTAAATTGCCTGTAATTAACAGCATACAAACGATAGTTACAGAAGAAACGCTATTTAAGCAGAGAAAAAAAAAAGAAAAAAAAAGGAAGGTAGACAATGGAAACTTTAATATTGTAAGACAAAAATATACACATGACTTATTCTAGTATTATGTATTTTTTCTGCTGTATGTAAGTTTTATCTATTGTGAGTATTTTTACTTTTCTGCATATATATTTATTCTAATTTTTTTAACTAAGTTTTTTTAATACGAACACTCTTCGGAGGAATTGCTCGAAGATATTTAGACATTTGTCCTTCGAACATGTCAGAAAAAAGTGTTCATTTTGCATAACTGGCCATCTCCCTCCTGATGAAGACGTGGTCCCTATGCCTTCTTCTTCTCATTTGCATCATATACATTTTAGTATTTTTCCAATTTTATATGTCTGGTGTCAATATTTTTCATGTTTTATCTTATATATATATATATATAATCATGATTTAGAAACAGTGGATTCTATCCTTTTACAAAAAACTCATTTAAACAACACAAATGTCATTCCGACTTAAAGTGAATTTATATTTGACAATTTGAGACAGTTCAGCTTCAAAATTTGAGATATTTTATGACATTTCCCAATGATTTTGATAATCTTACAACTTTAGTCGACAGTATTTTTTCGTACAAAACAGTGTGTCCTAAATATTCGATTTTTTTTTTTTTTTTTTTTTTTTTTGAATTTTGCAACAATTGAAATGCTTTGCAGCAATTCACTCAGCCCTTAGTTAAGCTTTAGCAGTAAGTATTGTGCATATTTATCAAGGAAAATAACTTTTCTCAAAGAATTGTATTTGGTTGAGGAAGTTCAAATTTTACTAAGGACGTCGTTGCTAAAGACGTAATGAATGAATCGCTGAATATTCCCAAAGGGAGCCATTTTACATGAGTTGCTAACTCGTGAATCAAAAGTAATAAAATTTGAAGTATTTTACGGATGGATTTCATTTCAAGCAGTTGATCCCCAGAACAAAATGATTCAATCCGTTTGACTATGGAAGTCTGTCATGATTTTCGGAAACATCTTCACCTGTTGAATGACCCTTCGTGTGCAAAGAATCGCGGTAAAGCGAGAAACACTTTAAACGAAAGCTGAAACTATTAACAGTCGCGGAAAATAATTGTAACTCACTCAGTCAAACAGCATTTCGAAAATAAATTTTCCCATGCTGATAAAAACGTTTTTCTGGTAACGACTTTAACCGCGGTGACCTATTTCGTTAATGCCTCGTTCTCATCATCGTAAAGTAGTGAGTGCGAGTAACGGCTTAACCGAAGATCCGTCGTGTTCACTAAAGTCGCCCGGGAGACGATTAATAGATGGTAGTCTCAATGCCTACCAAGGGAAGTGATACCTCTGTGAATGGTAGGTCAAATATTCGGTGTTCTTCTGCTTAGCCCTTAACCTTCGTCATTTATCAGCAGAAGCAGACCCCTTCTTCTGTTGATAAATGACGAAGGCTACCTCTTGGCTGCTTTCATATAACTAGTAGAACCCAACTCATGGCTGGGTACAGGGAAGCGTACTGATACAACAACTACTGTATGACAGAAATTCATTTAAAAAATATAATAATTTTTAAATTATTCAAAGAATGCTGTGAGAAACATCCTTAATTCATGCGAGATCTGAAAAAGGCAAAGCTGAAGAAAGAAGAAAGTGAAATTGAAAATTTTTTATTCCTATGGTATCCATTAATGTATAATTAAATGGTTATTTTATTACATACATAATATTGACTTATCCTCAGTTTCTTATATGTATATATAAACAAATACTTTACAGAATTTGTAAGCTCTATTATTATAATTTGAATTAAAATAATAAATTTCACTTCATAATTCCATTACAATTTAATTTTTTTTTCTTCTCAATATTCTAGAAATCTCTTCTATCAGTGGTTTTGTCTTGGATATCAAATAAATTTTATTGTTATTCTGCGCATTAAACGGTATTTTTAAATAAAAGCTAATCATAAATAGACGTTAAGCATTTCCAATGAATCGAAACTTAAGAAAATTTAGTAGGAATACGCCACACGCCTCACAGTATGGTATTTCGATTTAAAAAAATGAATCTATAAATATTTTGAGAATGTAAAAATGTAAATTAGAAAATCAAAATAATTTTTGAAAAATATAAAAAAGTTTATAAAATATTCTAAATGTTGCCATCATGGAATATTTACATCATCTTAAAATATTTACTTGTTATTGATAGAAAACATTACCATTCATTATTAACGAAATTAATGGCTAGTATCCTCTTTAGCATTTCATCATTTATTGTACTAGAACTGTAGCCAAAATATCTCCTAGAAGCAAATCTTGGAACTAATATTTTTTAAATTCATTTTATGCTGTGTATGTTCACTACATTTTTCATCAAATATAGTACGTGACATTTCCTTTACAACTGAATTTTAGATCAATTGAAACATACAAAATAAATGTCGCCATTTTTATTTCCGCTTTAATGCTTAATGTCATTACATTACATGTTAGATTTGTTCTCCGAATTGTAATATTGTTTGATTTTTCAGTGAGTAAATCGTGCTTGCCGGACAACCCGTTCTTCTGCCAGAAGTATCTCACTATCGACGTGGACGGAGTCAATCTGAAAATTGGACCTGGAGTGGACGACGTGACAGTGCAGGACAACAAAGTCCCAGTCAGCAACCTTTGGCTCGTGTCACAGAGGTTCCAAGACTTCGTCCTGAAGAAAAAAGGCAATGCTATAGTCTTCAGATCCCTGAAATACAACTTCGACGTCACCTGGGGAACCGCTCAAGATGCCAAAATCATTGTAAGTTCCATGAAGTGGAGATATCTTTAAAATGTTGCCCATCCGATTTCTGTTGTTGTTACTTATAACGCTTGAACCAGATAAACTCGCTCTACCAATGGCTATGTAAATTTAAGTCAGTAAGGGTGCGTCTTTCACTTAACCAGTGCACCACGAAAGTCGAAATACGACTTTAAACTCCTCCGATAGATGGCACCATCAGATGTCCCACTCTCATTTTTGACATTGATCTGAAGAAGGAGAAAATTTTTTCCAAACCCCTACACCCATGGTAATTACTCAAAGATCTACCACAGGAATTTCGATTCCACAAATTTAACGAGCACATATTTTGATTTCTTGTTTTAAATGATTTTATAGTATTTAGAAACAATTGTATAAGCGGACACCATCCATGTTTGGTATAAAATGCATTTTGTACGTTGGCTTTCACGCTTCAACTGATATTTTGAAGACTATTGCAAAATATAAAGACGATAAAGGGAACAAAAATATCCATCATTCCTCATACCACTTTACTCATATAAGAGAGGCTGAAGCGGACCAGATCGTTGTTCTCCATATCAGAGATAGTAAGCTCGAGTCCTGACCTAACCGAAGATTTATCGTGTTTACTAAAAGCCATGTTAAATGGGTCATGGCTTCATGTCCTCCAAGTGAAATGATATATCTTGGGGTGGCAGATCATTTACTGGGGAGTAGCTTAGTTTCTGCTTCTCTAAAGTACAAAATATTCTCACTTTTCCTCATCAGGTTCCATCTGACTCTGTGCTAGGTATAGAGAAATATTCTAACAGTCATAATTCTTAAAATCTTTTAAAATCCTTATTTTTGTGATATTTTTTCCTATTAAAATCACTGCTTAAAGGGTTTTTTTTTTTCTGTGAAATTCAGTAATAAATGCTTTTTTCATTAAAAAATATATCCTTGATGGTTGTAGTGCATATTTCCCCACTCTCCTTCTGCATGCTTTCGATCAAGTTGTTTCCGCCAGAATTCTATGGAACTTCATCTTCCTGGTTCATTCAAAGATTTTAAAAGACAAATAATTTTAACGACCAAGACAGTAATATTGATCCAAAATTGAACTAAGATTCTGTGATTATGTTGATTGCTTCGTTCATTTAGCAACACTCAGACTTGTTGGATGATCTTATTTAACCCGCAGACAAGAAAGCTCAGCTTGGTAAAGCACTTCTGTACATTCATTGGATACCACTACAGCAAATGTTTTTGCATATAAATCAAGCGTTGTCAATTTTTTTTAAGTTAAAAACTTTCTTGTATGGGCATCTTAAGAAATATTTTCGCTAATGCGTCTTTACCCTATAATTGCAGACATTTATGCTTATTGTTGAAGACCAATGACGAAGAGGTTAGCGTACTTAATTTCGAAGCAGTAGGTTCTGGGTTTGAATCCTGGTACGGACATGGATGTTTCTTTGTGTTCGTCTTTCTTCACTTTTGGGCAGAAGGTGGCACGCCCACTAGGTGCCTCACTGTATGAGGTGCCATCACTTATTATAGATTTGAATATGGCAAAGGCCTAAGATCAGCAGGGCATTAGAAAAATTGCTTATTTACTTTAATGCTCATAATTGGATATATTTTGTACATTTTACTTAAGTTCTGAAATATTATTACTGTATAAAGTGTATGTTAACCATCATACTCTCTTATTTTATTATATCCATAATGATATAGAACACACATAACTACATAATATATAACTGTATATAAAAATAATTTTAACAATTTTTTCTTTTAATGATTATAATCATAAAGTTAGGTTAGTGTTGTTTATTTTCCCAATTCTTTTTTATTAAAGCAAAATTTTCCCTATTGATGTTTAAGTGAATTTATTCGAGATGAATTTTTGAAAATGAATACTCTTATTTTTCCTATGATGTATAATGATGTAAATTTTAAAAATTAAAACGGAAAGAAAACCTCAAGAAAACTAAGCATGCCAAATACACTTAAGTTTAGAAAGCGTTCACACCAGAACTAGCAACAGTTATTAGACTTTGAACACATCTGTAACAATTCTGTTTGTCCGCAGGTGTCGAAATGTTTGATGTATCAAGTGCTGGGATTGTGTGGCTTGTATAACGGGAATGCGGAAGACGATCTGATGATGCCGATCGGGAAGCTGGCCAACAGCAATGAGGACTTTGGCAACAGCTGGAGCATCGGCCCACCCGAGCGATGCCAACCCCCCAAATGTCCTGTCGAGTTCATGAAGACGGCTTTGGAATTCTGTAACGTTCTCCAGTGAGTGCAGGAACCTTTTTTAATTTATTCTTATGCCCTATCATTATGCGATAATGAGATAAAAATAGAGTTGTCATAAAAGATTCTGGAAAAATGTCTTATTTTAGTAAAATTTTGTCTAGAAGGTAGCAAAGTGCTTAGTTCTACGTGTTTCAGTTTAACAGTTTGGGCGTTTGATTCCGGTGGTCATAAGAGCTCGGAATTCGCTTTAAGCTGTTGGTTTAGTCAGATCTTGTGAGAAAAAAATGACCATAGAATGAAAAATAAAGTGATGTGTTTAGATATTTTACATTTATTAGATGGCTTTAATGATTAATACCATAATCGTCATTCTTTAGATATAAATAATTCGTTTTAACGCTACGCAGTAATAATTTTTTAAACTTCTTATCGCATAGTTTGTTAAATTAACAATTGAAAGTAACTTTCTTTATTTCTAAAATAATACTTTTACAGATTTAATCATAACACTTGTTCACAATTCAAGTTTAAGAAATAACTGAATTTAAAATTAAATAATTGTCAACTGAAAGCTTTCGTCTGATAAAATCTTCAGTAAAGTAAAAAAGAATGCCGTTTTCATAGTTTATACTCGTGTAATCAATAAATCTTCTTAAAATCAAGGAATTGAATTTATGAGTTTGACCTTCCTTTTTTATAGGATAAATTCAAGTGGCCAAGAGTTTATTCAATATTTCAAATAAAATGTCATTTATAGGTACGTGTTTCCCTTGAAAATTCTACAAAAGTCTGTTTGACGATGAAAAAGGGCTGAAACCAACTGTTTCAGAGAGTTGGCGCCGGTTCTGAAACCAAAGCCTCCAAGCTTGCAGCTGAATAGTTACGTCACTGGCTTTGAGTTAAGCAATTTGTTGGTTCGATTTCCATCTCCATAGATGTTAGCTGTGGGTGGAGATTAATTTTAAACTGTAGTGTCCTGTTCGAATGCAGCCTCCGATGCAAAATGTGACATTGTAGCGACTGTCGTCAAAACATAAGTTGTTAATATATAAACAAATAAAACTTATTATTTCTGTTTGCAAGTTTAAATTAATCTTGTTCTAGAGAGAAGCCATTCCGTGCGTGTGAGGGCTACCTCAACATAAAGAACAGGATCGAAGCCTGCATCATCTTCATGTGTGACTGCCTGCAGATGTCCACCCTCGACGCCAGGAGCATGACTGCCAAGGACGTCTTCTACGACTTTTACGACAGCGAATCTTGCAAGTGCCTGGCATACGACAGCTTCGTGGAAGCTTGCGAGAGGGCGAAGCAGGGACCTGTGCCCGAGTGGAGGATCGACTACGGCTGCAGTAAGTTTTTATTTTGGACCTTCGTGCGGATATTTTTTCTCCGCTAGAAGCAAGCCTTTCTGAGAGTGCGATTTTATAGAACTGTTGTTGTTTCAGCTCCAAAGTGCCCCGAGGACATGGAGTGGCAGGACTGTGGTCCAGGGTGCGAGCTCACTTGCGACAACTACCACGAACGCGATTCTCTGTGCGTCGGCGACTGTACGCCAGGCTGCTATTGTCCGTCCGGCTTGATTCGCCATCACAACCGATGCGTCAAACCGAAAATGTGCCAAGACTGTGAGTATAATCCTCAAATTTATCTCTGAATTCTTATAAATATGAACAGGAAATATTCCTCTGTTCTTTTAACTATAATTGCAAATATGTGCATTATTGTGTTCATATTAATCACATTCATAAGTATTCTTGTGAGCATAATTATCAAATGTATGATTGTGAGAAAGAGATTGAAAAAGTATGAAGTATGTATCACATATCGTTTTCAAACATTAAAACATGTCTGATTTCTTGCATTATAAAAATAAATGTTCCAGTTTGAAATGAAGTTCAGTGATAGAATCAGCAACAGTATTGGTACTTTGACCCCAAAGAAGAATATAACTATTGATAGATTTATAATGTTATAATTTAATGTACATGATTGTTTAATAAGTTATACAGTTTTTGTTAATATCAATAAATTGATTTTAATGTATTTTAATCTATATAGCAATGATGTTCTAGAGATGATAACCATTCTTATTATTGATATAACTTCGTTCGAGCTCTAATTTAAGTAAAATTATTAAACCACGTTATCATTCATAGAATATGGTGTGACTAAGTCACTAACAATAAATTAAATGCGTTCATTGATTGGTTGATAGTTAATCAAGGTTCTTAAGTATATCATTTTCTTTTTAATCTTGTTACAAATGCATTTTGCAAAGATGCATTTTTATTTTTACGCAAAAATGCCTTTTTATGAACAAATAAAAATTTATCAAGAGCTAATAACAAGTATTAATAAAATTAGATGTAAAATTTAATGATTGCTGAATAGAAGGCATTTTGTTGATTCACAAACTTAATGTTTTTATAGTTCTAAGTTATTTTCTTTTCTTGTACCTATATCTATCGATGTATATATACATATATTTACGAATGCATATGAAATGTTTTGTGTATTATCTGTATGCATAAGTAAGTTATTTACGTTTATTTTAAAATTGTTCATGTGCATAAGTGCAATATTAAAATTTATACATGAATGTACGTACATACTACAATAAAATGATAAAACAAAAATTTTTCTGAAATTAGAACCATATTTGAATGTATAAATATATTTATAAGTTGCAATGCATTGTTTGTCTGACAGGTGTATGTAGAGGGCACGGTGACCCCAACTACATCACTTTCGACGGCAGGTACTACTCCTTCCAGGGTGTTTGTACGTACGTCTTGGCCCAGCACGTGTCTTCAGACGAGGACCTCAACTTTAGGATCCTGGCCACCAATGTGGAGTGTCCAGAGGAGCCCCACACCTCCTGTGTGGACGGCATCCGCGTCGAGTGGAACGGACATACCATTGAAAAATTCAAAAATAAGCCGGTGAGCACCCCTTCCGTTGCAGCTTGTATTTGTTTTCATATCATAAGGGACATCGAAAAGTTTCCGTTCGGAGGTTGTTCAATCCAGATTCTTCCTGGCAGCCACGCGTAGTCACTTCGAGCCTTAGCATTTTTTTACTTTGAATATACCATTTGGTAAAATTCCTTTTGTTGCTACCTGCAAAGCTCCAAAAAAGGTGGCTGCATTTTTTTCTTTTATTGTCAGAATCTATAACTTTCTTTTAAGGAGCCAAAATGTGAAAATCGCTTAGAAACAGGTCAAATCTGTAAGTGGGGTCCTCTAGTGCAAATGCGTTATTATAGTTAAGATATGAATACCAGGATCCGAATGCAATGAATCGCGAAGTGTATCACTCCCTAGCGTCTCTTTCAACGGACTTGTTTCTGCAAAAATATTCTGCCTTCTCCAATGAATGCCTACTGCTTTTGTTCTTCAGCATGCCATTATTAACATTGCAGCCTTTTCTAAGCACTTTAGAGATAAATGCCCAGATACTTGAACTGGAAGTGATCCCACATCACCCACGGTGTGTTTTCGGCCAATAAAGGAATAATTGTTTTATAAGAAGAAAACATTGCTTTCAAAAGAGATGTTTTGAAACATATGTGAGTGAGGGCAACATTAATTATTCGAAATTTGCCTCATTGCATGTATTATGTATCGCACAATGAACATAAAATGACGACTCTGCATCCTGGTGTTCTCACTATTTTATTTAAAAATACGGTAATTAGAGACCAAATATGCATGTTTGTAAAAAGCACTAACTACTTTTGTGTCGTCAAAAATATGATTATCTCTAACGTTGAAGATTGTTGAAATTAGCAACAATCGTTTTTTAATCTAACTCACAGTCGATTCTCCTGGCATGAATTTAGGAAACTAATAGTGACTTCATTTAATTGTACTTCATATCATATAAAAAGCATACACAATGTACCTTATGTATCTTGAATTACGCGCAGTATTTATAAGTCAATGTGGTCAAAGTATTCTCAGCGTTGTTTGTCATCTGTATAGAAGTTGGATATATCATAGCATAATTAGTTAATTTTCAATTTACCTTTTAAACTTATAATATCAAAACTGTGTGCCAGTTTCAACTCATATCAATAGAGAAATGTGTGTCATAACCCTTTTTATTGTTTTCTACAGGTGTATTACGATGGAGTGGACTTAAAAGCCGAAGATTCGCCTATGGAGTACAACAACATCAGCATCACGTTCGTGCCCGGGAAGAGCACCATCATCCACATCAAGCCCATCAACTTGGCCGTCCGCTACTTCGACCAGATGTACGGCTACAACATCGAGCTGCCCGCCTTCTATTACTTCAACAAGACAGAAGGACTCTGCGGTGAGTGAGATGGTTTATCTCGGGGGCTCTTAATCTGACGGTTTGCAATATACTTTATGTGTAGTTGAAGTTTGGCTAACTACTGATAGTTCGATCAAGTCTGCCTCTGATGACACCTTGCATAGCAGCGCCAGCTTGACTTACACAAAAACCTCCTCAATTAAAAAGATTGAGTTAATGCACTTTGCGAAGAAGCCCAGTGGCTAGTGGTAAAGTTTCACGCTCCCAGGGTACAGGTTCAGCTTTGATCCTCGGGTTGGGCAAGGTCAACTCAGCCTTTCATACCTTCAATAGGTCGATATACTGAGTACCAAGCATGCTTGGGAACTAAACATTGGGGATTTCGAGTTAAGCTGATCACTTAATGGGGACATATGCTTCGCAGCACAGGTCAGGAAAACAAAGGTGGACATTGTAGGCCTTGGCCCACATGGGCTCTCGTGTCTCAAAATTTAGTTTAAATTCACTTTGGGAGTCCCTCCTGAACATTTTTGGTACTTGGGAAAAAGAGCTCGTTGATGCCTCCAGCTCAATATTTCGAGGCAAAAACAGGCTGTTCTCTCAAGCTTTTCGAGGGGTTATATAAAATCTCTGACATGTCTTCAGGGGCAGAGAAACGTAACGAATTGTCATCGGTGCAGAACTGAAAAACTTCCATCTCACCATATTCTCATGCGCTTGGGATTGACAAGCAAACCCAAGTAAAGATTTTAAAGGCAAAAATGTTGACCCGAGATTTCAAAGGGCCCGCATCTGTTTTCAGATTTTTTAGAAATTTTTGATTGTATGGAGATGGTGTAGTAACGTTACACTGTTTAGGATTAGAAACAACAACAAACAAACAAACAATTGAAAAATTGTGTATAATAGAATCGAACTTTAATGGTAATTAACGCAAATTTTTAGTAATACATTTTAAATCAAATATATTAAGTGCCTTTTATTAAAACAAAACTTTATTTCACTAGTCATTGCTGAAACCAGAATTTAAGTTTCATCAATGATTCGTTGGTCTGCGATTCTGTTCAGTTATTTGATCGAACCGTCTGTTTCTGGCGGCGACTGAAAACTCTCATCACAGTGTCTGTGGATTTTGAGCCGAGATCAAATATTCAAAAACTGAGTTGAGATTTCCCTTTCCACGCAGCAGTGAAAATACATTTAACCCTGTGAAACATATATAAACTCTCTCAGGAGAAAAATCATCGGCTGGGTATCGAACGTGTGACCTCCCATCAAGGAAACAACGTCATTCCCAACCAGGCTGTCTAGGTGCTCAGTGATTGAAAGAGTTTATTTTTAGAAATTATGACATAAACTTGATTTTCTAAAGAGATTCAAACATATGCAAATATTATTTAAATGCGCAAAAATTAATTTTCTATTTAAGAAAAAAGTTTTATTTTAAAAATTAAAGTCTTGCATATAAACAAAATTACAACCTAATAACTTTTCTTTATCATAATGTAATTTTGAATTAATCTTTTACAGATTAATATTTTTTATTATGAATAGAAATTTTAAACGTATAATATTAGTCTTTCATTCGTTTTTCATACTCATTAATATGGCATTTCAAAAATAACTTTTTTTGGTTATTTTCTATGGTCATATGAGACTATTGTTCGTAAAATAATATTAAAAAATGATAAGGTTATCGAGAAAGTTTCATTTGTTTAAGTCCTTCATCAATCAAATACTATAGAAAGATGATTATAAATTATATAAGATTTAGCATGAATGTATTTTACAATGCATTCCATGTGTTCAAGTAAAGAAAATAATGAATGATGCATCATACATTAAAAAAACATTTTCAAGTTTCTTACATATGATTTACAAGTGTTCTTTGTTACTGTACAGAAAACTTATTGTATTGTAGTCAACAAGAAAAACCTATACATGTTCCAGCACATCCATGTCCATGTTCACCAACGCAGCAGTAAACACGATACTTAGTGCTACCTAAACATTACTTTGCACGTAGAAAACAGTCACAGATTGGAAGATCACAGGACAATCTTAAGAGCCACGAGAAAAATGCAAGGCATTAATTTATCAGTCTTAATTCTTGGAAACTGATTTCACCTTGCCTCTTAGGCAATCACAAAAAATCTGGCAGGGACATTAATAAAACTTTAAATGAGCTATTTTCATGGGATTTTATTGCGTGGGCATTACATATCTGGTTCAATAAAGCGTCAAGATTCAATTCAACATTAGAAATTGCCCAATATGAAGTGATCCACAGTCTTGGAAGGATCAGGAATATTTTCTCGAATATGATATTACTGATCATTTGAGTCCGTTAATGATCCTAAATATTCAAGAACACCTGATATTTTTAACAAGCTCTATTATGGTATAATATATATGTGTTTAGCAAATGTTATGTTTATTAGCAAAGATGGCAAAACATGCTATCTTTGCTGTTAAACATAAATGCGGTGATTGATTTACCTTCATAAATATATGAATTATCTGTGTTTCTTGAAGGTGTGTGCAACTTTGTCCGATCCGATGATCTTTACCACCGAGATGGCTACGTGACCGAAGACATCGAGGACTTCGCCTACAGCTGGCTAGAAGAGAGCGAGAGGAGGGAGCACTGCGAACTGCCCAAGGTGGAGGTGCCAGAACCACCCCCTGGGATCTGCAACTTCACGCTCAGTCCTTGCGAGGTGTTCCTCAACCCCAGCCAATACTCGCAGTCCTGTCAGAACGACGTGTCCTACAGTCACAAGCCCGAGGCCTCCATGTGTCGCTCGAAGTTCCAGTACGCCCAGCAGTGCTGCGAGAGGGGCATCTCCCTGGTGGAGTGGTTAAGACTCAGTGGTTGTGGTAAGCTTCTTCTTTTCCATTTCTTTTTGCAACGCATTCAGAATTCACTTCGGTTCTTACGGATTGAAACAGTCCACTGTGAGAGTTTGTGAGCATTTAATCACTCTACAATAAGAATTCTTAAACTGTCGCCAGTTAATGAATTGCGAAATTCATGCAGAAGTTTCTGCATATGTGTTGTTCTTGATAAAGCTCACGACAATTTCAGTAGCCACGCGGCATGAGTAAGTTCTTGAAATTCTTAACAAAACTCTGCCATTAAGGAATCGAGACATGTTCACAAAAGAGTTTCTGTATCTAAAAATAAGCATTGATGATTGTATCATATCCTAATAAGATCCTTGATAGATTTAATAGTTAAGTAGACATAACCTATTTTTTTTAAATTTATAACATCCCTTCAATTAATGAACAGTAAAATCCGACATCTATCGATTTACATTATTCTAAAAATAAATACCTTGTGGTTTTGTTAAATCATGATAAAATTTGCGGAAACTTTAGTAGTTGACGAATTATTAAATAAGTTCTTAAAATTATTATTCAATACATCTACAAGTTGCAAATAAATTCAAAACAAAATGAACGCTTTGAAGCAAATGCATTTTTTTTTTTTTTTTACTTAAAGACCAATTATTCGAAAATTAATAAAAAGGAAAGCTCCATTAATTTTTACTGTATATGTTCATTAACAAACACAGAAATTTATAATCAACTCCCCATCAAACAACAAATAAATCCAAAAGTAAATAAATAAACACTAAAAAATTTACATTCATTTTGTTTAAAACAGCTTGGTACACAAATAACAAGAAACTTATTTCTCCATAATGATTAATTCTAAAAACCTATAAGCAGGAAAACTCAGTAAGAAATACTGTTGTAAGCAGTAACAAAATTATTTTCCACGACCGTGGTCAATATTTGACTAAATCTAAAAAAAAAAAAAAAAAAAAAAAAAATGAATGCAATGAATATTAATTAAAAATAAGTTATGAACTTAATATAAAAGTAAGTCTCGGTCATGCTTCTTATCCATTTTAGAAAACACTTGTCCAGAGGGCATGATTTTCGAGTGCACATCAGCCTGTCCGAAGACGTGCGAGAACTACAAGAGCTACCAGGCGGATGACTGCGACCTGATGCCGCTCTACACCTGCAACTGTCCCGAGGGCCAGGTGCTGCAGCTGGGCAAGTGCGTGGACGCTATCGCCTGCGAAACGTGCGACGCGCTTGGACACATCGTCGGCGATGTCTGGAGCCTCGGACCGTGCGAGACGTGCGAGTGCAGGAGTGACCTCTCCACCGTCTGCACCGAGACAAAGTGCCCGGATCCACCCATCTGCAAGGAAAAGGAGACACTCGAGAAGGTGGACCGCCACGCCAACGTTTGTTGTGACAGTTACCGCTGCAGTGAGTTGAAATTGTTGATAATACTGTTATGTTTTTTTGGAACTGAACATTTTTATAAACCATGAATTTTGTATAATAATATAGAAATTTGATTAATACATATCTCTATTACTCTTTCACTATTAGGTTGGTTATTGTGGGTTCGATACCAGTTTCCTAACGGATTTTATTATTTACATTGCATATTTTATTCACATGCAATTGCTTATAATGATTACTATTTCCATACATATTTTGATATTTACATGCAAATAGCGTGTATGCGTGCTTCAATATGTACATTGAATTAGAGAATACCAGATTTTTTCAAAGTTTTGATTAAGTTATTGAAATAAGTTTCTGGCAACCTGTTTCTCCCCTTCAAAGCCGCTAAACAGAGCCAACTCTCTCTCTTCATTTTTAGCCACAAAATAAAGATGTCTCGACAACTTTTTCTCTCTAGACCAACAAAACTTTCTCAGAACGACTGTCTTCAGCTGGACTAGGTATCGAACTTGCTGACGCTGAGACTAGATCAACGATTTTCTTCCTCGGCATATCACAGTTTCATTACCTGCTAGAATATCTTCATGAGAAATTGTTACCCAGTGAAACATTTCTGAGTATTAGTAAAATAAAAAGCTTTTTGCTGACACTTCATTAAATTATTTTAGCATGTGCTCAGTAAGATTTCATTTATGCATCCTTAACAGATTACATCAAAGAATGTATATCAGTAAAAAATGCATATTTGAAATACTTTATCATTACATATCCACGCACACAATACAATTTCTTTTCTTTTAATGGTAACGATGTTGTTTTATTTGACAGCAGTCATTGCCAATTTGAAAGAGAAAAAAAAAATGTTTACTCATAAATGCAGAAAAAAGTTTCAGATATTTATTTCCGAAGAAAACAGGTCACACTATATCGTTTGATGCAAATAGCACTCAAGATTGATGATATTTGAAACATTGGCGCTGTGGCCTTAGTTCATCTGTTTGTGAACTGGAATCCTGTGGGTAGTGGATCGGAATACATTTTAAGCAACTCTAGGTGTTGGTTGAATAAGCACTAATGCGCAAAACACGATTAAAGTTCAGTGCAAACTGAACCGAGCTCAAAATTCTATAATTTAGATGTATTTTACTTGCTCTTTTTTTCTTTATGTCAGGATACGTTTTGTCCAAAATTGAACTAATCCAAATACTGTTTGCGAAAATCGCTTGGTTGTATCATCAGTTGTAACATTTTATTTTAATATCCTAAAACAAATTTATAAATAAAACAATATTTTTCCTCTGCAATCTATTTCCAACATCATTTTGACCAAATACATTTTCTTCCAAAACACAGCAAATGCAATGAATTGTGAAATTTTTGCCACTTAACAGAGAGTATCTCTGTAATAGAAAGACAACCCCTGTAGTTGCTTTCCTAAGAGGTTTTAAAGACATTAAACTTTTATTGACATTAAAATAGTAAGCACACACATTTATGTATTTGAAAATAAATTTCATTCACTAAATAAGTATATTTTAAAGCATTACATTTTGACTGATCGACAAAAGGAATTGTTAACGTGTAAGAATTTAACACTGATGTTGCTTCAATTCCTCAGGGGAAATGGAAGAGCTGCACTGTCCCGACGTGCACTTCCCGGAATGCAGAGAAGGTGAGGCGCAAGTGTTGGGCTACCTGAATGGCTGTCCTGTCTACGAATGCAGTAAGTACACAATCTCTCCTCTGCTATGAACTCGCTTGTAACAGGGTGCGTAATCCGTACATTTCGGGCTTAACTTACTTCCTGTTGATAGAAAGAAGAAAACTCGCTTTAAATATTACATTAGGATATCAATTATTTCAGAGGATGCGAATTTTAAATCTGATAAGTCTCAAATGTTTCGTCATCTTTATTAATATAATAAAGTGCATGGATTTTCGATACTTCTTTCCCTGTTGTAATTTATATATGATATCTTTTCAAAATGAAATGTTCTTTTTTGTGCGATAAAATATAATAAATAAGATACATGTAAAAAAAGCTACTTGGTAAAAAAAAAAAGCTACTTGGTTTGATTTAAAAAAATTATGCATTTTTTTATATAAGAATGTGGCGGTAAAACTGATCTACAACAGATTGGTTGGTAGTGATAAAATAAATTAAGCAAATAAATGCAAAAATATAATATACAAAATTGACATTAGAGTATTTATTTCTCAGTTAAAGCCTTCCACCGGAAGGACGGGGTTCGGTTCCTCTTACCGTCAAAGATCCACCGAGTACATGCGATAAAAAAAGCTTGTTAAATCTGTGGAATCAAAAGTCCTGGGGTCAATCGTTGAGCATTTACCATAGGTGTAATGGTATGGAGAAAATTTTCCTCTTCCTTCAAATCAATCTCAAAATTGAGGGAGAAAATCCTCTGGTGGTGCCATCTGTCGGAGGAGTCTTAGAACAAAGTCGTATTTTCACCTTCATGCTGCTCTGATTAAATGAAAGACGTACCCTACTTACTTAAATTCGCGTTGCCAATAGCATGTAAAGGTGTCATAAATAACAGCAACAATTTTTAGTTAAAAAAAATCCTATTTATATTTTGTGACATCGATGTTCTTTTCAGTGTTCTTTCACAAAATATAATTAAAGATCTGTGTTTAAATTAGATTTATGCGGATTAAAAAATGTGTAGAATCTAGTTGCGTGATGGGATGCTAACTACCCAGAGAAAGAGAAAACCGTATTTAGTCCTCAGTTAAGGACTTTGCTCTCTTCTGCAGAGTGCATGCCTGACCTGTGTCCTCCATCTCTGAAGCCGCTGCTGGAGGACGGAGAGGATTTCTCCCTCGAGACTGAGGACTGCTGCCCCCACTACAAGACAAAGTGCTACCCCGAGCGGTGCCCACTGCCACCCGAGTGCGGGCCCGGCTTCGAACTCGGAATGTATGAAGGGAAGTGCTGCACCAAATACTCTTGCATCTCTAAGAAGAATGTCTGCGTCTACCAATACGAGTACGAAGTTGTGGATGGAACACAGCGCCCTCTCGCTCCAGAAGACTACTATAATGTCGAATTTGAGGTAAATTTCATTTAGTTATGAAAAGACTATCATACTAGCAAACATTTGTTATGCACCTTTTATTTCCTTCCATTGAATATTTCACAAATATTAATAATATACTTTTTAACCAAAATTAATTTTTCATTACTATTCAAAAATATGCTTGATATTTTAAATAGAACTTTGATAGAATTATATTCTAACATAGTTCAATATAAACGCTAACATAATAGAAATTTTGATACTAATTTGATTCTAGTATCCAGTATTTATTAGCATCTTCTGTATTTTATTATTTGCTTTTGTAAAATATATTAATAATAAGTATATATAATAGGTATTTTTTTAAAAAATGAACTCCATATGCTTTCATTGCGATTAATGAACAGCTGCTATTTGTCAAGTGTCGAACCAGTATAAAAAATATTGTGGGAAATTGAAATGACTGATAAAATCTTTACAAAAACTAAGCTATCCATGTTTTGTACACAAATATTTTTATATTTAAAAATCTTTACATCTATAACTTCTTATAGAAGCGTACCGATTCTATTGAATAGAATTTGGTCAAGCTTAGAAATAAATATTTTAAGCTTAAATTATAGATAGAGCGATTTTTTAATAAAAATATAAATAATTATTTATTAAACATGTATGAAAAGGAACAAATGCTGAAAACTATTCAATGCATTTTAATCAGCTAAGTTTTTACTTTTATTTTAAATGTTCAATGATTGGTGAATTGAGTATTACCATCCATCAAGATGGATAGGATTTCCCTTATTCTGTGGAAAAATATGCTAGTTAAATTCTGAGTCCCTTTCATTTTTATACGATGGCATGAAACACAGCATTTCCTTGTCGTCCTCGAGCTCACGTCAACGCTGGATTTTATCAAGTAAAATAAGAATACATGAAGTCAAAAAACAATAGATCATTCCAAGCTTAAGAACAATAAAATTATACTGTTTATTGGAAAATGTTGAAAAGCACTCTAGTTCAGTAACTGGTTATTAAAATAATGAAAATTTTTCAACACAAGTAGATATGAGGAAAGGCAAAAATAATTGGTACTGTATTCCACAGCATCTCAAGTAGCTGTCAGGATTAATAATTTTTATTGTAGTTTGAACATTACACCTTTATATTTTTTGATATACTTTACGAGGTACGATCAAAAATCTTCTGGTTTAGTTCTCTTTGAATTCCACGTATAGATTAGTGGTTCTATGATATCTCGCCTATCTTAAAATCCCAGAGTCATCTTTCATTCAATGTTTCATAACAGCGGCGAGTGTGATGATCCACACATCCAAATGTATCCCGGCTTTTCAAATGTTTGTTGGTAGAACAATATTTACATAAAAATATGTATTTTTGAATGTATATCTTATGTTCCCTATGGAGTCAAGAATGTTACCTTATGTTTAGTAGCCAAAAATATCGCCAAACGTTGCCAAGCTATTTCCAATCTTGAAAACTTTTTTTCTCCGATAAAAAAACTGCTATATATATATATATATATATATATATATATATATATATATATATATATATATATATATATATATAGCAGTTTTCATAAATATATATATAATGTGTACATTAACTCTGATTTGAATCAAATTTTACAATGCTGTTTTGCATTTAGCCTGGATCAACATGGAGGGATGGACTTTGCCGTAATTGCACTTGCAATGCAGTTAAAGGTCATTACGATCTTAACTGTCGGGTGGAAAAGTGCCCTAGTTTAAGTGAATTTCCAGATTTTGAGGTAAGCTATATTTATATCCAAGTTCTTTTTCTATATTGTTAAAATGATTGTAACCTATATAAACAATTTTATTGGTGACAATACTTGAGATTGCTTAACCTTTTTGTTATTATACTACATACTTAATAATATTTTTGAGAGAATTAATATGCGTTTCTTTCATCTGGTTTCTTCCATTTTGTGCTTTCACGTGGGACGCAGAAATACGTCCGTGTCGAAATCCATGTTCCCGGGGCATGTTGTCCAGATTACAGACGTGTCGCCTGCAAATCTAATGGAGTAGAATATAAGGTATGAAAAGTTTATACTGATTTCAAAATTTTGTAATTTGATATAATTAAATTAGTAAGTTATCATATTACACGATATGTAATATTTTACTCGAATCTTGAGTTATTTATGACCCATTTCAAATTATCGTTCTTTTCTTAATGGACTAAAAGTAGTTCAAATATTCATACATATTTTAAAGTTCAGCGAAAGCAAGACACCAAGCATTAGCGTGTTGAAATTACCAACCACTGCAGATTAAGTCCTTCAGTAATGTTTCATGCTATATTTAACGTTCAGGCTTCTCAGGGGGGAGAGATCTATTTAGAAATTAGCCGTATTTTACATCACAATTTGCACACTTCATTTATTAATTCTTGCATTTTTTTATTCTCAGTTTGTGCATTTTTTTTGTCTATTATTATTTAAAATTTTTGGATCCTTTCATTGTGTCATAAATATTAAGAGAGATTTAAATATTGCATGTAACAGTTCCACAAGCGGCGTTCACACATTTCTGTAGCAAATCGCATAAGTTTTATTTTATATTTTTATTTAACATAACTGCTACTCTTGAGTATAGATGTACTGTTAGGCTCATTACATCGACCTGTTATTCTTTTGTAAGCTCATAAATAATGACTCCTCATTCTTTTTTCTTACGTTACGCCATGCAGTTTATTATGTTCAACAAATTGTTTACACTTCCCTCAAATAAAAATGATTTTCTACTATTTTTAAATGTAGTCCTTCAAACTGGTTTATGTATATTTATTTGTGGTGATCCCCTTCATTAATACCGAAAAGTATTGTATAGGATAAAATTGAAAAATGTTAGACACCAGGTAATCTCTTATTTTGAAAAACTAGGGACTTTTAGTATTAACTTTTTGTTTAACAGATTGCGTTTATGAAAAAGGGATGATTTTTCTAAAAGATTCTCAGTTTGTTAAATGAATAAATATTCTAAATTTTGGAGAAAAAAATACCTTTAAATCTTTTCCATTCTTTCAGATCGATGAGAAATGGCCCTCGCCCGATGGCAACCCCTGTGTCACATACAGCTGCGTCACCGATAAGAAAGGAGAAGCCACCATCTTGACCACCACCACCAGCTGCCGAGAAGACTGCCCAGCGGTAAGTTTAATAGGTGTGCAAAAACTTATCTGCACTAAATTCAGTTCCGTTTTAATTCCGACACTTTTCTGGTCGATTACTTTTCCCATTATCTCTTCAATAAGCCTAAGGCACTCTCTTTTTTGTGTGAATCTCATTGTAAATGTTTTGTTACTTTAGTATGCCAAGTATATCGCCCCCGCTCCAGATTCAGATAAATGCTGTGGCATCTGTAAAGCTGTTGCCTGTGAAGAACAAGGCGTTATATATCAAGTATGTAGAGACTATATGTGTAAAATCTTGTTATATATTACTTTTTGTGGCGAGATTTTGAGTTGGGAAATACTTTTAGCGGCTTTTCCTGCACTCTTGACAACCAGGATCTATAATGTCTTCAGAATCATGAAGAATATTCTCAATTAATATATAAAAATAGTCTATACATTTTATACCATTCATTATTAGAAATATTGAGTTCATGGTATAAAATGGGTTTTTAAAAATAATTTTTCTTTTTTTTCTTGGTAATTCGAATTTTACATTTGTACGCTTTTTTTTTTTATTTGACTTAAATATTCAAAAAAATTATATTTTACTTACTTATCTATTATATTTTACTTACTTAATAGATATTCATTTACTTAAATATTTTTTTATTAAAAAATATTAATTTTACACAATAACGCAAATTTTGGGATATTTTTCTTCATCGCCAACAAAATTACGCCAAAAGGTTTAACATGCCAAAATTAAATTTTGACAAAAGGTTACAGTAATATCAAATAGTATATATATATATATATATATATATATATATATATATATATATATATATATAAAATCTTTTTATAATAACCAAAAGGAACTGTAAAAATAGCTCAGAAAAAGTGTCTCAGAATGGAAGCAATTTATGCGTAATAATTATTTGTCTTTCTTCCTTGCAGGATGGGGAGTCATGGGCTTCTTTAGAGAAACCGTGCTACACAGCGGAGTGCAGTGTGAGGGAGAACGGCTCGTACATCACTTACCGCGGACAGAGTTGTCCGCTGATGCCCGAGAACTGTCCAGAAGTAAGTCATTTTAATGATGAATATTTCATTCTATAAACTACGTTTCTATACATGTGATATCAAAAATAAGCAAGAATAAGCGAAACGGAAGGAATTAAGGCCAGTGCTGTTTAATTTATGACAATCCTAGAAAAAGCTGTAAACATCAGCTTGTCCTGTTCTGCAACAAAAGTAATGGTTTGCTTTTAAACTTTGGAAAAAAAAGCTTTTTTTATATACAATTTCGAGATCCCAGGAAAGTAAGCAAAATGTATGCATACCTTTCTGGCTCGCAAAAAAATTATATCAGATTATAGCTTGGAAACTGTACAATACTTCGCTGTGAAGTTGTATTTACTAGTATCCTGAAGATTAATATTGCTTATTGTTTTAATATATTCTCTTACATTTATGGCACGAATAAAAGTATTTTCCTTTTTCTCCAATGTATTTTGGCCACTAAATTCCATTTTGTATTGACTGTGGATGTCCATTCTAAAAGCGTGAACCTAACCAGTTTATGTTAGAATGTTTTATTCCCCTTTTTATCGTCCAATTTTTATTTAATTTACTTAGAATCCAACGTAAAATTCTCTTACCTATTTTACTGTTGGGCCAAAGCGAGAAGTTATTTATTTATTATTATTTTTTTATTTTAGGCTCGCTAAAATTTTTTAATATTATAAGGCAACTGAGCTTTTATAAATAGAAATATCTGATTATTTAAAGAGCTATCAATTTTAGCTTTCAATTTTTAGTTCTTTCTTGATCAGTAAAGGGTAATGTTTGTTGTCTCGGCTATTATTTCAACAACCTGACATCATTACATTAGAAATTAATACAAGATTCTGAAATTTTTTTCTTCTTGAAGTCATTATTAATTTTGGATAAGAACTTTCTCTTCAATATATATCTTCATTTCTAAGCTTCTTTATGCCTTTCCATTTTTCAAAGCTAACAATATCTTGCCAAACAAAATACCTTCCTTTGAAAAAAGAGATAGGTGTGTCCGACATCTTGTGATAAGAAATGTAAGAATTCTTTTTAAGAAGAACTGTCTTACTTATTTTGTCGTAAAACTTAAATTCAGTAATTTTGAAATTTTTTGACGCTTTCTTAACAACTAAAATTCTAACCTCAGAATGAACGAAAATGTTAAGAACATTCTATAACTAAATATTATGAAAGTGCTTCTTTTTTATCTCAATAAATATTGGAAAATTTTAAATAAATTTTTTTTTTATTTGTGCACGTTGTCATATTTCTTCATGTATTTATTTGAATTTGATTTTCTAATGCTTCTCTTTTGCTTAAAAAGTAATTAATACTTTTTAAGTAAGTAAAAGTATCAAAACACTTTTACATGTGTTTTTATTATTAAATGGCATTGGTGTTTGCCGCCATTTTTCTTAATAAACTGGTGTGTTAAATTCAAGCAACATGTGTTTTTTCATTTTTGCCATACTACGAGAAACCCTCTGAGAAAATGAGATTTAGAAATGACAGGTATCATTTTGTACTTAAACGATGCCGAAAGCAGAGTTGATCAAAAATTAATACAATGCATACGGTTTGGGATCAAACAAAAAAAAAAAAGCTCTTTGTATCGTTGCATCTGATTGTCCGTCCAAGCGGAAGCAGATGTTCCTCAATATACCCTTCCTTTACTGCAGTGTTTGCTTCGCACTATCTTCAGCACCTGATTCTCGAACAGTTCTCGATGTGGTAGTCTCCATTTCTCAATCAGAATCTGTTTCAGTTGTGGGGTGTCCCCCGGAGGATGTAATTGTTCCGCATAGCGTCTCCCCAAAGCATCCTATACATTTAAATCAGGGAAGCATGTTGGCCAATCCACTGGAGTGAGCTTTCCTCTCCAAAACAGCTGAACAGTAGGAATCGGGTGTGGCTATGCATCGTCATCCGTTCAAACGAAGTCTACTTTGAAAGACACAGATGTCGAAGTATGTTCCATCCCGATGTGTGTTTCTCTGCTTACAACAGAGATCTCCGGTTACAGAGCCTATGTTGAAAACTTGAGTTCAGTCCGCCCGTTCAGAATAACGCTTCTGCAGATGACAAATCTAGAATTACAACAACAGTGACTTATGATAATGATAACTGGAATTGAGATCTGGATAATCATGTTCGAACATATTTCTAAATCAACTGACGATGAGAATCGATTGAAAGGAATCTCATTTTTAAGGAGGGCAGGATTCCATTCAAAGTGTCCAGTTTTCGTGCTGCTTTTGCACCACTCTAAACGTTGGCGCCAACGATTAATTTTCAAAAAAGATGCAGATATTGGGACAATACTTGAATCACCAACCTATATGAAGGCATTTGGGCACAGTAAATATACAAGATAAATATTGATCATCTACTGCAATACTTTTCCAGAGGTGGACGCCACTAATCTTTCTTATAACTGTGCCTATAGTTTTGAAGTTTTTCCAAGCGCGCGGAACGACTTTCTTGTTGATTCGGAACTCTTCAGGTCATATGACGACCCCCCTCCAGGTCTCGCCTCTTGCTTCTACGTTTGAAGCCTCCTGGGTAGTTCCTCCTTGCTGTATCTCCCTGAAGGACTCGCTTCCTTTTAATATAGTGAGCTGCGACCGCGGATCACATGATTTTTGCTTCGCCTGGGACGTTTTGTTCCTGACATAGCATGTATTTGAACTTTCCACTCAACTGCACGCTACATGTAGTGATCCCAAGAATCACTTTTTTGTGATTTCATAATTATTTAATTAAAATTAATATTGTTGCATAAGTTGTATATGCAGGTGAATGCTTATGTTAGTTCGTTTTCTCGTGATCACATGAATTTGATTCTTCAAAGATTTTCATTTGTTTAAAATTATCCTAATGTTTTAAATCTTTTATTTCTATTTTCATTATGAATTGATATTTGTTTATGCTTTTATATTTTTAAAATATTTATTGTCTATGGTTCGAAGTTTGGCTAAATTTTTGAACACCAATGCAATCTCACACGGATTTCATTGATACTGTCATATCTTTATTACCCAAAAATAAAGACATGACAGTATCTTTATTTTTGGGACATTCTTAAGAAAATGAGTTTCAACTATATAATGTTTTACACATTTTTAAATTTTTCTTAAGAACATGAGCTTCAACTGTATATTATGTTTTACACATTTTTAAATTTCTTTTGCTTTGCATATTTTCTATATTAAAAATTTTTTTTAATTTCAGGAAAACGTCAGGACCGATCCTATGGGATGTTGTACTTACTGCAAAAAATCAACAGGTGAATATAGCAATTGGAAAATATCACGATAAGGTACTTGTTTATTTTTGCGGCCCCAAAGATGACGAGAAAATAGTTTGTATCTAACTCCCATCTTGGATATCTTTATTATTTGCGTTTAGTTTGACTGATTGAACGATTGTCTTTATTATTCCTTTAGTAACAGCATCATCACACACTGACGAAATTAATTAAGTGTAGTTGGAAATGACGTCATTTCTTTTTCAGTATCTTAAATTGGCAATGATGTCCATTTTCGGTGATTTACCTCCAGGGCCGTAAAAGTAAAATAAGTGTCTGTTAGGATCAAGTAAGAAAAGTTGAGAATGCTAACATTTAAACAATGATGCACTTTCAGAAAACTGCAGCGCAGTTCAAGTGCCAGCGTACGAAACTAGAGGATTTTTCAGCTTCGTCGACCCAGAGAGAGGTCTGTGTGCCAATCGAGACGTCTTGGACAACCTGACGAAATGCGCTGGGCAGTGCTCCACCCATTCCTTCTATTCTAACTGTAAGTATTTCATTTATCTAAATCGTTTTACTCGATCATTTGAAAATATATTGTTTTAAATTTACAATTTTGCAAACATTTACTAGATTAAAAATGTGAATTATTTAGTTTTATTATTATTATTATACTGTTTATAAGGAGAATACACCGTCTTTATAAATTTTGACTGACGTCCAATGACTGAATGGTTGGTGTTAGGAACGCCAACCATTTCTAACACTTGCAGGCCGTGGGTTTAATTCCTGGCATGGGCATGGATGTTCTTTTCTCTCTCTATGTGTTTCTGTGTCCTTTTTTGAGATGTTGAATGAATGTGGCCAACCTTATAAACAGGTTTGTGATGGAGTGACGTGGTTATTGCTATTAACCTCCGTGACTTGGTTCACAGTTGCCGGCATTTTCCGGCCTTGTTGTAGCGAAGGGGTAGCCATTCAGTGCTTACCATTTGAGAAAATAAATAAACTTTGCATTGTATGTTTGTGCAAATTTCTTCATACATATGTATAATTATCAGTATTTAAGAATTAGTTCCATCACTCGCTTTCAACAAAATTCCCCAAATGGCATAGTTTGTCATAAACACTGGAGGTGCGCGTGATTGAGTACCATAATTAAATATGTATGTGAATCAAATGAGATCAAAAGCTTCTCAAAAAATGGTTTTCAAACAGATGGAAATTAATATTTTAAAGAGTTCTAACATTTAAATATAATAATTTGGAATGTTCGCCATTATATAAATTTTTCTACTCAGGTACTTTTTTTTATTAACCATCATTTTTTGAGATTAAGTTGCGTCAGGACTTCCTTTTATAACTTTTTATTTATTTTTATTATTTAACCATAAAATTGTTATTTCTTTCAGTACAGGTGAGATCCTGAGTACGCCACTTTATTACGATTCTCATTGGTTTAAAATATCCATAACGTCAGATAACGTTTCATCTACGTCACAACGTATTGAGACGGCGTCGTCAATCCAATTTGTCGTCGAAATGGTTGCCTGACTTCCAATCGCATTCTTCGATCAGCAGCAAACAAGGCGAAGTTCACAATCGAATGTCTAAGAATAGTATCGAAATTTATTCTGTTAATAAAACGATTTTTGTAATGATGGTTGATCAACTGCGAAGAGGCACTGGCCTCCATGGAAACTCTTAACATGCGTTGATGTTCTCATCACGAGGAGATATATGATAAATTAAGTATCGAACCTGTTACCTTTAGATCGCGAGAATGATCTTCAAGAGGCGCCTGAACTGGCTTTCATCTTCTCCATAACACACCAGCAGAAGGATATTAGACCCTATGGGACTTGTAACATGCATCATTTGCTCTCAAGCAGACATTTTATTTATTTATTTATTTTTGTTTGGGTCAAATACAAAGCAACCACGCCTTCTCCCTCCCACCAAGCTATCACTGCTTTACCTGCAATAAACATTCCACGAAAGTAGAATTATTCAATATCCTATTCCAATGGATAAATGTGAAAACATTTCATCGACGATGTTCAAAAGTCTTATAAAAGAGAAAAATGCAATTTCACTCATTTTTTGGGAAATTTCAATCACTTTTTTTCCTTTCAGTCACCACAAAAACATCACTTAGAATAGCAATCGAACGCTAGTCTATTCTCTCCACAGTATAAGGAAACGTTTCGCCTATTTTTGAATCAAATATCAATATCTATTGTGTTCCCGTTTTGCTTATAAATTTGTTTCATAACGGGAAAACTTGTTGATTGTTGTTCTTTTTTTAACAAATGCACGCCTTTGTGTTGCAGTGAAAGAAGATTTCGAAAGCGTGTGCAACTGCTGCGTCCCCCAGAAGACGAGCACCCGGCTCATCGTCCTCACCTGTGAAGACGACCAGCAAGTGAAGAAATTTTACCAGCAGCCCCTCTCGTGCAGGTGTTCCTCTTGCTCTGGCACCGACCGGTACCACGAAGCCATGAACCAAATCGAACCTTACTGAAAAATGACTGACTTCATTCTTTGATCCTTTAAAAAAGAGGAAAAAATCATCAAATTTATTTTATAATGTGTCATGTAAAAAATGTGTACAACAACCAGTGTTTCTTTTTTTTCTATTTTAAACTACTAATAAAATATAAAACTTTGTATCATACAATCATTTCTTGAGTAATCCAGTAAGAAATGACACGAGTATAATAAAAATGGATATGTGCGTACATAAATGTACTATATAATTTTTATCCGTGAAGTATAATTTCCGCCTACATATGCCAATCAAGAGATTTTGATAATCTGAAAGCTTAAAGTTGACACATTGTTTAGGCAGCTTCGATTCGTTGTTAAATTTAATTTAACGTTTTAATTAAGTAAATTAAATTGTTAATGTATTAAAAATAAAGTAATAAACAAAAACTCTTGGGCATTGTTCAGCATGTGGGGCAGTTGTTCTGGGTCCCCACATCAGAGGAGTCCCCGAATCAAGTTAAAAGTTTATTGTACGTTACCAATCGAATAGAAAGCTTGTTGTTGTAAAGCAGAAGGGAGAAGAAATTTCTGCCCTGGGACCCAATTAGGCCAGAGTTGGGTCCTGATAATTACTATAAATTATTCCTAATACTGGTAATTAGTTATGATAGATTAAAATTTGTTATGTTGTTGTTTCGAATTTCTCAATTGGTCAGAAAGTCAGTGAAACCATGGACATTAATAAAATCCGATACAGCAAGTGGGCAGTGATGGATATCCACCCAGTCCAGTCCAAAATGTGCTGAGTCGATGGGGGACATTTAGGGCAAAGAGGAAACCTCTTGATATCCTCAGAATTTATGAGACCTTTCAAGTGCCTCCTGGCAAATCGGTGCAGACATGTCGGCCTGCTTGTTACAAGAGAGAGGTAGGGAATGTCCTGGTCTTTTGCGTTCATACCCTGTTAGTGACCTCATCGTGGCAAGGGGATGTTCTTGGGAAAAGTGAACAGATTAGATCGGGAATATACACTCCTAGTAAGGTATCTCCTAACTCGGGAATATACACTCCTAGTCGGGAATATACACCAAAACAGACCTATTTCCTTGTGCTCCAGCCTTCGGAAGAAAGATGCTGCTTGTTCCTCCTATGAACATGTTGGCAAAAACTTATTTACGATACATATTCCTTCTCTCTCTCTTATTTTGTCTAAAATATAGTGTTACATACATTTCTGAAAATATGTTTATGCCCTCTTTTTAAAAGAAAATTCAAATTAAAAAAATTTAATTTGTTTGCACTGTTTAATTGAATAAAAAGTTTTGTTATGAAAGTAATGATTATACTCTACAAAAATACTGAGGACCGTTGTTCTTTTTGCAGCAGCATGCTTCCCTATACTTAGCTCCGAGTTGTGCTCTCCCAGTTAGATAGAAACAGACAGGTGGAGTCTACGTGATTTTGAAGCAGGGACCAAGCAGAAGACCCCCAATACTTGGCCTGCCACTCCCAAAGGTATCATTTCACTTAGAGGACATTACGACCACGTTCAGTTTTAACGTGCCCCAGCCGCCATTAGCGAATATGATGGATCTTCAGAGAAGGGATTCGAACTCACTGCCTTCCGAAAGTGAAAGCAACGCCCTAACCAACCAGGCCACCTTGGCTTTTGCTGAGGTCCGTGGTAGCCTAGAAGTTAGGGCATCAGTTTTTCGTCCAGAAAAATTGGGTTTGTTTCCCAATGCCGCAATAAATCCCCCGAATACATGCAGTATAAATCTGTGGAATCGTAAGTCCTGTGGTCGATCGTTTAGTAGTTACCATGGGTGCAATGCTCTAGAGAAAATTTCCTCCCCCCCATATCAAAGACAAAATTAAAGAAGTGGATCCTTAGGTGGTGCCATCTATCGGAGGACGGCTTAGAGCAAAATGATAATTTCACCTCGTGCAGCTCTGGTTAAACGAAAGACACACTCTTCTTACTTATAGACGTCGTTTAGCGAACTTGGCTTGTCAAGTGTCATAAATAACAACAAAATGCTGAGTTCATTTTATTTAGTTTAATATTTCGCTATGTTTGCTTTGAAATAGTTTCCTTGAAGTATGTGTGTAAAAAAGGAAAACAATTTTATACATATTTAAACTACAGTAGTTCCCCGAATTTAGACACAATTTAAAAGTGATATGGCTAAAAACAAAAAGTGAAAACACGTGTGACTGCAACAGACAAATTCGCCAAAGATCAGAAATGACTAAAAATCATTGTTAATTAAGAATGAAAGAAGGGAGGAAAAGAACAACGCAAATGAACAAAGAATCAGAACGGGTGAATGATTTATCTAGCGCAGATCACTGTTTGTACCGAAGTCCAAATGAATTCATTTCGAATTCGGGACATGGCATAGTTTTACTTTGAATTTACGGGACTTTATGTATTTAATTAAAGTTGAGAAAATGAATGCACAACATTGGAAAAATAATAACATAGCTTTTCGTTCTCGAATCAAGAAGTAACACAATACTTTGCAGTGAGAAATTGCCATTAATCAAAATTATTCATTGCAAAATTCATTATGGAAAAAAAGAAACATTCTGAGGTTATGCACCACGTTTACCGCACAAGCCTGAAATTGGAAAATTATGAATCTTTGAAAACTTAATAATTGTTGAAAAAAGAACAGCTGAAAAAGCAGCAAAAATTCTGCTTAATTCATTAAATAGCAAAAACATTGGAAAGTATTGACTGACAGTGCATTTATCAAGGACTGCAAGACTACAGGTATATATGTTTTTCTGCTATCTACTTTAAGCGTTGAGTTTGTGCTCCTACTATAGAATAGTAGGGACCTCCAATAACAAATTAAAAAAGAGACAAACCAATCTTCTTCAACAATCCAATAACAAATTTATTTTAACAAGGTATAATAAAACTATAAAATAACAAAAGAGCAAGTCTTTTTCAGAGCTCTTCTCCCCACTGCAGTTACTTTCCATCTCTCTATTTTTTACAATTTCTTTCGTTTGAAACCCAAAATTCTGGCAACCATAAGGTGGCACACTTCTACCTCCCCATAACCCAACATGAGTAACAAATAAAAACTACAAAACGGTGTAAACAACAGGCATAAAATAAATGTGCTCCAAAATGCGAATTTATTAAAAAAAAAAAACATCAGTTTGTCAGCAAATATATTATCTCCAATGCTAGATATTGGACGCCCTGTAACAGCCAGGCACATGGAAAATTTGCCTTCCAGAAAGAGTAACGCACTCACGTTCAAGAAAAAGTGGCACTGAGAAGAACTCACCTCTTCATTCATCCAGAAGGCAAAAGCACGCGAATTTCACTTTATTCAAGATTTGCCCATGGTGAACCTTGAGTAGATTATATATATATATACATAGCGGTGCAGGTAAGCCACGGACTATACCTTAAGGTTAACGGGTTTATAATACTCGCGCATCATCAAGAATCTCGTAAGCTTGAATTACGGTCAGGAAACGTGGTCACACCTGAGCTAGCACCCTCCTCTCTACCTCCACGTCACACCAGCGGAAGGACTTTGGAATTAATGCAGTACTCCTGGGGCTCTCTGTGGGTTTTCCAACCCACAGAGAGCCCTAGGAGTATTTTTTCTCATTTACTGAGAATGCCTGTACCACATTCTCAGTAAGAATGTGGTCACCCTCCCAATCACTGCTATTGGCAAATTATGTGCTTCCCTTTGCTGATCTTAACGGGAGAGCTCAGTAAGAGAATTTGTTTAGAAAAACTTGTGATAGGGGTGACACAACAAAGACGTCTCATTGCCAAGTTTTTGCTCAAAAGTCTCTTATTACACACAAGGAATTCAAGACCGACATTAAGTGGATTCTGAATCATTACAAACATTTGTATCCTTGGTGAGAATCAAATAGATGTAATGAAGGCTAATCAGCTAACCACTCAATTTGGCTGATAAAATTTGGATATAACGAGCAAAACCACGTACGAAATTCCCTATATGGGTTTACAAATATTTTTTCTACTAGTAAAATTTAAAAATTCATCACTCAAAAAATTCAGGAGCTTTGTATAAGCTCCACTTTCAAGCATAATGGGACATCAGTGTCACATGGTTATTACAAGAAATGTGTTGTACCTAATTTAAAGTACTATTTAGGTGGAAGTTCTTATTTTAGAAGCTAGTGCCTTTTTAAAGAGTTGAGTTGTTTGTTTTTAATTTAAAATCTGATAGAAACTGGTTAACTGTTTTGTTTTTATTTATAATCATATTGTTTGCTTTGAAATAAGTCAGTAGGACCTTATAAGGAATAATGCACTTGAAAGCGCATTATTCCATATAATTTCAAGTTTTACACATTTGTCCTTCATATTTACTGCTTCTGTCCAAATACATTATTTGCAAACATAGACAAACAACTGGGTTGTCAAATCATTAATATAAATGTAAAAGCATCTGTCATCTACCCCTGGGGGAGACATTTACTTTGTAATTTGATTCCTGATATTTAATGTAAAAAAATTGGCTACTGGGAAAAACCCATTCCCACCCATCAATTCATTCTCATAGGGCTGACAAAAAATGTTAAAATGCCTACTTTTTAAAAATTTTTGTGCTGAAGCTTAAATACTGTTTAAATTTAGCAAAAATATTATTTAAAACTGCATTGTAGATGATCTCATAGTGTAATTCTAAATTACTGTTTCATTGATGTCAAATAAAATGCCATTTTTACACAATAAAAAACCTATTGTAATCGAAGAATCGCCATGTAAAGAGATTTTCTTCCCTTCTACGGTTTATTTCTATTCCTATAAATGTGACACTTGTGATAGTGAGCCAAAACGATCCTCAGTGATAGATGCGTCACACAATTTTTCAACTAACACAATGAATTTAAATTCCATTCCACTCACATTAAAATACTTACATTTACACTGCAAGTAACTAATAAGATAAAAAATTAAACAAGTAAATAGAATACGGAATTGATACCTGGGACTTAATATAGAGTGAGAATTTAACACAAATTGACCTTAACTTAATATATTTTATTTCAAGGTGGAAAAATAACATTTGATATATACACAATTTATTTACAAATAAATGATAGTTTGATATTATATTAATAATTCAATTGAATATCATAAACTTACAACCAACTACACATAATAAAAATCTATAAAATGTTTCATATACAATACGCATGTGAGCAATATATTAATTCTAAGATAGTATTCATATATAAAAATGACTACAAAAAATATAATAGTAAAAAATATCATTTTTTTCCCCTTATATTTGAAGGAGTAAAAAGTAATAACATAATAACGGTTTTATTATCAAAACTTCATCTCACAATGGCTTTTTTTCTTATATATTTGCAACTTAAAAGATAGAAATATTCATCTTCTAATGGCCATTTTTAGCTGGTTCCAGCAATATTGAATATTTTATTTCCAGCAAATTTGAATATTCTAACACAGGCAAGATAAATTATATTTTGTTATAAATATTTTGACTAATAATTTAATGTACAATGTTAGTTTTTTTTTTTTTTTTTTTGAAATTTTAAATTTAAGACTTTTTTATTTACATTACAATATAATTTAGACATTCAGACAATTCCATACGTGCCAATCCTCCTCCCCCCCCAAAAAAAAATGTCTCGTACTTCCAGAAAAAGAGAGAGAGAGAAGGGTAGACCTAAAGTTGGATGAAAGTCAAATGTGTGATCAGATATTTAATCAAACAGTGCATTGATAATTTAAAGTTAAGTTTAAATTCTTACTCTCTGCAAAATTTTAATTAGTCTGGAAAAAAGTTTTTTGCAACAACTTTGAAGAAAATTTTCCAGATAAGTAATTAATGTTTGAAAAATCATACTATAAAATAAATAATCTTAATTTTTTTTTAAACTTTGAGTAGATATTATCTGAAAGCAATTCAAGTACTCATTTTATAATTCAAAATTATTATTATTATTTTACGATTATTTAATTCATGTAGAAGCACAACAAATGTTTAAAGATTTATATAACTTTTCAAAATGTCAAGATATGTTGTTTTCCTTTAGCAATATTTTTACTAACTATGAAAATATCAAAATTGTTGATAATGCTTAACTGTTGATACATCAATAAAATATTAACAATTTATAAATTATAAATAACATTTAAAACAATGGATGTTTGTTTCATTTTAAAATATTTTTACAGACCCATAATCAAAAATTTTGCATTAAAATTATAAGCAAATTATTTACAAACTATCTTTGTGGAGTTCAGCACAAATGATTCTAAAAATTTTATACAAATATGCACTGTTAATACACTGTTTAAAGTATAGTAAAGAATAATATGATATATCAATAAATGTGTTTATACATAAAATGTCTAAAAATTTTACAATATATCACACAAAATACAAATAAACTTTTTCAAAATGTACAAACTCTCTATTATATTTTGCTCAAAACATAGAATGTGATAAAATATTGCATGTTTATATTGTATAAAATCTGAAACTTACAAATATTATACATTGGGAATAATTAAAATTATAAAATTGAAACACACACACAAATGGTAGAGTAACTTTTTATTACTTAATTACTCTATCATAGTCAGAATGTTAATATAACCCAATGTATATAATCATGTAAAATACAATATTTTAATATATTTGTTTATACATAAAATGTTTGAAAACTTTTCAATGCTGTCATACAAATTAAGAAAATATAAACATACTATTAATTACATTATTAAAATATATAATGCATAAAAATACTATATGTTAATATTTGACAAAATCTAAAATTTACAGATATTATCTATAGTGAAGTGAATAATTAGATAAAGAACATTTGAAATAGGATTGGAAAATGAGAAACTTTTTTTATTAATTATAAGTTAATAAAAAGATCATGTTAATGCAAGAAATGATTAGTAAAGATAGATAAATTATATAAATCAAGTTGATTAATTTTGATCAATAATTTTACAACCATATTTATTAAAACACTTTGTACTCAATTACTAAAAAGGTTTCTAAGAAGAAATGATAACCAAAGTAAATAACAGAAAAATGAAGGATTGAACATCATTAAACCATTTTAATTATTCATTTCCCCTTTTTAATTAGTTTTTTTTTTTCTTTTCATTTGTTTCCCATTTAAAAGAATAGTTCTCTTTAATTCTAATAAGGAAGATGCAATGTCATTCTTGCAATAAAAGAGCTTTTTACTTCAAATTTGAATACACAAAAATAACCACAAACTAAAACTCTATTGCAAATATAGAAATGAAAAGTATAGCAAGTTTTAAGATGTCCATTTGGAACTGAACAGGAACAAGAGATATATTACAAAAACAGTATTCAAATAATAAACATAGTTTAGATGTAAGTTAACTCAGCAATAATCTACTACAATATTGGGGACAGGAAAAACAAGCATTAATGTTTTATTTTAGATGACAATAAGTTACAGAAATAAATAAGAAATTAAAATTTACTTCTTAAGTATTTTATAATCAAAATGTCATCATTAATTTTGAATTAAAGTATAATCAAATCTGTCAATGAAAGAAAAGGAATTTTGTTCTTAATGGCATATCGTTAATACAAAAATGGTAATATAAATGTAAATTTTAATTCCCAGAACTTCATAAGCCATATTCATATAACCTTCATAAAAGATGTTAACAAAGATTAATTTGCAATATTCATTAAGAGAACAAATAAGGTATGCAAATCATGCGGCAAAATGTAATATTAAATTTTCATAACTCAAGTAATTACAAAATTAAGTTTTCTATTGACATAATTAAATAAAGCTTAAAAATGTATTTTTCAATTTAAAAAAGAATAATTTATTTTTAACCAAATAATAAATCCTGTTGATAACATTCATATTTAATTTATGTAGTTTTTAAAACACAGAACTGGTTTTGAATTAAAATTTAATAGAAAACTATAAGAAGAAAGTTTAAGTAAAAAAAAAAAAAAAAAAAAAATGATGAATAACTTTTGATTTTTTCATAAAAAAATAAATAAATAACCCGATATCATTAAAATTCTTCAGAATAGAGTACTCTGCACTTTGCCTGTACTTTATCACAAATTTTTGCCCAATCATCTTCACTTGAAGAAATATCTTCTTCAATTTCTATGAATTCCTCCTCACTTGGCAAACTTGATTCAAAAGGCTGCACATCATTGTGGGAATTTTTCAAGGTACCTGCATCAGGTTCTTGGGAAATTACATTGTTTTGAAGAGGTATAGAATCACCAGGATCCACTAACAAATTTGAAACTGGAGATTGCAAAATACCAAATGGTGGGTCACTAATTTGCTGTGATTTAACCCTTAAATCAATGGGTTGATCTGTTTCGACATGGGTGCAGCACATTTCCTTTAAAATGCTTCCCTCCTTGTTAAAACAACAGTTTCTCACAAGGTACAAGCAGCTACAAAGAGGATGGTCTAATTTATTCGAGTTGGAGAAAACAAATTTTGGTTTTTCAGATAAACTTACATTGCCACTAGCAACATAGTTACATTGAACAGCATTGTTTGAAATATAAGAGCATACTTCATGTTGAAATACTGGGACACTAATATTTTCATTTTTGTTTTCATCAGTAGAAGAATCTTTAGATATTACATTAACATTTTCATTAGCAACATCGTTACATTGAACATCACTGTTTAAAATATAAGAGCACTCTTCATGTTGAAATACTGGGACACTAATATTTTCATTTTTGTTTTTATCAATAGAAGAGCCTTTAGATATTACATTAACATTTTCATTAGCAACATAATTACATTGAACATCACTGTTTGAAATATAAGAACAAGCTTCATGTTGAAATACTGGGACACTAATATTTTCATTTTTGTTTGCATCAGTAGAAGAATCTTTAGATATTACTTTAACACGAAAATTCATGCGAACAGTATCCTTTATTGGATGGTATTCATTATGCGTGCTATTTTTTATTTCTGAATTTTCACTTTTATCACAATCCAGAGTGTCTTCTAAAAAATTGAGACCTGTACTTGCAGTACTACATGAAGCGCTCACATAACTATCATCTTCAAATGAATAGAGTTCTGTAGCAAAATCCAAAGATTCATTTGAAAATAAAACTAGATTTTTATCTTCCTTTTGTTCAACAAAATCCATAGGCTGAGTTACCACTTGAGAAACAGCATTTTGAGATGGACAAATCAAACTATTTACTTCATACCTAAAAGGGGGAATAAATAAATTCAAAAAAATATACTTAACAAATCAGGAGAGCAAAATAAACAAAAATTTGATTTAATTACCTAGCCATTCTGAAAATCAAGTCTCAAGTATATTAATATCAATTATTTGTATTTTTAGAATAGATGCAGTGCCAAATAAAAGTTAATTAATCAAATACATTTCTAGAGACTAATTTAAAATTCAAACATTAGTTAAGTTTTTGTAGACCTTAGTAACAATTAGTAAAATTATCTTTTACTAATTGTTATGGTTCTGATATAATCTTTAAATACTTTCAGTGACACTAAAAATATTCTTGTATATCAAAAACATATTATTATCCTAATGTTATGTTTTAATCAAATGATTGCATGAACTATTAACTAAAGCATTCTTACTTATAATAAACTTTGACGAAAGTTCAACTGAAAGTCATTCAGAATTCTATATATATTTTTTAAATTATTAAAGTGTGTAAATAACTTATGAAGAGATTAGAAGTTTTAAGTACTCAGAATTCAAGTTCTTAGCTCCAATAATGAAAATATTATATATGCTGTGTGAATGACAACTTTGCCATTTTGTACATGCAGAATCATACCTAGAAAATACTATAAATAATTAAACTTTTTTATATGTGTCTCCTTTCTACATTCTTCAATAAATTATTTTTATTTTATTTATTTATTTTGCTTTTTTTACAATTGCTGGAAAAGAGTTTATTATAAAGGAATTAAATAAAGATATTAGAAAAGGAAAGTTCATCACAGAAGATTTGGCAATAGAGGGATAAGAGCAATATGCAGTAAATAATTGGGTATCCTACAAAACTATCCAATATTAAAAAAATCATGTTTTTAAAATATTATATGAAATTAATAAATTATTCAATGAAATTAATAAATTCTTAAATATAGATTTCTCATATTTACAAAAACTAATAATTTCAATTCAAACACAATTAACAATTTCTTAAATCAATGATTAATTTATAATTTTAACAAATTTACCATGATTATAGATGAGAAAAAATGAAATTATCAAATGTTCATGAATATATATAATTAAAAGGAAACTTTATGGATATCAATTAATTACCCTTTAGTGCAGAATATTGAAACACAATAATAGAATGAAAAAAACAGAATTTTAAATCCATTGTTCCTCAGAAAGCAATTCTGGGTTTTAGTTTTGAATTTGTAACACACAGCTTTTTTGTTGCACTATCTCTATATCTAAAAATATACTTTCATTTCAGTATCTTTGAATTTTGATATTACTGACAATAGTTTCATGCATTCATATTCCTATTCTGCATACCATAATTATTTTATTTAAGTGTACATATTGAATCAGTAAAAATGCTCATTGGGAAAAATTTAACAGAAATGCTATTCTTTCCAAAAATTACCAAACTAATTATATTCTATTAACTAATTATATTATTATTCAATATTAATATACAAACTATTATACTTATATAATAGACTCATATTACAACACAAAAAAAAAAAAATCACAGCTGTAATCTTTAACATTTAAGTCTGCTACTTATTAAAATTAAGCACACATGTTTTAAAACTGTTGTTTTAAATTATATAACTGAATAACATATACTTTAAACAAAATTTATATTTTCCATACTATGAATTTGACTTATAACAAATTATTTAAAACAGCTGAGAAAAATAAAACACTTACCTTTCTCCAAGACATTTATTTTGGTAGATTTGTGATAATTTAATGACATCCTCAAACTTAGGAAGCTCTGATATAATCTTTTCGACCTCTGCAAAATTTGAATTTTCTCCCATATATTTTACATGAGGCTTACTTTCAATGTGCTAAAAGTTTTGTAGAAAACAAATTAATATACATAAAAAAATTACAAAAATTCTATTTTTTTTAAATCTTAAATATATAAATTATATCTTCATTAGAATCAAACATTAATGCATCCAGTGTAAAAAAGAGAGAGAGAGAAGTATTTATAATAATACATTAAAAAAATTTTTTTTAATTGAGCTTTTTCCCAAATTGATGGATTGTTATAAATATAGACTTTATTTGCTAAAATAATTCAGAATAACAAGGTACATTCATTCACTTACATTTTGTTTACAAATTTTTCCAAAAGTTATAACAATCATAACTCTTTCAGAACTATAACCGTTCATATCATCACTAGTCACTCACTAATCAATCAAATCAACATTTAATTATTAAAGCAAAACTTTCAAATGGTTAATGTGTCTATGTCATATTTGTGAGAATATTTATTTTAATTGTCATTTCAGATGTAATAGAGTAGGGATCAAAAATCGAAAAGGGGATTAAAAAAAAGTAAGGAGCATAAAACAAAAAGGGCATATTTTTTAAACAATGCTTCACCATGTGAAGGAACAAATTGTTATGTAGTTTACTGACAATTCGTCCTAGTAAAACTTTGCATTGTCTAAAACTGATTTGAGAGAAGAAAGTAGATTAAATTTCCCCCTTTAACAGTTCTAGCAAATTTTTTCAAATATTTCATAGCATTTTGAATAAAATACATAAATATCAATTTTAAATGAAATTTTTATTGCACACATACATAGATACATACATAAAGGTGAAGGCGATCTCTGAAATATACTGTAGAGGTTAAAAGGTTTGGAGTTCTCGCTTATCAGCAAGTGCTTAATAATTTCAAAGCAGTCAGGTGACAAGGTCCCACCTCCCATGGCACCTTCCTCTCCACATACAAACCACACCAGCAGGTCTTTGGAGGCGACATTTTAATGTGGACGGATTCCTGACACACAAAGCTCCATCAACCTGGTGAGGAATGTGCTCCCCCCCCTATCCATCATTTATAGTGACAAGTGATGCTTCACTTTGTTGATCTTATGGGAAGTAGCATGAAACTACTGAGCCGCTGGGTCTCTTTACTAAGTACAATGGATAAATAGATATTGAATACCAATAAAATTATCTGTAAAACAGATATTTTCATTGATATTAAATATCGACATCTACAGGGCATTCTACCGTTTATTTTCAGACATTTTTACAAATTAAATAATAATGGTATTTTTATGAAAATCTTACTTCATTTAAAGAGTTGAAATACTCTGAGCACATCTCACAATACTGTCTTCTTTTCTTCTTTTTACGTTTCTGTTTTCTATATTTAAAAAGATAATACATGTTTACAAGAAAATATAAATACGTAAAAAAATAGTTAAAATTTTAAAAAAAGTGTTTTGTATGAAATTATCAATATCAAATAAATGCACAATAGTAAAATAAAAAATAGGCTGAAATTAAGATAAAAATCAACAATGCAAAAGAAATTCTGTTGAAAATATTCTCAGAATGCTATCTTGAATGATTCAGTGCACTTGCTTGATTATTTAAAGAAATGTGTATTATATATATATATATGTTTTTATACAGATACATGTTTTCCAGCAGATGGTTTACCACAAATTACTTTTATACAAATAAACCTTAATTCACTTTTAATCACTATAACTTAGCTATAACATCTGTCAAGATGAGATTTTTTTAAATAAAATATTGATAGATTATTTTAAAATTAAGAAAAATCCTTTTTTATTTATTTCTGAAGAGTTAAAATGCAGAGAAAAATGAATTATATCAAATATGAAAAAATAATACACATAAGATGGCAGTCACAAAATAGTTGGGGCTTGCTTTTACAAAGTCATGATTTTATCAAGAAATGGCTGGTCACTAACACGGTCCCACACATGCAATGATAATTTTGGTTCCAATTTACAAATTAAAATGTTAATCTTTGAATTATTTAAAATGTTGAAAAATTTGAAAACTCATTTTCCTGCAAATTCTATTTATCTTCACATTTTATAACCATATTTTTTTGTGATTATCTAATTAAATTGTAGAAATACTGTACTCTTTTATGAAATTCGTGTGAAATTTCTTCTGCCCAATCTAACTTCTGTTTTACAGCTCATGTATTAGAGTACATACAATACCTTTAAGTGCAAATGCCATAAAGTACTTTAGCATGGTTCAATTATAGCTTGGAATAGTCAAATGAAATTGATGTTCAAAATGATATTCTCTGCTCAGAATGATGTTGCAGGAAAAACGATATCTAAGTTGCACTGACATGCAAGATTTGTTAAAGAAATAACTGTTACTGAAGAAAACCAAGAACAATCACTAAATGACTTAAATGAAAATGAGTTGCTTATCCCCAAATTTCGACAAAGAAACTGCTACTCAAAATTTCACTTAGGTCTTTTTAATTGGATGTCATTTGCACATAAAAAATATTGGATGGCTGAATGACTAAGAACACAACAAACAAGAATGAAAAATAATTTCACATACCAAACAAGAAAATAATTATTTTGACTACCTATAAAATAACAAGATATTTTGACTACCTATAAACAAATCTCTAACAAGATTAAGATAATTTTTCGAGAAAAATAAAAATGAAATGCTTTATTATATCAATAAAATGATAAAATGTGTTTTTAAAAACTCTAGCTTTAAAAATAAAATTGGCACTTTTCGGATTTTGACAGGGGTAAAACTGTAGCACAAAAGGATTGTTGTTGGTTATATAACATCAGTTGTGCTTTCAGAGATCTTATGTTTGCGTGCAGAGTATCAAATAAGTGCATTCAATAATACATGAAATTGTGACTATCAACAACCAAGACGACAAACATATTACATGCATGACCAAAATGGATCTGACAGCCACATAATAAAATCTGGATCAGGAAATAATAATAAAAAAGAAGGAGGATCAGAAAATGGCAGCATATTCTAGAACACAGGCAACTGTTTAAATAGTCCAACAATGTTTGAATTCAGCAACCTTTAAAACTACAGTGCAGATAAAAAAAAAAAAAAAAAAAAAGCAGTGATGTGATTACTGATGAATTTGTTTGCAAAAATGGTATAATATTATGTTTTCATATAAATCTTGATTTTGATTGCTTCAGTCTTTAGTAGAATTATATAAAAATGCACTGTCAAATTCAAGTTAGAGAGCACTGAATTGTACCTTTTGGAGAGAAAGGATGTAACTCCCCAATCACTATTGGAATAGAACTCTAGAACTAGATAACTTCATGAATAAAAGAATTATTTTTTATGCATGAGTTTTATATTGTATGTTTCTTATATAGTGCATAGTACATAGTTTTTCACATAGCAATTTATTTATAAAGAGTGAACAATACATAAAAAAAAATCAATTTTAAAATCTAAAGCTTTTTTTTATGAACTTTCATTTTAAAAACTATTTTACCAATCTATAAAAACAAGTATCCACTATACTTAATAAATGCAAACAATTTAGAAAAGATTATTAAATTTATGTTACAAAAAATTTGCTTAAATATTATCATTATATCACTAAACATTTACAAAAGATACTCAAAATTTTATCTTTATTAAAAAAAAAAAGACTAAATATCTATGAATTCCAAAATTATAAGCAAATAAAACTGTTGATTTTTATAAATTTCAAATAACTTTAAGATACAGTATAATTATATGTATAATTTTTAGGCATCTAAATATTTAATAAAAAGCAAAAAAAGCACCTTATATCATGTGTTTTTGTTATTTGTGATTTTTCAGAGGAATATCATTTTTTTCAATTCAAACAAATGAAATTGAACTACTGGAAATGGCTTTCCAGTAGAGAGAAATAAGCATTATGTCATAATTGGATATATAAATATGTACTCGGATAAATTTTAACTTATTTCAGCGACATGTTTCAAAGAATGTAAATGACATACTTATCTGGGTGGAGTGCAGGATTTTGAATTTTCTTCACTTCAGGAGATATTATTGAAGTAGCATTTGAGGCAAGAGCTGTTGTACTATACTGCTTGGTGAAAGATTTTGTCTTGGTGGGTGAAGGAGGTATCAGAAATTGTCCTACATCCATTGAATTCTCCTCCACCCTATTCATGCTAATTTCTTTTAGTATGGGCCTAAACATTGTGTCAACCTCAACACTCCCAGATTTTAAGAAATTCACTTGCAATTCTCTAACGAATTGGGATAATGTAGGATCAATTATGTCAGCCCAAGAAGAAAGTATTTTATACCTTGTTCTGTGCAGCCTATTGGAACACATTAATAAAAGTCTATTATCAACCCAGATATCTGGAGTAAAGGAGTCATTGAAATGATAAAAATAATATACTTAATAATCAAGTCTAAATAAGTTTTAAATTTATTTATGTACTAAATAAAACAGGCAAACAATGAAAAAAAAAAAAAAAAAAAAAAAAAAAAAAAAAAAAAAAATGGGAGGATGTTATGAACATTGAAATAAAATTTATGTAAAAAATTTGAATGCATTTGTTTATTAAATGAGTCAATACATATATACCTTAGCATTGAGAAAAATTTTAATTTCTAATAAGAAACATATAAACATTCAAAATTTCTTAAATAATTTACACAAACACATATAAATATCTACAGACACACACATTTCAACAGATGTGCATATAGAAATCCACGCTATCAAATAAATTAGTATTATAAGACAATGATGAACATTCAATCCATTATTAGAATAAAAATTTACCTATGAAATTTTGTACATAAATCTGTACAAAAAGAAAATTACAATGATTAGTTGTTTTTGAACATGCCCCAAAGAATTCTAAAAATTTTTAAAAAGCAACTATCAAAAAGCTAGATATTTTTTTTTATTTGTAAGAAATTCAGCACAGATTTAAAATCTGTGCTTAAATTATAAATAAATTTCTGACCAACGAGATTTTAAAAAAGTGATAATTTCTATCATAAAAACTAGAAACTCACAGGAAAAGATTGTACCATCTAAGGAACTTCAGAATTAATGAGGTTTATTTTTAAAACAAAAATCAATATACAATACCAATTTATCCAGCACATGTATAAAATAACCTGCATAATTATGTAAAAATAAATAAATGATTTCATTTCAAGTATGTTTGGTTTTGTTTATTGTTCAATAGAAATTTTTTTGCACACAAAGGGGAATTAGATTGGGAGCTATAAAATGGATTTCCAGCTACAATAAATATACATGCCTGAAGTAGGATACGAACACAAACTACTGTACCAAAGACAGAGTTAACCCTTTCTCTGACAGCTGTTTCATTTCAAGGAAAAAAATTTCAAAATGGACAGAGAAACATAAAACTGATAGATAAACATACACATGTTTATCAGTTTTAAGTTTCTCATGCACTGATAGATAAGCAATATGTTTTACTGAATTATGAATAAGCATTTGTATATCTGGTGAGATTCTTTGATTTTAGTCAATAATGTCTTTTCGCACATGAGTGGACTTGGACCCATAGTTTAAAGCAGACTCCAAACCTCCAAGGTAAAGATAAGAATTGAACCCAAGTAGCACTGAAGATCTGATTCATCTGATAGAAAAAGAAAATATTGAATTTCAATAGGATACGGAAAAGATTCAATTTTTATTTTTCAGGATGTAAAATCTTTGGAAGAAAAGAAATGATTTTCAGGTAGGTTGGTTGATTTGACATTCTAAGATTATATTTTACAAACAAGGCCCAAAAAAAGAAAACTACAAACATACATCTAAACAGATGAACAAAGGTAAGAATCAAATCAAGGAATTTTTTTAACTGAAACTTAGAGCAACGATTCATCTTTCAAAATATCTGTGGAGTTGACAAGTATATCTATATAAAAATTTCAAGGAGTACAAACAATCATTTAGGTGTATATAAATATTATTATGGACCCCAACAAATAAGAAATAAATTGAATTTTTATAGTATACATATATATAAATTTTTTCATTATTATAATTAAAATTATTTCATTTCTTAATTGAAACAATAAAGAAAAAAATATTAATGTAGTTTAGAAAAACTAAGCAAATTAGAGAAGTTCATTAATTTTGAATTTCTTCAGCAATTCATCAAAACTTTCCATCATAAGAAATATTATTTCCCAATATCTTTCACAATGTTAAATGTAATCTTTTCAGAAACACTTTCTATATATACTTTTAATAGCTTGTATTTTTATTTTTTAAACAGTTTTTATTAAAAAGTTATTTAAAAATGGGGAAAAAAGAAAGTGAAGATTATATATTTCTACATCTAATCTTGCATTATATATATATATATAAAGACATTTATGCTTAGCAATACATCCAACACAAAAGCTACTAAAATAGAATTACTAAAATATAGTTAATATAGTATTTCATAAATTAATACTAGATGAAGAATGATACATTGAAAATACTACAAGGAAAACAATACATCAAAAATATTTAAAAAATTTAAAAGAAAAATATCAAAAATATATAAAATGGAACGAAGTACCAACATAGCCAGGTTCGTAAGGGGGTGTTTTGTCAGTGCAGAAAAGCCATACTTTGTGCCAATATGGTCAACACCTCCTGAGGAAGCTGGCCATATTATATATATATATATATATATATATATATATATATATATATATATATATATATATATATATATATATATATATATATATAAAACACAAACTCAAGAAAAGTTTAAAAGTACAGAAAAGACTTGTAACATAACAAAATACCATATAACAGAATTTTATAATATAAAAAAGACAAATTAATTAAAGAATAATACCGATTTATATCCTCCATTTTGATAAATGGAGCTCGAATTTTCATAACATCATTATTTGACTTGCTTATTTTCTTTGCTTTATCTTTACCCTAAAAATAACCATAAATAACTAAGGTGAGAATTATTGAACGAAATGTAATTAAATTAAAAGGCAGGCAGACACACACATATAGCAATTAATAAAAATATAAAATTTTAAAACTACTTATCACATAAAAAACATTGACTTTACAGTAAACAAATAAAAAATTTTAAAAAATTAATATTAACAAAAAATTTAAGTATTTTTACAACATGAAAATAATAAAATCATTTTATTTAAAAATTCATAATGAATGGAAATTATATCTAATTCAACTAAATCATTTTATCTAATTTATACTACTTAAATTGAATTCATTTAAGTATTCCTGTATAATGAAACTTTTGTACCTCAAGGGATGTTATATTAAGATGGAAATTAATTAGAATATCATAAGTACAGGAGCCATAGTTTAACAATAAAGTATACAATCAAAAAGATCTTCATTAAGAAAGTATTTACATAAATCACTTAAATAAGAAACTTCTTTGTCATATAGAAGATGAAAAATATTTAAAATAAAAAATACAAATACAAAATAAAGTACATGATACAAAAAAGGAACTAGTAGGGTATCCCTCCTTTATTGGCGATCATAGCCATTTTTTTTCATCACTTGGCGGCAAAAAATGTTGTAACTCAGAATGGCCATCCATTGGCGTAAGAAATCGGCGATTTCTCTACTTTCTAACTACTACGCCTAACACTACATAAGAAAACAATAATAACAACCATGTAAATAAAGCAGTGTGTGCCACCCTTTCGATTTTAAATTACTCAGCCTTATGTTATACAAGAAAACAGTAATCGTAATAAGAATGGATTAAAGATTCTAATTAAAAATATTAGATTTAAAATTAAAGGAAATAAAGAAGCAAAAATAATTGCATATGATAACATCTAGTTAAAAATAAACAAATAATGAATTTCAGTGATTTAAAAGATAGGATGTTACAAATCATTACTTCATAAAAGTAGACAAATATAGAATAATTACAAAAAATAGAACGATTCTATATTTTCTTTTATTATTGGAAATTTAAATACTTAACAAACAATTCTAGTAATTCTATGCCTGCAGAAAATTAAAATAAAATTCTTGCTTTCATTTTTTTTGTCCAACGCTCTATATGCACAGCAAAATATAAAATGAATATAAAAATCAGAGTTTAATTTCTGGTACAATATCCATAGTGAAATACAAATTCAACATAAAAGACAGGATTGTAATTCCTGCGCTACATCCACTGTGAAAAGCAAAACGAATATAAAAGACAGTATTGAAATTCCGGCACTATATCCACAGTGAAATAAAAAATGTGAATATAAAAGACAATATTTCTATTCTGTGCTACATTCAAAGAGAAATAAAAAATAAATAAGAAAAAAAGCAGGATTTAAATTGTTGTGCTTTACATCCGATAAAAAAAACAAATAAGACAGCAACATACAAATTGAAAAAGGCAAAAAACTCAAGCTGTGCTTAAAAATAAAACTAAACTTGAAGTGAAACTAAAAATGCTGTTGCCACTGAAAAGAAGCATATATATGACATAAAACATGAGATAAACAAAAGCTGGCAACTAGAAAATCTAAGTAGCAAAAACTAAATTTGGTGACACTATAATAATAAAAAAAACTCATATTGGCAACACTACAATCAAAACAAAGGGTGCTAGATTAGGCAAAAATCACTTAGAGGGAGATATCATACTTACACAAAAAAAAACCCATATTAAAATTTAAAACACTATTTTTAAAATTCAATACAAATTCAAAATTTTTTATGTAATTTCAAGGACAGACCTCAGGATCATTCTGATTTTTTCCACAAAACAGGTTTCTTAGTTTCTTAATGCAAGACCAGGCTTTATCTATATGGTAAACTTTAATACCATATAGTTTGCAGACTTCTAAGATATCTGTAGTGCCTCCTTGTTTCTTTGAAAGAAAAGAAAAATATTTATATTCATCTGTATTGAAACCATTTAATTTGACATTTCTATTTAAGTCATGCTATTTAAAATGTTTTCTTGGATTTATATTGTAAGAAATAATATACCTTTTGGTATGCTTTCTGCAACAGAAACAGTCCACGAGATTGATTCTAAAAAAAGAAATTTTAAATACATGATTAAAACTATAACAGATAAATGGAAAATATTTCATGCTAAATTTTATTGAAAAAAAAAAGACACACCACTGTGCAGGGCACTTTTTCTACAACAGGTAGATTGCTGTTGTCAGGTGAGCCCAAATAATCCATTGAGCTGGAAACAAAATAAAAGATAAGGATTAGAAAACTGATAATATTAACACATTTAATACTAAACCAAATACAATAAAACATATAAAATGAGTTCTTTTTTTTTTTTTTTTTTTTTTTTTTTTTTAACAAGAATAAAATCAGTCAACAAAGATGATAGAGCATAAACTGAATTTGTGTTGGAAACAAGCTATTTATACCATTTCTGAAAACATTTAGTGTTTTCATGAATATAATCTGCAGCTAATGTGTTGAAAAAGTTTTGAATTTCGTTGTGCATATTATTACTGCTGTGGATAATCTGATAAAAAATAAATAAATAAATAAATAAAAATCTCTATATAAAAAAGCTTATATTAAAGTTTTGAAAAAAATTTCTTTTGTTTCATTAAGTAACTAACAGATGGTGCCACGATTTGGATGATTTAATTTACATAAAATCAGCATTGTTTAATCATGCTTAAGAACGAATTTGGTCCCTCGGAATGATATTACAGTTGCAGTTGACTACTGTTATTTCACCTTCTTCTTAACCTCAGATGTTTTGCTCTGGAAACATTCAAATTTGTATAACATGTGGAAGCAAAAATGTTTAAGTTACACAGCAAATTGTAAAGTAAAAGATATAAGAATGGCAAATAAAAAAATTGGCAAAAAATGAATCAATGTAAGGTGAAAAATAAAGCATTCATGGTACAAAAGAAAAAATGTATAAAAAATAATCTATTTCATTGATTTAATTATTAACGAAACAAGTACATCTTATTTTTAAAATAGGTCTAACCTCATTTTAAAAGTTATTAAAAACTAAACATAGATACGTTTTACTAGAATTTTCTTTGATCTTGATTGATTTGTGCTTTCATCTCAGTTTACTGCACTTTGCGATAACATAGATCCAAACATATTTTTTATCAGAATGAATATTTTTTCTGTATTAACTATTATAATCATATTATGTATTTTTGTTATTTTATTTGGTACCACTTTATGAGCAATATATATTTTCAGATATCTGCCAAATATATTGCTATGAATTATGCGACACTTTTTTTCTTTTATCTGAAAAAAAGTCTTATTGCTAATTAGCTACTGTGAATTATATACAGGAAAATACAGTAACAAAATTTAGACATGAGAATAGAACATGACTACATTTAAATTCTTTTTAATATTATTCAAAGTACAATATTTATTATATATACTTACTAATCAGAAAACATTGGTGGACTTGGAACAGGAGAATTAGTCTTTGGTGTGGCTGGATACCAAGGTTGGGGTTTAATAGGAATTCTATTTGATATCACAAATGAAACGTCTTTACTAAAGACAGTTTCTCTCTAAAAAATAAAAATAAATCCTTCTTTAAAGTATGTTAATTTTGAATTAAATCGATAAAAAATTACACAAAATTAATCATAATGATTGCAAAATATCAAAAACCACTACAGAGTAATTATAAAAGGTTTTACACATTTTGATGTTCTATAATTCACAGAAACAGGAATGGTTGATTGAGTCAAAACTTTTTATTTTTGTCATTGAAATCCCACAAGTGCACTCAACATTGCATGGAGAATATTCAGATGATTAATTTGACAATGAATATAGAAAACATCAAGCACTGCATATGTCCTCACAACTGCAAAGGTTATATATATATATATATATATATATATATATATATATATTTATTTAAATAACTAACAAATAATTTATCCTTATAAAGAACTTATCATTCTTTTCAATATCTGATTGACTATCATATCCAAACTAAACACAAAATTGTAATATGATGTCAAAAAAATTGAAGTACACGAAGAATAATTTTTCAACAAGGGATAGAGCTTGGAGTTGGAGTCATTTTCATATCAGATTAATTTTATTTTATAGAAAACTATTTGGTGATTTTCTGTGCAATAAAAGATCTAAATAAAAATCAAATAAATATGAATATGTTTAAAAATATGATTTATAAACTTGGCTTTAAATAAAATATTTAATCTACTTAAGATAGTTTTCAAAAATGGTAAAAGTATAAAATTTAAATTATAAAACCGGAAAGTCAAAAGCTGTTTCAAGACATTTGAAAACTTCTATCCTGCCTTCCATGAGGACTTGGTATATAATGGGATGCATTCACATGAGCGAGAAAACTAAGAAAATTCCCAAGCATCCTTTCCAATTTAAAATGGGAAGCATGCTTGGCATATGTACATAAGAAACAAAAGTATCAAGATTCCTCCACCAAGGACACAAAAGCTAAAATCAAATCTAAAATCTTTTATTCCAAAAGCATGATTAATAAAGAACTTAAGTGAATAGAAGTACAAATAATCCCATTTATTTCCGAAAATTCCTTTCAGGTAATTTTATAGATAATATAATCATTGCAAGCAAAACATTTTACAGCTGGATAAATGTTATTTAAATAAATACAATTATAATTCAATTACTGAGAGATATAAGTAATAAAAAATTATGTCAACAAAATTAAAAAACTGGGGGAAAAAAAAGGAAAGACATTTGAATAATACATAGCTAACGTTTTGATGTTTGAATGATGTAAGATATTTACAATTAAATTTTTCAAAAATTCAGCTTACACAAATTCACCCCACATATAATCTTGAATGAAAGATCCAAAAACTTACTACATTAATAGACCCAGTGAAATTTAAATTATAAAAAACTAAGAGAATTTAGATTATAAAAAACTAGGAGAAACAATTAAAAATATAGCGTATAATAAAAAGGTCTTTAATGTGACAGATAAAGAAATCAAAATTGTTATTATATTCCCTCCTATAATTTGAATTTGTTTCCCCAGCTCTGATTAAACTTCAAATTTTGATTAAACCCATGATACTAGATTAGAGCTGGAATGTCTAATACAGAAACAGGTTTTTAGTACAAACTGTTAACTTTTAATAAAAATTATTTTCAGATCTGAAATTTTGTCTGTAAAGAAACATTTCTTAAAGTAATTCAATCTAGAGATTTTTTGTTATTTTCTACAGCTCTTCTTCAGTGCTTTAATCACCACCAATCACAAAAAGATGCTTGAATTAGTGTGTGATTGCTTTGGTAAAAATCCTCAAATTTATAGAATTTTGCTTTATAACATAATTGTTTGAAACTTTAAATTTTAGAATTTGCCATAAAATCTTGGGGGGAAAAAAAGTGCATCTAAATTTAAGATAGAAATCTATTCTCAGGTTGGCAAAGTGGAACTTATGTTAAACATGCTCCATCTTTACAAAACAAACATTCAAATGATGTCAAAAAACCAAAATAATAAATAGCTAAAGAACAAAAAATACGACTGAGAAATTTTATTTCTCTTAATATAATAGCAAAGTGAAAAATTGAACTTACTCCTCCAAGCAACTTAATATCCTTAGCTAGTTTCCTTTCAGCTTCTGGAGGATAACCTTTTAAATCCAAAAAGAATGTTTTCTTATAAAAAGGGCCTGACTTGGTTGGTTTCATGTTGAATATCCTGAAGAAATATAAAATTTTGACACTGTTAAAAATATATATATTTATGAAGAATTGTGACTGAAATACATTTTTAATAAACCACTAAGAAGTTTGCAATAATTTAACAAATTTTATTAAAAACATACATTTTGTCAACTTTTTTTAAAAAAGCTTTTAGAAAAATTTAATGGCTATTTTGTGTATTTATTGTAGACTGCAAACAAATGTCTAACATATATTTCAGCATTTTAAGATTATGTGAAATTCTTTGATGTCTATTCACAACTTAATATTTGAAATTTACTTTCTGACACAATATGACTGTTAGAACTTCACACTAACAATAAAATTACAAAAATTTTGTAATCTATAAGAATTCTGTTAAACCAATTTCAAAAACACAAATAATTAGTTATATTTTTATTAGGAAGTTTACATATACATACCTACCAACTTTCAGAAAAGTATTTCAGTAAAACTTTTCGGGTGTAAAAATTACATGACTTTCAACTATGTATGTATATATATATATATATATATATATATATATATATATATATATATATATATATATAATTTTATATTAATTAAAAGAAAATTATTAGTTAATGAAAATACAGATACTAAGAATTTAATTCATCTAAAGATTTAAAATACATAGATTCCAGAATGCATTCATAATACACTACCATTTTTGTGCTTTCTGAATATTAAAATAATACTTACAAGGAAATATTTTCCATTCCACAATGAGACTAAATTAAACTCTGTCGAAATATTTCAATCATTTATTTATAAAAATAAGTTATCTGGACATAATTCTGTTACACACAATCGCCTTTAAATCAACTAAAGTTAATAATTATAAACACATCAGCAATTAATAAAATAAAAATTCTGGGTTAAAGATTAAAAAATCTCCACACAAAATTTTCTTCATTAAATACATTTCTTTAATATTTTATAAACTGGAAGAATTCAATGATGTATACATATATATAACATTGGCTTTTTTAACCTTTTCTAACAAACTCTTGCTCATAACAAAATCCATCGCTTTAAAGATTTCACAATAAGCAAATTTTCTAAACTATTATTAGATCGTGAATTTTTAAATCTCATTTTGATTCTTTTTTACTAAACTAAAAATTTGTTCACACTCTGGATTACTATGGGGTATCACTAATAACGATAACATGAAGTTAGATATTCTATCATATTTGTCACTTTTATCTCTCTCTCTCTCTATATATATATATATACAAGGGTTACTCTGAAATTTTGAGATACGCGCAGACGAGAATTTACAAAATAAAAATAACAGCTTAATTTTAAAATACAAAGTATTTTAACACAGAAGACGATTTTCTACTGACTAACTTCAACTTGTTTAGCATAGAATAAATTTTAATCAGAAGGGAAAATAGAGTTGATGCGAGAACATTTTTGCGCTATGATTTTCTACGATTTTAAGGCAGGATTAAATCAAGAAGAATGCGTACAACGGTTGAAATTAGCATTTGGTGATGAATCTCCAGCTCGTGCTACTTTATTCAGATGATTTAGATAATTTAGAAGAGGTCGCAATTTTCTTCAGGATGAAGAACACATAGGAAGGCCGCGATCAGCAGTAATAACAGATAATGTGTCTGCCATACAAAAAATGTTAACGGATGATAATCGCTGTACCTATCAAATGATACAGAAGGAACTTAACATTGGATCCACAGCCATACACAAAATAACTCATGAAGAATTACATTTGAAAAAAGTATTTTGCCGTTGGGTTCCCCATAATCTAACTGAACACCAAAAAGAGAAACCTGTTAGAATTAGTAAAGAAACTCTTAAATTGCTAAATAATGGTGGCCACCGCATCATTTCTAAAATTGTAAAAGGTGATGAAACGTACATACTGTTTTTTGACGTTCCAACACGTCAAGAAAGCAAAGTATGGGTCTTTGAAGACGATCCCACGCCGACAATGGTGAAAAACAATGCACACTGAAAAAAGTGATGTATGCCGTTTACTTTAGAAGTATGGGATTGGTCAAAGCTATTAAATTGGAAGAACAAAAGACAATAAGAGAAAACTGGTATACTAAATGTCTTACAGAAATTCTACAAGAACTAAATGTTAGGGAACTAATGCTTCACAATGACAATGCATCTTCATATACAGCCGGACTAATAGTTGAGTTTCTTAAACAAAAACAAATTAAAGTGATCGAACACCCGCTGTATTCACCTGATCTAGCTATGTGCGACTTTTGGTTATTCTTCAATCTAAAAAAGAACTTACGTTGACTTCGTTTTCATTCAGAAGAAAAGATAGATGTGGCTTTAAATACATTTTTTCATCTATTCCAAGAAATGAATGGCTTGAGACATTTAATCTGTGAAAAATTCATCTACAAAAGTGCATTGATGCTGGAGGAGACTACTTTGAACACAACTAAAATTTTTTAAGTATAACTTTAAAAACCTAGTGTACCTAAAAAATTTCAGTGACCCGTGACCCTCATATATATATTATATATATATATACGAGGGTCACGGGTCACTCTGTTTATATATATAGTATATATATATATATATATATATATATATATATATAAACACTCTTAACATTTGAAACCACAGAGAATCCATCTTTTCATTTTTCATCTTGGATATGATTTCACCTTCAGTTTGAAATGAAGAAAACTGATTTTATAGCTTATCCATAATCACATCCTTAGATTCACCATCATTAACTGGCAACAAAATGAAAACTTTTGAGCAAAGTACCTTACACTTGAAAACTTGTCTTCATTCAGTTTATCCACATCTGGCAACTACAAATGATGTAAAAGATCTTGTTTCAATGTAAACTTGTTTAAAATATAATCACAAAAAGGATTGAAATATTTCCGAACATAAGAAAAAAATTGTTTTTATTCTTCATCAGATAATATTGCCACAACATCAGATGTACTATTTCCAATGATTAAATCACAAGATTCTTTTTGATTATCAATATAATGATAATCCACTTCAAACAAAGGTACATTTTGAATCATAGGTGGATTAACAAACTTGGTTAATAGTTCTTTGAACATGCTATACATAATATTTTTAAGTTTATGAATTTGTGGATGACTGGACTGTAATAAAATATACATTTCAAATATCATTACAGTGTAAAGCAAAAACAGACTAAGCTTTATATATGGAAAATAAGAAAAGAAAAAGTTTCTCTTCTCTAGACATATATTTTGAGATTTCAAATTATTATCTTTACCAAGATTTCTTTGTACTATTCTCTGACTCCATTTCACATCTTTTTCGTTTGAAACTTGGTTTGACACATCATATACTAACTTCAGAATTTTTTGCTATTTTTGGTATGCTGAAAAATGCCAGATTTTTAGAATAAGTACATTTTTCCACTTTACCGATATCATGAAAATATTTTAAAAGAAGATCCTATTGATCTACGAGTCTTTGAAGACATTTTTGTAGTGAAAGCTAAAGTGTGCAAACAAGTTTATGAATTTTTTGAGTATCTTTGTCTCACAATTCTTGAAATTTTCTCAGGCTTTCTTTTCTTTTCGAGCTTTGATTTAAATAATAATAAATGTCAATTATGATTTCATCAACTTTAATTGATTGGCTTGCAGCATCTTTCTCAAAGGCAAATTTATCAAATGACAAGAGCAATCAATATATATCATATTTTCTTGCTTTGTTCTTAAATAGGTTATCACAACTTTTTCCTTCTTTTGCAATACTGCTGCATTATCAGCACTAAAAGGCTTCGATTTAAATAGCCTTTAGATAATTTGACGCTTAAAATGGATATTTAATTGTTCAAATTCATTTAACATTAAAATGCTTATTTTTTTTTTCTTGTTGCATTTCCAGATAAACTTGGAAGTGACAATAAGCAGCTTTGAATAGATTTATGAGTAGGATTGTATATGTTTCCAACAATTGATTATAATTTTAAATCGAATACAATACAATATGCAATTGGATATAATTTCGAATATTATTACTGCCATCATGTATAGCACAAAAAGGAAGAATTTTATAGGAGTTTGATGTTTTCCTTTTTGTCCAATGCTAAGTCCTTTATAATTGCAGAAGTTTTGATTCAAGAATATCCATAACGCTTTCCAGTTACACATTTAGGAAACATTTTCCTGAAAAGGGGACCAACATGATCAGAAACGTTGAGTGGTATGTTGTGCTCAATCAAGAATGAAGTAAAATATAATTCTGACCCAGTGATTTCTTGAGTATCATTTTTAAAATAAGCATTCATTTTAGAATTGCTTACTGTACTTTTTGCTTTATGTTCGCTCAGAGCCTCTGGAACAACAGAGTATGGGAATTTATTTCTCTCTTCCCACAGATGGGTTGAAGGGGGTGTTAATTGTAGTTTCTCATCATGGCTAACAAGAAACGATCGCAATTATGTAGTAAGATATAATTTTTTTTTGCTTTTTAAACTTTGCCAAACCGAAGAACAGAAATGCGTAAAATAATTCATGCTATCAGTAAAAGCGTAAAACCAGGGATCTTACGTAAAATATACGAATGATGCGTAAAAGTTGGCAGGTCTGCATATAGCACTCCTATGAAATATAATCTTCAGTTATGTAAAATATTATCTGATGTAAAAGATTTAATTTTTCATTTTTTAGGTATAATTCTTGAAATAAAGTATGAGTTTCTTCACAAATAAACACAACTAAAGTAAAAAATTTCTTTCACTCAAAATATAAAAAAGCATAAATCTAATAAAATCTCCAACACAGTAAATACAGAATTATTCAATATAATGTGCACTTTACATTTGGTGATTAATGGTTGATCCTTAAATAGTCCTCATGATGTCTTCTTACCCTTTTTATTTATGTATTCCTGTTTCCTTACAAGCGTTCTGTAAGTGTAATTTTAGAGCAAAAAAGTGGTTTGCCACTTTTTATTTTAAAGCAAAGAAAAAAGTAATAAAATGAGAATAAATATGATAGGGGTTGCTAAAATATAATACTATTATAGCAACCCCTATCATATTTATTCTCATTTTTTTCTTTTTTAAACTCTAATGAGCATTTGAAGATAAATTACTAATTTTATTTAACAATTCATTCATTAGAATTAAAGCTTAATAATGATTTATTTTTCATTACAATTAGAATTCTAGCAGAAATAATTCCTTTGTTTCTTACAATTTCACATTTACATCTTCAATTTATAATACTTTAGTATATTCACAAACAAAAATACATAACTGATTTTGGTCAGCAGTTTAAAATTAACTATAGATTTTCATTTTACTTTTTTAATACTTTCCATCAGTACTTATACTAATAAGAGTGGGAACACTCTTATTATAAACATTTTTCTTTAAGGTTTGCTACACTAAGATTACTTAACTTTCAGAATAACAGGGAAGAATGTAATAGCTATTTGTGTATAAGAGGCATTCAGTGGATGCACTATTATAGTATTGATGGTGGATTTACTCCCAACTACAAAAACAGCTATATTCAAAGACATGGGATCTTAATCAGTTTTTCTGATCCAGTCACTATTGATGAACATCTTTTGCTCAGGTAATGAGCCAGCAACTTTTTGCCCACAAGCACATTTTAACTCAGAATGCTACTAGACTGTATTATAAAAATAAGTGGAATAAACTCTTATGGTACTTTTCCATCATTAGCACTAAACTCTCTAAATGTTTTACTGAAGTTTATAGGAACATTTTCCTAGGAAGCAAAGTTAATTTCACTAGATTTTTTTGCAAATGAAATAAAATATAAATTATTTTTATTTTATCCATTGAAAATATATATTCAATTATATTTCCAATACATTTATTGATAATATCTTCTGAAATTTCTGCCAAGAACTGAGACAAAATTTAAGGAGTGATAACTAAATCCAATCCCAATAAGAAAAAGCATCCATTTTACAGGGTTTACTCAGGTACTGAGCAATAAAAATTAAATATTTAATTGAAAATAGCAACATAAAACTAATGTTCATGAATAACTCTACTCCAAGCATTGAAATAGATACAGAAAATTTTGATTTACTGTATTTTACAAAATTAAGTTACAGCTTTACTATAATTTACAAAAAAAGTTTAAATTTTTTTCACTTTGTCTATAAAATAATAAGAATGTTTTTCCTCTATTTTTTTAAGCAGATGGGTATAAGCATGATGGACTACAGAAATGTATAAGGACTAAAAAGTTAAAAAAATTTTCTTGAAATCCATGAAATGAATTCTTTCTTTTCAAATAAAGTTAGAAATGGAATTCTACGTTACTCTGCTAATTAATGATTATAAACATCTGCTTAATGAGAAGTTGTTTCAAACATTAATAAATGAAAGTTGCAAATTCTGATGTAATATGAAATAAATGTGAAAACATTTAATTTAGATTAATTGCAACATTATACTATTAAAGCAGAAACCTTACTGATTGTTTAAACCTAAATCTATCAGGAAGTGAGTCAATGAGGAGAACATTTTAAACTTTAACCATTTGTTCAAACGGAAGACAAAACTTTTAATATATATATAGGCAAACAAATGTAAAACACATGAAATTTGCTGTGCACTAAATAAGTTTGTAACAACCTCTATAAAAACAAACTTTAGATAAAACTTATAATAAGTTGATTAATTGCTCATTATACATTATACAATTATTCACTGAAACATCTCTAAGGAATATCAAACAAGTATTAAAAATACTTTTTCTGAGGTATATTCTGCATTTATATACATTAAATTAACAATGATAAATCTAAAAGCTCAACACACTGCTGTTGCTATTTATAAAATATGGAACATTTAAGTCTTTAGAATTTAAGCTAAAATTTTACTATCAGGTACCGCTTGATATTTTTAGCACCAAGATGAGCCCCAAGAAATTGCTGCCACACAAAAACTTAACTGAGTACCGGGGTTACCAGAAATTAAATTTCATTGCCAAACCAAGGGGTACTGAATTTTGCACTGAAATAAAATTTGAAGTAATTGCAACATCAAAGTTTAACATCTTTGTTACTTCAGTTATACAGTTTTATTGCATTATGAACATTTTACATGCTAATACAATGATTAAAATTTTAAAGCAGAATAAACCATTTGAATGATTTAAAAACATTTCCAATCTTTGTAACATGGTTTGGAATTTACTTTTAGTATACATTAGACATTTCAGATTTTTATGCATTTCCTTGGCCAATGTTTTACATTGGATTTAAATACTTTATGTGTGTAATGCTAACAAATTTAATTCGCAAATAATATGAAATAAGTACATTGTTGCATTTAGTTTACTGCTATGATAAACAAAAATTATTTGTGAAAAATTTAATATGTATTGAAATGAAATAAAAATGACTAAGGAAAAATTAAGAAACATAATAAAGACATTATACTCGAGTATGAAATGTTCTGAGCATTGTTATTTTACCATTCTATATTTTGTTCAGAGTAATGTATTCTTGCAATCAACATTTTACCAGAAAACAATTTCAAAATGTAAAGCAAATACTAAACTTGATACAAATTGAGAAAACTTTAATACAAATAGTAATTAAGAACTAATCGTTGATGATGAGTTCACACAAATATATTAAGTGGGTAAAATTGGACTTTTTTGTGACAATAAACATCGGCTGGAGGAATAAAATCCAGTAAAAATTATCAACTGTCATTAAAAGGAATACCAATTAAAATAATAAAAAAATCAATATAGAAAACAATCAGACCTAACTGCATTATATCAAATGAAAAAATCAAATTCCAGGGGCACCCTTGTATGCAGTGAAGACCATTATGTATACTAACTGCTCGTCATAAGATATAATAGATGTAACATAAGATATAAATAAAATAAAGCAAAAACAGAATCGTATCTAAACAAATTAAATAATAAAAATTATTGCTTCACAGAACATAAAATAAGCAGCAAATAATTTTTTATAAAATGTTTTTCTTCTAAGAGTTGCTGATAGCTCCGGATTCATTAAACACAAACAGAATTGATTTAAAAAAAGAATAAATACACAAAAACAAATGAATTTTCATAAGAAATTTCTATAAAGTTTCATAAATATATTAGCAAAACTAAACAAATAATTACATAAAACTCATACTTTTACTAAGTTATTTTAACAATATTCTCTCTCTCAAATCCACTATCTTAATTGACATATTAAGAGTATTCTTATTCAGAGATGTATAGCATTTCTAAATTTTTTCTACAATTGGGAAAAATCACATCCAAACGGAACAGCTAGATTTCGATATTAAACATGATGTTAGAAAAAACATTGAGAGCGGGAAAACAAGTAATGTGTGTTTAAAAATGTGTTGCCAACTCTAATTCAATAGTAACTAAACAGAAAAATTCTTTCAAACTATGTGACGTTATTACATGAGTAATTAAATTACAGAAACCCCAGTTAAAGTTTTTAACATTTTTATACATACTTATAAAATTTACATGTTTGAATCACATACTCAAAATAAATTAATTTATATAATTCTTTTATTTCGCATGCGAGAGTGATGAAGCGTTTTCTCTCAAAGAATTTTATATTCAAAAACTTTGATTATTTATGCTGAGTTATTCAAAATATCTTTACAACTTTCCTATTTTTTTCTGTGTTTACTCCAGTTTGGCTTTATTTGGTGATCATTATTTTTATAATGTCAGCAACTCGGGAAAATATTTCAACAATTTCAGAATGTGGGGAGCAAAGAGAACGGGCTAGTTTACGAGAAGATTATCTTCGAACTTTAAAAGCATTGACTAATCGCAGAGCCAAAATTAAAATGTATGAAAACATTAAATTGAATGGAACTTTTAAAAGTTTTCATCCAGATGGAAGTAAACTTCTTTTTGTTGATACATTATTACCAACAAACTCTGAACCATGCAGTATTCTTTTAAGGTCAGCTGATATTATATCCCTTACATTTTCTGAAAACTCAGAAAAATAAATAAAAATTCCTTTTATTTTGATATTATTTCATAATTATTCTTCTATGCACTCACACTATCATAAAATTATTGAACTGAAAATGTGTGAATCATTGACTTTTAAAAGCTTTCAAAAGAAAAAGCTTTTACTTTAAAATTATTTCATGATTATTCTATTTTCCATTCGCAGTATCATAAAATTGTTAACCTAAAAATGTAAAAATTGATATTATTGTAAAGTGTTTACTATTCATAACATATGATTGAAATTGATTAAAAATATGTAAAGACACATTGCCTTTAACAATTTTTAAAAAATGTATAACAAATCTTTGTACATAGAAAATTTGACTTGTAATTTTTTCTTCAAAGAATTACTCATAAATTAGTGTTAATTTTATGTTGAAAATATATTATTTAACAATAACATTTGGAATAAATTGATATATTATGTAATTTCAAATATTTGAGAAAGAATTCACACAAAAGTGCTTTTGATTTGTTTGCAAATTAATATTTGTAAGATGTTATGTAGAGAAAATATTCTGTAGAGAAAGCTTTAACCATTGAAGTGTTCATTTAATCATTGTCATTTAAAAAGCTCTGTAAAATTATATCATTGGGAATAAATATGTATATGTTTTATTGTCTAATTACTTTTCTTATTTATTAAAATTTTATGACAAGGTAACGTAGCATAATAAAAGTCATAAATTTTCATGTAAAATATTTTAATGACAATAATCTTTGTTGATATGTAATTAATTTTGTTCATAAATCATTCCATATTTATAATAAAACTATATATTTATTTTATAATATTTCTGCAGTAAAGACCTATGCAGATAATCTGCATATATTTCTCTTATAGCAAAGAAAATAAATTTTCTATTTCAAATAACTAAAATTTTAAGAATTACTCCTCTATCACTCATTAAAATGTTAATTGAATATTTTTGTATACTGCTCAATGAAACATTTTTATTATTTTTGTGCATAAAAATTGTTATGGATTGACTAGAACACAGTTGTTCATGAAAATTTTCAGTTAATATTTCAATTTTAGCTGTAAAATTTTGAGACATGATTGATTAATATTTTCCTACTTTATTATTAGTTATATAATTTAATCAAAAGGAATTTTTTCCTTAATCTTTTAAATTTATATTTACATGTTTACATTGCTTTCTTTATCTTTCTAATGTAATTTATGTATAAATTAATAACACATTATGTTAATATTTACACTTTTTGCTTATTATAACATTTGACTTGCTTAGTATACCAAGGAAATAATGATTCAGAAGTCAACAAGAAGAATCATCACCAATGTAGTTATACCATTTCTGCTGCATACCATTTAAAAGGCTTAAACAAAATAATCCATATATATAGTATACAATTTTAAAACCAAGCAAAATGGTCTCATCAAATTAGATTGAGTTTTTAGTACAATTCCTATGTACAAATTTCACAAAGGGACATTTTGGGCAACAGCACAAAAATCACGGATAAAAAATATGAACTCGTATGAAGAATTTTATTTTAGAGGCTTCAACAGTTTGAATTTTTCTTTTTCTTGGATTTAAAATTTTTGTTAAAGGTTAAAAATGTGGTAGTCATGGGTAACAATTTATTTAAGGCTGTTGATACCAGTTAATGACTTAATTGTTTGTGCATCTGAAAGGGAAAAATTTTTTAACTTTATTGAGTAAAGTTTTTAATTTTTCTTTTTTGTGCTTTTAATTGATATTATAATAATATTTGTTTAGCATTTTGAATTTAATTCACACTTTCTTGGAATTTTAAGTGTTTTCAGTTTTACACCTCAAAAGTACATGCTCAACCCACCTGAATAGATTTGTTCGAGGAAGGTTAGAACATGTATGAAATGATTAAAACATTTTATTTTATTAGAAATTGTAATTATTATTTTTATGTGCATTTTTGCTTTTATAGCAATGGAAATAATCTTAAAGGTATTTCTCTGTATTGTTTACATACACATTGTTCAGATGGAATTTAATTTATATAATTGTCTCATGTAGTATGATGAAACTATTCTGTCTGATCAGAATGCTTGAAAAAGTTTTGAATCCAAAGTTTTTCTAGAAACTGAATTTGTCTCTTGAGAATTATTGCACTGGATATCTGATCCAAAATGATAATAATAATAAAGAATCTGTTTTGTTTTCTTTATGATAATTTTTAAAGTTTTGAAACTCATTTACATAAAAGCTCACTGTGTAGCTTATTGGCAGTACTATATTTTTCAAATTGTATTGGTTTGTTGTTCAACAGTCATTTTTTCCACATGAGAGATAAGTAAACCAGGACCTACAGCGTAAAGTGAATTTTGAACTACAACAAACATCCAAGTTTCTAGTGGAATTTGAACCTATGAATTCTTTAGCTGAAGACAAAAGTGCTAACAATGCACCTATCAGCTTGCCTTTTCAAAATGGAAAATCCTGTGTTTAATCTTACCCACTACTGAATAATGAGAGATTAATATTGCATTTATATTTTTTGCATGCAGGTTGGAGGAAGGAGAGTTTTCCATGCTCCATCCCTTTTATAATCTGAATACTGCCTTCTTTACAGAAAAAAAACTTTTCCATTATTCAATAAAACAAGGTAGATATTAAAAGAAGCCTTTGATTGTTAAGCATTCACACTTCGATGCCAAATCCATTTATATTGTCCTCTTGATAATACATTCTTCAAAATGAGGAGTCATAGATTTGATTTCAGCCACAACAGATGATGAATTTTGCACTTTTACTTTCTCTATTAATGTCTGTTGGCTTTCTGTATTAATTGCTTGTCAGCATTGAGTTTTCTTCCTTTTAATGCAACCATTAGTCTTTGGAAAGTTCACCAAGAAGACAAAACATGCAGAAAATGGCAACATCTTGCTTAATTAATCAAATCCATTTACATCTAAACTGAGTTAGTAGCTGAATGGTTAACTATAAAACATTTCTTAGATGAAGTGATTTTAGATCCAGTAGCTTTTGTAACCTATGTTGAGGTTGAGCTTGCAGCTAAATATTTAGTTCAATGATTCTCAACCACTGTGCCATGATACTTTTGCATGTGCCACTTAATTTTAGAAATGTATAAAAATTATGGTGCTATTTTTATTACAATTGAAGTAATAAATGTATTGTCACTTTTGTATTTAATCATAAACTATTTTACGTGGTGTCTTATAGGTAAGTAAACAACTTTTAAACTTATTTTTTCTTCGTATACCACTAAATTTTGAAATCATTAAAAGTATCCAGTGACAAAAAAAAAAAAAAAAAAAAAAAAAAGCTGAGAACAATTGAGTTAGGTTTCTGCCTTTAGTACAACAGCTGATTTCTTTTCATTTTTCTTTCTTTATTTTATTTATTTATTTTTTGAGTGCTACCTTGAGCTTGGTTGTTTGTGGTGGTTTGGGAAACACTTTAAAGCATAGGCCACAGTCTAATTAGCCCTTGTGAGAAAAAAATTACCAATGAGCAACAATTAAACCACATAGTTTTCTAAAAATTTAAATGTAATTTTACTTTTGGGTTATTTAATTGAATTTTACAATAGTTTTAATCAAAATAAAGAACAATCTTGATACTTATATACAATTATATTAAGGAGGCTACAATACTAATTAAAAATGAATAATTTAGATCTGTTACTGCACTTCAATTTTATTATTTGTGCTATATTTTATTAAAAATATGTGAACATTAAGAAATGAAATTTTACTAATACTCAGTTATTTCTTTTCATGTTTCTTTATTTTTTTTAAACGACAATGCATCAATTTGCAATAAAAATTTTATTTAGTTTTCTTCTTTTAATTTTATTTTAAATATTTTAGCTGGGATTGATTATTTGCTGCTAGTACTAAAAAGATATAGTCACTCTTAGTTTTTATGATTTACCACAGTACTTTTTAAGTCAGGAATTCTTGCTGTGTACAATATATATAGCTATATTTCTTTATATCAAATCCCTTGATATATCAAAAATTTATATTTCATTTTTTTCACAGTATTCTAATAATTTAATGTCTCATACTTTCTGCTATTTTCACTGGAAATCATAATATTGAGATTCTTATGTAATCTCAAACTTATTCAAAATTCTTACGTAATTATAAGCTTTGAAGTAGATGGAGAATTCCTTTTAAATTAGGGATTTTTTTGCGAATTCAGAGTTTCCTTATCTTGAAATCACTGCCTCATAGAAATTTTGTTACTTTATTGTTGAATTAATTAAAGTGTGTTTTTTTATTTTCCCTGTTTCAATTTTCGAATCTAATACCTTTATAAAATTATCATAATTCTAAATTATAACAAATTTAGTTTGTGTAATAACCATAAAACAAATGTGTTACAAAGATTTAAGGCTATAAAAATACAAAATGAAGTAACGAATCGAAATTTTTTTAACTATAAATGTTTAAATTTTTGGATATAAAAAAGGATAAAAAGCTATGTCAAAACAAATCTTTGAGTGCCTTGGACTATCCAAGCATGATTTATACAGCGTTCCTTTGATAGTGAAAAGATTTTTTGAGTGTATTTAAGGTTATGGACCTGGTCTAGTATTGCTGGCCAAAGGGAACAACAGGAAAAACAATTACAACTGATACACATATATATTTTCATGTATGGTCATTCATATCAATTTCTTTTTAAAAATTGTTTTCGTTCAGTATGAAAAGCATGAAATATTGTACTTGATGCCTTTTCACCACTTTTGTTAAATCAAGAATAAATAAGTATTTCTAAAGAACTTATTATTCTAAATTATTTTTCCTTTTTTAGCTTGAATATTTTTTTGGTCCTAATGGTTTTGAATTATGAGTATACTGTAAATGTATAACATTACTGTTATGGATCCATGAAAGTAAATTGATTCATTGTGTTAAATTACCTATAATGAAATATTGCGCATTATTGCTTCTAATGATTAAATTGAAAATTATGCATTTTTAAAAACACTTCATTTGGGTTAATTTTTACTGAAATTCTTCTATAAAAATTAAACCAATCATTTTTAAATACTCTTCCCCAACTATACATAATTCTAGATTTATTCCTTTACGTTTATGTAAAAAGCGTCATGTTTGTATAAAAAATTTAATATTTATAACTAATTTAGGTTTTCATCTTTTAAGAAATTCAATTTTATATGTATCCTCCATTGCTGTACCCACAATAACATTATCTTGCTTAACAGTTTCAAATTGTCTTTAATTTTCATGTATGAAATAAATATCTAACAATAATAAAAATTTTGAATTACAGATATACACACTCGCACATCAGGACTTTTAATTTTTTTTTAAATTAACGTACAGGAATACTTTTTGTTGATAGGTTATGAAAGAATATTACTCGGCTCATTTGATGGCATTCCATGCCGAGAGGTGTGGACCATGCAACAAACAGTACCCTTTATATTGCGATGTACAGAATTCGAATGAATTGTTGTTGTACAATTGCGTGTGATACATCCGAGAGACAGCTTTGAATTGAGAAATGGGAAGACCCTGCATCATCAGATGAAAATATCAAATTCATGAAGATGTTCTTGCTTGTCGAAACTCAGCGTTGGGTCCTACAAAAAGGAACGCTCAAGTATTGCGTAAATATCTTTAAGGGAAGAAGATCTATTCATGCGCTTACGCAGCATTCAAGGGCTAACGAAAGGATCGCAAATTCTAACACTAAATGATATATCAATGCACTGGCCCAAAGCTCTTTTCAGTACCTATGGTTTACGTTAAGGAATTATTCTTATTTTCAGTCTCCATCTTTAGACACAACACCAGGTCGGAGTAGGTACCTCTTCTAAATAGTGAAATTACTCAATTCTTGGAAGTAATCAAACAAAAATGTTCGAAATATCAGAGAATTGATTTTGTGTTATTTGAAAATGTATTCTGTGACATTTCACTCTCTCTCTCTCTCTCTTCCTTTCCGAGAGCGCCCCTGGCGGGGAGATGGAAAGACAGTTACGCTTTTGATTTCGAACTCATAAAATGTGTTTTAATCATCCTTTTAATTTAGTGTTTCTGTTTTTTATTGTGTGTAATTTAACTTTGAATAATTAAATTATTGTTACACTAAATGCTGTTTTGATTTAACCCACAACCACCGGACACAATTGCTCTTTTTAATAAATACATACATAGTGGTGCATGCAAGCTCCAGATTGTATTTTAAGGATAACGAGTTGCTCCTTTTAATACAAATATCAAATTGCTGCATAGTATATCTACTAATGTACCTTACACTAACTACATTAGTAGATGTAATCAAAGTTTGTACAGGAAATCAAAATTCAAGTTTTTCTTTTTTTGACCATTGTATTTTATATTTTCGTCGGGAATTTTAAAATTTTTCCCCTCTTACCTCATCTTTGGAAAGAAGGTAAATCAAGAAAGGGTGACCATCCTATCTTTGAAAAGATAAGGTGATCAAGAAGGGAGAAAATTTTTTCATTTATTCTTTCAAAAATGTATACTGTTCTGCTATCAAAATCGCATTAGAGTTACATAACAGATTTCTACTTTTCCAAAATATTTACATTAGATCAACCTTTATTTATTTTTTTTATTTTATTTTATTTATTTTTTTTTTTATCAAATTACAATTAATACTTAAACTTTTCTTTTAACTTTTTTCCTTTAAATCCCAGGCACACAGAATTTTCGGGATTGTTAAAACCTTATGTACCCAGTAGGTGTGAAAGTATATGCTGAAGGTGCTCGCAATTTAGTAAGAGAGGGAATAGCAAACCAGACTTGGTTTGCTATTTCCATAGAGATCATTCCACCTGAGCCTTATAATGTCAGGGGCATATGAAGCAGTTGCACGGAGCCCTCACATCGAATGGGAAGTTTATTCTACATTGTCAATTAAATCGAATAGAAAATTTGTTGTGAAGCAGGGGGGGCAACGAATTTTCGCCTTGAGAACCAATTAGACTAAGTCGGGCCTTGCGTTCCACTTTGAAGACAATATGACAATGGACCTATTAGATGATCGTTAGTTGCCATTAGCAGATGTAATGAATCTTCGAACGAGTTAGATTTGAACTCACTAACTTCCGGTAATGACAGCATCGGCTTTCCAAATATGGCCATTTCTATCTTAACATAAATATAACAATTGGGGATGAAAATAGTAGGAACTGATGCAATTATAATGCAAGTATTGTGTTCATTTAAACATTTATTGTCAAAAATTAACTTGGATGCTCCCATTCTTATCATATTTTTTAAAAATTAATTATATTGATTTTGAGTTTTATCTGAATAGTTTCTATATCATTAGCATCACTTTTTCTATTGGATAATTGGGAGTGAGAATATGCCTTGGTATTGATTATAATTTTAATAATCAAGATTTCCTTGATAAAATTGTGTTAAATAACATTAATAAAAAATTACAATTATAATAATTTTTGGAATAACAACTACCATCACCAGTTCATTCTCTATTTTTTCTTAAAATGTTTTTTTCTTTGTTTTCTGTAAAAAAATAACTAACTAATTTCAGGAAAGCTTCCTTATTAATTAAGAAGGAAAATAAAAGTTCCAAAGAAAAAAAGGTTTTCATTATTGTAAGTATTAATTTAATTTCATTCCAAATGTTAATGAATTGAAATTTTAGTTACACAATAAAGTTGAGGGAAGCTTGGAAATTAACTTCTTAGAAACTAGTGAAGAAAAGTGAAGAAAAACTTGTCTAGTTCAAGTTTTTAAACTAAATTTTTGTTTCTAAACTAAATTACAGAAAAATTCGATTTTCTTTTTGAGACTATAAAGAATGCAAATCACATTTAAAACCTTTTTATTTTCATTTATTTTTATTATTACTAATTCGGTGGGCTATACAAATTCCTTTGCAGAGTTTTTATTCTTAAATTATGTCCTATTATATTTCTTTTCGCGAATAATTTTCCTGTCTATTGTCTTTTCAAAACTATTGTACGTTTTTCAATTTAATTCATTCGACAAAAAATTTTTGAAAGGATGCAGCCAAGATAACTGTGAATTGATAAATCAGAATGACATTCACAAATCGAATGAGAAATTGAATGGGTAGAGCACAAACATTCTGCTTTATATTTCGTTTGTTTCAATCCCACCTTGGTATGTACACCAAAAAGATTTCACATAAATTCATGTTGGATGAGAACTGAGCTGACAACCGTAGTCTGAGTATTCTGATCTTCGATTCAACAGCCGTGAGTTCAAATTCTGCTATGCGCGGAAAGGTCTATAATTATTTAGAATCCAATTTAAATTGTAGATTCCGGACTAATTAGTTTTCGTGTGCGATAAAGGCCTTTGAATGACAACTAAGCCTATCCCTTACGATACTTTTATTACTAGAAATAAATCTGTTATTTGATGTTCTTGTGATTCTATTTTTAAAATCATCTTTACGCTGCAATTTATATTAATTACACCATTCAAGTCAGTATACTTCAAAATTTTTCTAAGATAAATTTTTAAATCAATTTAGGTTATTTGTTAACCTTCTTTCGCGTTCAATCATAATATAACGAACTCATCAGATTGTGTTGAAGTTAAAATAAGACAAAACTAAATGATATTTCTTAGGTTGGAAATATATACTTCTAAAAAGACCAATGTAACATTGGTGAAATTTTTTCTTTTTTTTTAAATTTATACTTTCAATGTATACTTATTTGAGTTTTAAGGATCTATTTGCATTTAAAACTCACACTCATTAGGTTCCGAGAAATATTGGTGAAAAAATTTTATTTAGTAAAGAAAATTTATTCTGAAATTTCCTACATAATTGAGAAAAGTTCTATTCTGACCAACGTTAAGGCTTTTTTCGTACATTCATTTCAAAAAAGACCGAAAAGAAACGAAAAGTCATCCACTGTTAAATTTTAAGGCGAGCTACAAAGAATTTGACTTCCAGCGCAGATGTCGTAGTCGTTGATAGAAACAATAAACGAGTGAGAACATTTTGGGATTAAATAATTTTCATACAATCGCAGAAACTATATGCTTAAAGTTAATATCAGTTGGAAAAAGTTAAGATTTTTTTGAAAAATAAAATGGAGCCTCATTAAATTCGAATTAAAGTAAAGAAGAAATTATGTTCACAAGAAATGTATGGGAGATGGAAACATATCGTTGAAATTTTAGACCTTTTTATTGCCGCTAGAGCGTGCTATCATTTAAGCATTTCAATTGATTTAGAGCAGAGATTGTTCTATTAAAATGAAAGAATAATTTATAGGAAAGCATTTTATATATTACTTGGGAATGTAAGTTGTAAACTCCTTCATAAACCACTATAATTAAATTTCATTGAACTGTCATTCCAAGAACATGTTTTCCATTATAGTCAAGCATTAACCGAATCAATCTAACGCAATTGTTTATTATTTCTTAAGCTTTTGTCATAATTTATTTAATTTGCTCAAACTTTATTAACATTATATCTGTAGTTATAATAAATTATATTAAAATTACTTAAATACCAAACATTATGCAAGCTTAACAGCAATAGTTCTCTTGGAAAATGATAACAATAAATTAAATTGTATTTTCTCTTTATAGCTCTTTATTATTGACAGAAATAAAAAGTTACTATAAAATGTCTTAAAAGTTCTATATTATAATTTTTCGAATTATTATGTTTGGAAAATTTATGTGATACATTAAATTCAAATATATTAAGAAAAAATATAAGTATTTGTAATGCTGCCATCTAGTGAACAAATTATAAAGGAAAAGATCTTTAAGCAATATTTATTATTAAGAAATGAGGATTTTATTTGTTTCATCATCATTATTCAATTAACTTTTTTTAAATTTTCTTATTTTTAAAGAAGTTTTATTAAATTTTTTCTAATAAAACTGAGTAATACAGTTTTATATTTTTTATTTTGTAGTAAATATCCATGTAATTATTACATATATTTCTTTTGTTGACTTTTATTATTAATGTTCACTAAAGAAATTGGAATATAAAGAAATATTTAGGCTACAAAATTTAGAGCTATTTATTTGTAGTGCATATTATTTGAAGAAAAATACACAGGATAAATATTTTTGATTGTAGATGGCGCTACTTCAGTCATTATTTTCAATGATTGAAGCGCGGGTAGCGCAAATTTAGTTTCTTTGAGCAGACGAAATTTCTGATAGCATTTGGTATATACAATGTGATAAAATCATATTTGATAAGTTATAATTAACATTTGAACTATATTTTATGAAACAGGGTGCTTTTTTTGATTATATATTAATTTCATTTGAGACTTTTTTATTTTATATAAATATTTTAATCAGGTATTATAATATTTTGATATTCTTTACCTTGAAAAATTGTTGAATAATTACTTGTAATTGAGTAATTAGCAACTTATAAAAAAATGCTTTCATAAATTATTTTTTTTATTTGCCGAAATTATTTTTATTCAGTAGTAATTTCTGTTTTTCTAAAAAAATTTTTACCGGAATTATTAAACACAGCGAGTAATGAGATGCAATTTTGAGAGAAATATATTGTGTGAGATTTTATGAACCGAAATGAAAATATTAATATTGTTATTGAAATGTTCTTAAAAACATTTTTTAAGTTTATATATTGGTTACATTTAGTATTTCTATCTGTGTTAGTTTCTTAATTATATTTATCTTTTCCTACATATATAAATTATTAAATTTAATACATAACAAAGTAAATGAAACGAAAACTTCGCTTGAATTTTCTTATTGCTTGGATATTTTTTAATTAATGACCGTTAATAAAATACTTAGTTTAAATATTTAAGGCAGCTTTTATTAATAATAATTTAAATTGAAAGATTTCTTGCCATTTCTTATGTAAACATCAGTCTTCTAACTACTAACTACTTCTAACTTAACTGGAAATTGCTAATAAGTAAAAATGTTTCGCGGAGAATTACTTATATGTATAAATTATTTGTAATAGGCTCAATTCCATTATTATATTTCGTGATATAAATACTCACTTCACTTATCTCCGAATCGTAAAATCTTTTTTAGAGTCAGAACCGAATCAGCTGATGCCCTCTACTGACATCGTGATTTTGATATTTATTCATTGGACAATATTTTGAAAGTTTTGAAGGTTTGCTATTCTCTTATATGGTTTATTTAATATGATAACTGTTATGTGAAACATTTTAAAACCTCTTTTGACTATACAGTTTAATAAATTGTTGAAAGCTGCAACAAATATCGAAGGTATAAGTGTAATTGTTAAGCCTAACTAACTTAACGTATAAATATTTATGTAGGTTTGTTCTATTTGGATTATTTTAAATTTGTTTTTTGTTATTGATATTATATTATCTAATTGTGTTACATTAATTATATATCAAAGTTAAATTAGTCATAGTAAATATTTATACGCAATATTAGAGCCTGGAAATTACAATTTTTTAAATCGTAATTGAGTTTGGGAATAGATTTTTTTTCCCTCAATTGGACTTAATTTTTATATTTGAATATATAAAAAAACTATATACAGCAAATGAATAATTTTTATGCTGTTCATTATTTTTGAAGTAAAAAAATTATTTTTGATTTTTGTGTCAATTCCTAAAGCAAATTGTTTTAACTGTAAATATAATTTAAAATGATTAAAATTATAATAATTTTAAAAAATAAGAAACATTTGTAAAAAAAAAAAAAAAAAAAAAAAAATACGATTATGAACTCCATATATAAGACTTTTTATTTTAATTAAATGAACAAACTTTTATTTGATAATGTTAAAAAGTATGAAGAAATTTATAAAAATATTATATATAAAATTGTAGTATTAAAAACATTTTTTAAAATATAATTGAAATAAATAAATTTGATCTGTTTGCTCATTTATGACAGATGTAAATCATAATAGCTTTTTTGTTTTACATCAAGCATTACAAAATATGTTTGTTAATTTGCAGATAGCGTATTCATAAATCATGATAGTTATTATTATTCAATTCATATTCTCTATAAAGGAAAAATAACTGGAATAAATAAAATGTGAGTATATTTTATGCATAAGTTAATTTCTTGTATTTACATTGAAAATTACTTTTCCAAATAAATCTGATGTTAATAATGTAATTTGATGATAATGATGTTAATCTGTTTAGCATCATGAAAGTTTTTTATGTATATAAATTTTATTTACAGCTCAAATTTTAAATTTTCAATGCCTGTGATTAATTTTTCTTTTACATTTTATTCAAATTGTATAATTGTGTTAGAAAAACAATTGTTTAATTCTGTGATATAATATAAATGAACTATTTACTTATACTGATGCTTGTAGTTGCTTGGCAAAATTTTATTTTGTATATAATCAGAGTTTATTGCTAATATTAGTAAAATTTCCCTTCCAGCCAAGCATTTCACTTTAACCTAAAGTTGATACTTTATGCTAAATGCAGTCATCAAATCTGATTGGGTATTGGTTCTTTTGCAGTCTGAATTGCAGTCAAAGTTTTGGGAGATTCCAAATAAACAAATAATACATTTACATATTTTTACTAGGTATCTTATATCTCATGATATAATGTAGTAATGCATTATCAGAAATTTTATATACACTTACAAAATGAAATCAAATTAATATTATATCTTTTTTACTTAGAATTAAAAAAAATTCTTATTTGTGAATTTACAAGATTGATTTGTAATTTAAGTATTGAAGAATTTTACCCATGTTACTTTTTAATATCTTATTGATTTTGAGAATAAGTTTCAATTTTTTGATATTTCGAAATTTTCAAATTAATATCTGTGAAATTAATTCTATTTATATTAGTGATTATCTTAAATTATTAATTTCAGAAGCAGTTGACAAAAGTAATGGATATGTAAAGTATGTTTACATATTTCATTAATAATTGCATCATTTAGATTAATTTGTGGAGTTGTTTTTAAGCTAATTAAAACATTAACATATAAAGGAGTAAAAATTATGTATGAAGTGTCTGATACATTTTATTGTGTTATTAAACGTGTGTATATTAGTCAAATGTAGAACTAGTTACATACAATTTTTATGTTCACAAATCTCCTTTTGTAGCAATCTTAACAAAATTATTGCCAGTATACTTTTATTACATTATGAAAAATAATACTTTGGCAGCTTTATGCTTAAATAGTTATTTACTTAATTGATAATAGTTAAAGCTCTTGTAAATTTGTAAAATTAATCTATGTCTTATATGTAGGTACTTTTATATAACTAAATATTTAAGATAATATAAAAAGTTGTATAATTTCTATATTATCTTAAATATTTAATTATATAATATAATTTTTATATATTTAAGCTCCCACCTGTAAAGCATACATTGATTGTCAGGATTGAATTGTATACATACATTGCTATGCACTACTTGTGCCTATCTAGTACTATTTCTAATATTTTTATTACCTTTTGCTAGAGAAAAATCTTAAATTCCTTCAATACCGAATTGTGGCATTTGCTTATCACAATTCTGTTTATAATTAGTATATTTGTCTTCTGGTAAAGTATTTCTCTGAACAGTTTGTTGCAGAGACAGTAATTTGTTTTCTCATCTATGGCTTAACACTTTATATTTTCGAATTTTATATTATTTGCAGATATTTGAAGCAACCTATTCCTTTTTATTGCCTCTGTTAAAATTCTTGAATATTAATTTGGTCATCATTTGGCTCTGACACTCTGTCCTTTGGTTCAGTTGTTCATGGCTCGAATCCATTCTCATATTTGAATGCTTGTAATGGCTTTTTGAACTGCAGTTTGATTAACCCTTGTGTACAAAAAATGATCACTGCATCATCACCAAACTTGATCATCTCTTTGCTTATATAATGCTGTTTATATTATTAATATTTACAGAGGTAATAATTTATATTTTGCATAATTTTCTATATTAAGGAATTACTTTTAACCTTTGATTCTTCAACTGATAATGGACATATATACTTGTTTTTTTTTTTTTTTTTAGACAAATGCAAAAGTCAACTATTGCTAAAAGGAGGGCAGTAATAATAAGCTTTTGTGATGCTAATGTTATAACAAGCTTAAAATAATCATTAACTATGAACAAAAGGAAATTTTAGTGTAAATTAGATGCTTTTGTATAGCTTATATATTTATCAAAAATTTCAATTTTTAACAAGTTAATTTAAGGCTGTGAGAATTTAAACAATCTAACTTATTGAGTTCAAAACTGTATGCATTGATCATAATTAAAATTTAAATCTAACTTAGATGGAAGAAAAACTTTGTTTTTAAAATGGAAATCTTATAGAAATGTGACAAAAAGTTTGTTGCTATTTATTCACCCTGTATGCATTGGTAGGATCAAAACTTTTGTATGTTAACAAGACATCTAACTATTTAATACTCTTGTCTTCAATTCAGCTGTTCATAAATTCATTCTCTCATCTTAGGTAGCCGAGCTGGCAGCCAAATGATTAGTGCTCTTGCCTTCGGTTTAAGTCATGGGTTAAAATCCCACCTTGGGCATGGATGTTTGTAGTGATTCGAAATCCACTTCAAACCATAGGTTCTGGTCTAATTAGCCCTCATGTGCAAAAAATGACCATTGAGTGACAAACAAACCAAACTATACCTTATCTTAGGCATGGATATTTGTTATATCAAAATCTACTTTGTATTGTAGCTTCTAGTTAAATTAGTGCTATTTTGTGTAGTGTTGAAAAAAAATTGTATAGCTAGGGCAACGAATAAAAACTGAAATTTGAGTAGATAATTTTTGCAGCTTTTGAAATAGTTCTATTGTATGAATAGTGCTATTTAGGGTGATTCTTCGAATTTAGAATTACTGAACCATAATTTTTTCTAAGTTTTAAGCTTATTTGGCAAAAACATAGGGACAAATTTATAATGGATTTGGATTACTTTCTAAAGTTAAATATTCAAAGCAATAATTTTTTTCACTTATAATTCAATATCCTAAATTGAAAATTAAGTTAGTAGCTGATTGCTTATTATTCTGGTTTTTTGTTCAACAGTTCTTGTATTTTATTTCTACGTCAGATCTGATTGTTGCATTCAAAATCCATGTTAAACTACACTTTCTGATCTAATTAGCACTTGTGTGCAAAAAATGAGTGTTGAATGATTAAAACCCATTTAAATCATTATTTTATATATACTTTTTGAGAAATATTGTAAAGGAAATTGAATATTTCGACTATATCACAGAAAAGCTGTAACTATATCATATTCTGATTTAAATATTCCACTTTCAGTGCAATATTGGAAAAGTGACTTCTGATCGACCAACCTTATAATTTTATCAGATTAAATGAGATCAAATGCACTTCAGGTTGAATTATTTTTATTCCAAATATATGTATTGTAAGTAAATGTAAGTATTCAAATTTTTGTGTGTGTGTATGCATGCACATTATTTAGATGAAAGTGAAGCAGCAACCAAAAATATCATGAATAAATCCTTTTTAATTTGATAAGTTGCATTTATTAATATTAAAGATAATATTTTTTGCATAGACTTATGATTTCTTTTGTTTCCCTGTAATGCATTTATACTGTGTTTTTAGATTCCTGTTGTGTGAGCAGATTAAGCGAGTTATTATCAATTAATCTCCATCAAATAAAAAAAATTAAGAGTTTTTATTTTGGAGATTTGTATGATTCACACACACATAATCAAGCTAGGCTTATATGATTATTGCACAATAAATATCTGCTTTTCACTATAAAACATGTAGCTGAGAAATAAGATTTGAAAACTGAGCAGTTTAGTTTTTGCAAATATTTACAGATACACTGACAAACACATGTTTAACTGTAAATGGATATTTGTTTTCCTTCTGTTAGCTGTGAGAATTTGGCCATGTTACATTTTATCATTGATTCAATAATTTCTTGTGAAATTCTGCTTCTAAGCTACCATTTTCCTTTTACAACTGCAGTAAATATGAGTATTTGACTAGATGAATTATTAGTTTGTTCTATCTCTCCTGTTGTACAAGCTCTGGCCTTGAACTCAGTAGTTCACAAGTTTGATTCTTCTTGCGTGAATGTTTGTAGTGGTTTGTAAGTCCCAGTTAAATGAATTCTAATTGGCACTAAATTACTGTTGAGCTGTGAATGAAATCTTGATATTACATTCATGAGTTTGAAACTCCAAACGTTTCCATTTTTCATGACCTGCTGAATTTTATTTTACTATTTATATATTTTTTAATATTCAAATTAACATGTGCTTATGCATGTGATGCTTTTATACAGGACTAACTGATTGTACTCAAATAAACTTCTCTTTACATTGTAAATTATTTTTAATACGACTAAATTGTAATATTACTATAACATTTATACCACTTATTGATTGAGTATTCATCTTTCAAATTTGCTTAGAATTATGTAGATTCACATCTAATGAAATATGATTCAATAAATTATTTCTTAACTTTATGCTTGTTAAAATTCATGTGAATTAAATTTATCTAGGTATATTTAATAAAATATGCTTATGCTTACAAAATTTAAATATTTAGATTTAAAACTAACCATTTAAATGCAAACTTATGGAAAATTAGTTAATGCTGATTAATTTTCATTTTATCAGGGCTAGCTTAAAATATGATTAAGTGATGGATTGATTAAAGCCTTAGTGTAATAAAAGATGCCAAGTTTTGATTTAATTTTTTCCCTTAATCTTTGAAAATAGTGAATATATTAGAGTGATTTTGAAACAGATGATAGACTGGATTTCCCAGAGTCTGGACTTGAATCCTATAGGATATCTCTGGAATGAGCCAGATCAACCAATAAAGGGAAAGTGCAGCCATCCCAAATCTAATGTCTTCAAGTCCAGTGAAGAAAATATCGCTGTCTGTCATCTGAACACTTGTGTTAAGGTTGCCTCACGCTGAGGTTCTACCAAATATTGATAATGAATAATTTGTGTTCATTATTTTTCCCACGGGTATTGGTAAATACTGTATGTGATATAATTTTTGCATCACATCACAGAATGCTTTCAATAATTTAAAATTGGCGGATGTTTATTCTTAACATATAAACCCATGTCTAAAATAATATATTTAATTTATTATTAATAATATAGTGAATTTTTAGAGTTTAATTTTTCTTATGGTGTTAAATTTTTTTATAGTGCACCAAAATATTATTTTATAAAAAACATTTTATATATAAGTTTTAAACTTGATTGTTTTGCAAGCACTATTTTAAAAAATAATCTTAAAAGTCACTTATCACTGCATCATCTGACTTGTGCACTAATGCTGTTGAAAATTGTAAAATTGCAAATTTTTGTTATTGTAGCTGTCTGTTGTGTTTATACTTTTGAAACTTTATATTTCTTCTCACTTTGACCACGGTCGAACTGGAAGTCGAACGTTAACTCTCAGCCCTTCGACTTAAAAGTTCTTGATCTTGAATGTTTCAGAGTCCACTTAAAACCATAGATCCCGGCCTGATTAGGTTACGTGTGCAAAAAATAACCATAGAGCGACTAACGAAATCTCTATTTGACTACTAGTCGACAACTGAGGGGATAGTGCTCTGTCATTCGGTAAACCAAAGTAATTGAAATGATTATTCAATTTTTTGGATTCACGTGTTAAATTTAGTATTTTTACGTGATCAAAAAGAATAATTCATTTATAATGTATTTTTTAAATGATTCAGAATAGGAACAGTTTTTTATTAATACAAATGATTTATAAATTCTTAATGATAATTTTTATTTAAATTGAAACTCAGATATTTATAATAGAGAAACTGGTTATGCCTTTTATCAGTTAAATGCTAATGTCTAATGATTTATTTTAATAGTTGAATATAAATTACATTCAATTACATGGAAATTATATTGAGAATGAAATTCCATCTTCGAAACACAATTATTAAAAAAAGGAAAAGAAAAGAGAAAAATGGATAAGGAAAAGTTTAGATTTTAATATTTTTAATGTATTATTAAAAGACAAATATAAAACGTTATCCCTGTATTTCGTAATTTGAAACAGACGAATTATTTTAAAGCATTATTGAAATAACTTGAAGTGACTTACTGGAAAAGTAGATTTAAAATTGCACTATCAAAATTAATTCTATTTTTTTTATATATATATAAATCACTACATAGCTATGGGCCTGCTTCATTGTGTTTCGTTTAAAAAAGTTTACATCTAATTCCATAAATTTAGAGTTACTGCAGAATTAATTTAGTGCAGATTTTACCAGGCACATTCATGGGGAAGCATCTAGATTATGGAGATTTTTGGGTGTTTTCTTCTGAAGAAGAAATAACTACCATTGTATCGTATTTTTTTTTCTTATACCAAGCATACCAAAATAAACAAAAAAAATCCAAAGTTGTTTTCATTTTTTAAAAGAAAATCCGGCTTTATTGTCGTACTTAATTGACATATTTGTCATTATAGTTATTTTTGAGAATCGCACGTTAAATTATCTAGTGATCAGATTGCGATGTAACTAGTTAAAATGGGCGGCAGAAACTGTTAAGATGAACTATGACTAGGGCACTGGAAGTCTTGTGCTTTTTCTGGAAGAATCCTCGTGTGAAAAAAATGACCGTTGAGTGATAAGCACATTAAACTGGAAGAAAAAACGTGACTGCGGCATTAGCCCAGCCAGTGAGTCATTCGAGAGGTGAAACTTATAAGAAAAGCGAACATGTTTTCATCCAATAATCTTGGTACTGTGAAGCACTTTGATGAGTCCGAACATCTAGCAGAAAACTTCTTAAAAAAATTCGATGGAAAGCATTTTCTGGACAGTGTTTTTTGACTAACTAGTGGAATCCAAATAAGAGCTGTTCCTGGTCAATTGTCGTAAAATCTGTTCCTTATTAGAGTTACTCTCACCAGGACCTCTAGTTGGTCTCTGTCATGGTCACGCATTCTTCTGAATGAATGTCTCACCTTCTACTGTTGCTGTCTACGAAAGAAAATGGAAGCAGTTAAATGCGTTAGTTACTGAATTAAGGTATACGATTTTTCAGTTAGACACATTTCGCTGATGTTCCTATTTTTCCATATGGTAATTGATTTTCTGATATATGCGGTAAATATCTATTTATTCAAATAGGACATTGTTGAATATTTTAATCTCATTTATCAAAATAATAGTTAACAGTATTCGAATAGAATTGAAAAAAATCTGACATCTACTCCTACTTTAACATATTAAAAATGGAACACACACACACAAAAAAAAAAATGCAGTGAAACAACACATGATGAGATTCTTAAGCTGAACGGTGGCACACAGTGGTCGAGATTGCAAAAAGGGAATGTGATGTGTTACGTCATCTGTACAGTATGAAATTTTCTTGTTCTCTTTCGGTAATGATTCGCTTAAAAGTTGCTTCGTAGAATTTCAAATCGTGGGTGTTATATTTTAATTACTCATTAAAAGTGGTTATATATTATATATAGAAATAATATTTATAAAACGAAACTGAATTTCTTTTTTTTAAGCTTCCTGTTACGGTTATGCTTACAATGAAAGATTTAGAATTCGTAAAAATAATTTTTTTAACAGGTCTCACATCTAGATGCATATTAAAATATTGCGCATGTTAAATCTATTTCTGAAAGTTGTCCTTGAAGATATTACTCTGATTAATTCGAATTATTTTGCGCCAACTTCTACAAACAAATAATACTTATTGATAAAATTCTGATTATAATTGTAGGCCTATTCATTTCCTTTTTGTATTATGAAGGTATGCTATATTTCATAATCTATTTATTTTTATTTTACTTTTCAGAAATCATAAACAAATTATAAATTTTCTTGTTGACAAATATGATTGAGATATGTATTCTTATTTAACCTGCACAATAAAATTGAAATTTTGGTTAACTGTAAAATATCCTAGGACAGACTGAATTTTTTTAGTAGCTTTAATATGTAGTTATTTTAAATTTAGCTATATAATTTTCCGAGGAAAAAATCTTTTTATTTAAGGAGTGTTCAACAGATTTTAATAAAAGTTTGAAGAAAATTTAAAACTAAAAACGAAAGGCTATTGTAAAACTTCGAAATATCTCATGTAACTGCAGCAACTGCGCAAATTAAACTGTTATCTTTTTAATGAAAAGAAAAAGAAATTAATGGTAATTTAATTTTGAAATATATTTATAAAAAGTGTTAGCTTAATTTTCATTGTACATTTTCATGACAAATCCATTATTAATTTGTTTCGAATTGTAAAATATCAAATTCAAACAAAGAAATTAAGTTATATTTGCATTTAAAAAATTTTAATTGCAAGAACAAGCATTTAATGCAATTTTAACAAACACTTTGGAGGTTGTAATATAATGGTAGTAAATTTATATGCGAGTAAAATATAGCTGAAAATGTTTTATTTTTCTAATATTTATATTGTAGAATACAACGTGAATTTTATTTTTGAAAGTAATATTTGCTTCCTATTAAAAATTTTCATTTTTTCTGTACAAAGCATCCAAATCCAAAACATATTGTTTCACATTGTTTGGTACACTTTAATACCTTTCACGTTAAAGCATTTAAAAAATCCTATTCGCAGGGCTGATTTCAATACGCGCGCTTACAAGTAAATCTGAACCAAATTCTTCTCGGGTACTTTTTTCAATTTGATCGAACGTAATCAGACTTAAACAATTATTATCTCAGAAGTAAGAAAATAAAAACAATTGCAATTCTAAAAGCACTCAACACGAAATGCAAGAAAGATAACCGGAAATTAAAACGTCAGTTGATGACGTATCGAAAAGCAATTGGACATTTTGTTTGCATTTTTGTCCCTTGGTAACAGACTTCAACAAAGGCAAGGTTGTTTTGTAAAATATATATTTTTTTACTTTGAATTTTTTTATGCATAGCATCATTTATGTTTCATTTTATTGGGTATTTTGTATTCTATTTATTGAAAGTATGGAAAAAAACTAAAATCTATCAATGACTAAAAAAATACGTAGTTAAAAATAATATAAATATTATTAATTTATGTAAAAAGGAGAATTTTCTTATGCTTATCATTCGGTTATTTTTAAGTATAGAAGATGATACATTTATTATCCACAAAATTAAATACGGTTTGGTTAAAATCCATAAAAACATTCTTTGCTTGATTAGTTCTGTTAATAAAAATATTATTTATTTGTTAATATTATCAATATATTTTACCACTATTCGTCTTATTGGCTAACTTGTTCTATAGGCTAAAAAACTCACATTTTAGCAAAATCTATTAGAACATTTTAAACGAATGTTATCGATATATTTTAAATATGTCTATATATATCTTATAAAAATGGTAGCAATTTATCTTAAGGGGTGTTTAAAAAGGAGAATTATTTCCAAAATATATTTGACTGTGATAATTTTTTTTTTTATCCTTTTCCAATGCCCGGCTGACCTTAATCCATTCAGCACCACAATGGTTGGTGGGGATGGCAACTTATACATTGGGTGTATCATCTTTGCCCCGAAAGTGAAAGGATTGAAAAACACACACCCGCGCGCGCAGACAGGCAACACTCGTGCCCGAACCAGAATTCAAACCAGAGACATACTGCTTCCAAGTAAGGGTCGCTAACCACTCCGCTTTGGCGTCAAGTAATAAGTGAACAAGAATATATCGCAATTTATAGTAAGCACACATGATTAAATTATGTATTTAGGTTAAAGATAAAATCACTAACTCATGAATTAAACAATTCTTTGTGTGCTGTTAATAAATGCCATTATATTAAAACTATAATTCAAGAAATTAAATTTTTTTTATATAATTCTTAAATTCATATATTTTTGTTTTAAACAATACTTGTATATTACAGACAATGTATACCATAAAAATATACAACAAAAAGTGTATAAACTAATATGAGAGCAATTATTCTTTTTTGAAATGTATTAATAATTTAATATTCGTTGCAGAAATGAAGCATAATCTACTGAAGCATGCTTGAATTGTATGAAAGTATTTTATTCTTTATGAATCAATATTCAACTTTAAGATTACCTCTTATATAAATACATACATACATATATATATATATATATATATATATATATATATATATATATATATATATATATATATATATATGTGTGTGTGTGTGTGTGTGTGTGTGTAATTTCTCATATTTGCGCACATTGCCCTCTAAAAGACCGTTCATTTACTTCAGGCTTCGAATCTCCATAGCTATAATCCTTTATCTTATCAGTTCGTAGGTTCGATTCTCACGTTGATTACCGATGTTTTTAGTGGTGCGATGTTAGACTACAGCTCACTGGTGTGCATAGTATACAGTGTTAAATAAATCATGCTATAACCTAGATTTGATTGAATTGTTACTTACAAAATTATTTGTTCCCACTTGGGAGTGCTCATTAAGTACTCAATCTAATAATTGCTGAAGCAGTAACATTTTCTGGTGTCGAAATAACAAAATGTTAGCATTTTTAAAATCATAGCAAAATGAGTGTGAAATGATAATTTTTATTCAATATATATTTGTCTTGTGTCATCTAGCTGACAATATGGGGGGCGCTGCTACACTTTTTCATACTGAACCATATTTGGTGTGGAGTCTGACTGCTTCAGTACACATATGCCATAAGGACCGTTTATAGGGTAAGCAACTATTCACACCTCATTCATACCCAGAAAGGGCAAAGATAGGATAGAGAGAGAAAGTACATTAAGTACTCATTATATTAATTGCTGAAGCAGCCTGAACCGAGATTCGAACCCAGGACCTCCCTATCTGCAGTCAGGCACTCTAACCACTAGACAGGGCGGTCGGCATTCAAATCTTAAATTTAAAATTTATTCCCTAAAATTAAAGTGCATAATGTATTTAGTTGACAAAGAAATTAACATTAGAATAATTTGATAACTTTAAGACTATTTTTAAATAATTTTAAGAGAGTGGAGTATTTTAGTTTTTTTCCCATTCTTAATCTCACTTAATTCGTCAATTGCCCATTTCCACCTGCATTCACATATTTTGTTTATGATGGTGTTATGCAGGCATAAGTGAATCAGACAGGCCCATAACCAATGTATGCATACGGGCCCCTGTATGAGGAGTGTTTATTTACCCCATGATGTCTACGATCAAGGCAAATAAAGACTAAAACTACTTCTTTATGTGTTTTGATTGGTTCTACTTCGTTGCCCTGTAGGGATTTTAATTTTTATTATTATTTAAAGAAATCAGTAGTGTTTAAAAATATATATAATTAAAAAATCGTTGTGAAAAGATTGCGTAATATCCTTATATAATGAGTTCCCAATAAACCTCCCAACAGATCGCAGACCATCGTCTATTGGTTTTATTTTAGACAGCAGATTTCGCTCGAACCGGTCATGTCCAAAATCTTCCGTAGGAAAAAAAACTTACGCTTAGCACAAATACATTGGATTGTTGTTGTTACTTGAACAAACTGCTGGTTAGCCTACGGCTGCGAAATATAGAAAAAAAAGCGCGCCTTTCAGAGCATCACGAAGGTGAAAGTACGACTTTTGCTCTAAGACTCCTCCGATAGATGGCACCACCAGTTGATCCACTCCTACACTTTTGACGTTGATCTGTAGGGGGAGGAAATTTTTTCTCCAGACTATCACACCCATGGTAACTGCTCAATGTCCAACCCTAAGACTTTCGATTCCACAGATTTAACGAGCACATATATCGCATGTACTCGGTGGGTCTTCGGCGGCATTGAGAATTGAACCCAGTCCTTCAGAACGGAAGGTCAATGCCCTAACCCCTCAGCTCCATGATATACAGTAAGTCACAAATTTAGCTAAATAGGTTTAAACATTTTTTTAAAGTTTTATATTTTAAGATGGTTTTACTGATTGCTGTGTCTGGAATGGATGTGGTTAATTCTTGACAATTTATTTTGGACCATATTAATTATGTTGAATATGAATACCTGAGTGCGGTAGGTAGTTAATTTCATTTTTTTTCTTCATAGATTTGCTGGAAACTCTGGTGTGCTTTATGAAAAAATCTAATTTTGACGATAAATATGGAAATGGTCCTGTAAACAATGATTAAGATAAAAGGAATTTTCTTTACGAATTAAAAACGAACTACTTGAAATTTACTCGTTTATATTAAAAAAAGTTTTAATTTTACTTTTTACTTTAGTAGAATTAGCTATTTTTTTTGTCGTAATTCATTTTTTTTTTTTTTAAAGTAAATATGCAACTTTTTTTGAAGCCTTTTCATATGTAAAAAATTATGCTTTTATTTCAAGATTTCGTTCTACTTTTAAACTTTCTATAGAGAGATCTTGGTCATTTTTCATCAATAATTTGCTGTAATAATGGATTACGCAAAATTGTAGATTTGGATTTACTAAATCGAAACCAATTGATGATCACAAATAGTCTACAATGAGTATTTATTTGTATTCGCAAGAACTCTTGATCATTTTTATTTTGCATACTCTTTTTCCGTAAAGGATATGCAAACACAATTAAATAAATAAATTTTATTGATGACTAAGTCGCGCGTCTCTAATACTGCTGGATGTTTTTTACAAATGATCTTTGCATTGAAATATTCGATATTTTTCTGCTAATAGGTTCTCATTCAGAAATCCGCGCCCATCGATTGTTTAAAACTTTCAAGGTATTAAAAAAAATATATTTACGATTTTCTCATCTATGAAAATAATTCCTGTGAAATTAAGTTTACAAGACATTATTTGTGGATAAAGAAAAAATGGCGATTTCTTATAAACTTGGCGAGTTTATTAAAGTAATTGACGACGAGTCTATTCCCGAGACAAGAAAGGGCCACATCGTTTGCAAATATTTTCAGTTCTGTCATTCAAATTCACCATTTCGAGAATACGTTTTATGGCACGTTTCATATTTAGAAGATAAATTTTAATGGTTTTCAGCTCATAGCATTTGGGTTGTATTATCAGTACCGTATGGACATAGAATAAATTATCAGAAATTTATTTTCGACGTAAATTCGATGTGAAATGGAATTAATCAACAACAACACGTTAATCTGTACATTTGGTTTAACTGTTCCGTCTGTAAATCTCATCATACCACTACCCTATACAACCGAAACGTGTTTCTAGTTTCGCATTTTTGTTTCTTTTAAAAATAGGTTAGAATTCTTGACCTTGCTTTATGAGACGATGCAAACGCGTGTTTTGCAATCTTTCATCCGTTTGACGCGCTTCATACACACCCTTTCTTTTCAGCTGCTGTTTTGATAAGGAAACGCAAGCTTTTTACAGTTTGATGCCTCCTTTCCTTTGAGGCTCATTTGTTGAGTTGCCTGCTAAATTTCTGTGTCATTTCGTTCAATCTCCAGTCCGCAGATGTTCCGATTAATTATGTTGTTTTGCTTAGTGTTTGGTTTACGTTCAATCAATCTTTCAAAATGTATCTTTTTCAACACATCAAATGAAATTTCAACCATATTTTTTTCTTCTGGACGAAAACATTAAATTTAACTAGACTTTAATTATTTTAATTGTTATTTTGTCTGCTTATCAATGTATTTACTTCATTTTCGTTTAGATTCATGTGAATTTTACTTGGATTGCAGCTCTTTCTCTGTAGCATGTTTCACATTTGTGTATAAATTTTGTCCTTACAGTAAATGGTGTCAGGGAGATGTAACTCCCTAACCCCTATGGTGTAATTTGGGGTGTCTGTCTTCGTATATCAGTAGCTTAGTGTGTTGAGTGCTGTTAAGACCTGCTTAAAAATGATTGTTGGTGTGCGCAGCATGCCTTGAATAAATAATCTATTTAAAAAAATATTTATTTATGATTTAATTTTATAATGGTTCAACTAAAAGTTATCATATTTGACTTTCTCAGGTCAAACGAATGTTCCTTGTGCATCGGTATGTTTTCGAGTTTATTTGTGTAACTGTCTGGAATTCGTTGTGCCCTAATTAATAATCCCAGCTATTTTTACAGGCCTGCAAAATTTAGGCTTTAAATGTTATGTAATGTCTTACAGCCCAACTGTTCACGAGTTCGATTCTTTCCATTTGTGTTGTTTGTATTAATCTGGAATTTACTTTCAACTACATCGCGGTCGAACCTGCCCTTGTGTGCAAAAATTATAAATGAAGAACAATCGACAAACAAAACGTAAAATTTTCCACTTTCAAAAAACTCTTTTAAAACGATTGTATTAATGTCATGCAAAACTTAAATGATTTTCAATGTCATAATACTTTTCCGTAACTGTTAAATGCTTCTACCTGATGTTGTAGCAACAGTTCCGTTCATGTTCACTGCCATTAAGAAGTCATTATTCATGAATCACGAAATTTAATGCAGTGTACGAAAGGTGTAAAATTTAGCAATTTATTACGTATTTTTTTGGTTTCCTGTAGAGCTTGCTAGAAAAATCGAATGATTCGGAAAAAAAAAGGATTTCGCCTAGTATGTGCAAGTAGCACCGGTTAGAGGAATGCCCATAGTACTCTATTGACGTTGTTTTGATTTTAAACATTCTTTCAATAAGATCTTGTGAACATTTAGTTATTGTTACCTTTCAAAAAGTTTAGTGCTCTGAGGGCTGTTTTCTTGCCTCATTTTGTATGAAGGATACAACACCTGCCTTTTTATTTTCCACATTTTAGGGGATCGTGTTTTGGTGGTAACTATTAAAAATGAATGTAGAGTCATGCATGTATTTTTCTTTGTATTGTGTGTTTACAAAGCTTGTATGTAGTGTTAGTAAAACATGTTAAATGTAAATTTTCATTTGTTACTGGCTCCCAAATTTCCAGTTTATAGTGAATGTGAAATAGAATTAAATAAGGAATCCAAATTTAAACTGCGACCAGGTATTGTTTACGTAGCGCTCTAACCTTTGGTTCCATTGCTTTTTGCTTCAATTCTCACCTTGTGTTGTTTGCAGTGGTTCGGAGTCCACTCTAAACTGTGGATCTGAGTCTCATTAGCCCTCGTTAACAAAAAGAGACCGTTAAGAGAGACAAAGAGATCAATCGGTGTCTATTTTAAATTGTAAATTTTTATTTGCCTTTGTGTCTGAAGGTTACTGCAGAAATAACTAAAATTACATATATTATTGATTTTGTGCCAAACTTGACAAATAAAAATTTACATAATGTGTTTTTGTATATTAATGAAATTTTAAATGTTATTTATAACTAATTCTAGTTATGAAGTTCATGATGAAATGCCAGCCAACTTGTCTAGTGGTCAGCGTGCCTGATTACGGATAGGAAGGTCCTGGGTTCGAACCCCGGTTCAGGCATGGATGTACTTTCTCTCTCTATCCTGTCTTTGTCTTTTCCTTGTATGTGTGAATGAAGTATGAATGATGCCTACCCTATAAACGGGTCCCTATGGCATGTGTGAGGGTGCGATGGTGGCCCACCCCCTGTGTTGCACCCGGAGCAACGCCTCGGCGGCTAATAGGTCGCTGTTTCTGGCCAGTTCCTGGGATATCAGGGAACAATAGATTAATAGACTATGTTGCAGTTATAACTGTCTAAAATCTGCCATTGGAAAAAAAAAAAGTTCATGCTGAAGTTCTTACTTGCATCATTGATGAAATGAATAATTAAGTGTTTAGAAAATCAGTTAATTTGCCCAGTTGCATTCAGCATGTCAGTATAATGCTTCAAAATTTTATATCAGTGTATTTCTGTCATGTACAGATTATAATTCTTTACCATTACACACATATATTTCTCAATTTAAAATCTTAGTTCTCCTTGCTTAAGCGGTGAAATCTTAATTCGTGAAGAAATGCGAGGGATTACTTATAAACTATGTTAGAAATAAGGTATGTAAGCGATACGTTTTTTTTTCTTTTGAAAAACATAAAATTAAAAAAACTTAAAAATAACTTGAGATAAAAGCTACCTTTTTATTTATTTTCTTTAATAAACTATTTTATACTTTGTTTGCATTTAAGGAAAGCATACATTTATGGATGGAACATTTTTCTATGCAAATTGATTTGAATTTCATTTCTTAACTGTGACTTTGTTTATGCATACACATTTGAAGCCTGCGCAGCTTGCCTTGATATTGTTCCATTATTAATTGCGCCGTAAAATGTCAGAATTTGGTGTTGAATTTCTTTCTATTGTTGTCTGTAAAATGTTCTTTTTTTATACTCTGTTACCGTAAGTTGTTGGACCAGAAATTGTTCATTGACCAGAGGACATCCGGTCAATCATTATGTTCCGGATGTTAATGACACGTACCTCGCATGTGCTCGATCCGGGAATTTTACTTATTTTCATAATATGTCGTATGACATAATCGATGGCATTACTTTTGAGGGAAATTTCATTTTGGAAGCATTTGGGGCAATTTTGTTTTTGTTGGGTTGTGGCTACATGTAAAAGGTTGTTTTGTTGAAAGTAATTAGTTGCTAATTTTCAAATATGTTAGATTTTAATGACAATGTAACAGTTTTTGGAATAAAGCAGCGCACAAAACTAAGGCCTTGGTGATCTGGTTGGTTTGGGTGTATGTTCTCGTTATCAGAAGGTAGTGAGTTCGAATCCCGACTCAATCAAAGTATAGGCGGCTGGGTCATGTTAAATATGTTGTGCTCTCAATGCCCTGCAAGTGGCAGGTCATGCCTGAGTGTCTTCTGCTTGGTCTTTCCTTCTACATTACGAAGACTTACTGGATGCCCCCCTATATAATATGCCCTCTCTTTCAGTAACCGGGCATTATAGAACGCCATACAAACTCTGCAAATTATCTCTATATCCTGAGTAACGGCTCTGGACAAGACCTCACAGTTATAAAATTATTAATGAAAGCAGAATGCAATAATTAGTATTAGATTCGGAGACATGCATCAACTCTGTGGTTCAACAATTCGTGGGTTCGAACCCCACCTACTACTTTCATGTGTGAAGGGATTCGAAATCCACTTTATACTAAAGATCTCAATCTAATTAACCCTCCCTTAGTGCAAAACGTTATCATATAATGACTAACATGCCTTTAAATAAAATAAGTTTTTTTTTTTTTTGTGTGTGTGAGCTCTTGCATGGCTGTGGAAGTTTGTCTCCAAATTTGTTCTTGTTTCCGTTAGATGGCAATTAAGCTCCTGTTACCACTAGAAATTTGGTAAAATAGCTCCCTTATAATACTAATTTTAAAATAATTATTAAAAGTCCTCTTGTAAAATAATGTAATTATTGAAGCATGCATTAAAGCGTACTTAATATATATCACATAAATATTAGACACAAAGAAGTTAAAGATTGGATTATGTAAAAAAATTTCATTCTTACCTGATCATGAATCAACCCTTTTCTTTTTTCGATATATTTTCTTTTATGTGAAAAGTATATTTTCATGTACCATATATAATGAATGTTTCACAATTAAAAAATTTTTACTTGAGAAAAACTTTATTGAAATTATATATTTTTTTCTGTGAATACTACAATTAAATAAATTAAAAGCTGTATCAAATAATGAAATTCGAATATTATAAAAATTACTACCTAAAAATAAATAATATTTACAATAATTAGAAATTCATATTTGCTTAGCTTTAAGCATTATACTTATACAAGTGAATGTTTCCTTAAAAACTGTTTTTAAATATCAAAATATAAAATCAATCTTTTTTAAAGGGCGATTTTTTGTTTTAAAACATCTTGCTGCATTCATATAATTTCAGTTAAAGGAAGGGAAACTGCTTGATAAATGTAAATTAAAAATCTGTTTATTTTTAAAAGTTTGATATCGTTTTTTTAAAAGAAATTTACTAAATTGAAATAGATTTTCTCATTTTTGGTTTTTGATCCTTTTTTAAGTAAATAAAAAGTTGCTTTTATTCATATTTTAAAATTAGGATTTGCTGTGTGTTGAGTAATAAAGCCTCTTTAAAATACCCGAATGGGCGCATCGATCGGATGCAGGCGGAATTTCCTTCAAAACGGGGTTAGTCTTAATCCTCGTATTTATCGAGCCAAATTTGCGTGTTCTAAAAAAAAAATAAATATTTAATAAAGCAGAATAAAAATTTAATGTTGAAAGTGTCATTAGACTTGTGATTTAATAGCTATTGCTTACAATTATTGCAGTTATTAATTTAGCTATTAATGAAATTTTTAAAAAAATTAAATCGTCCTTATTGATTTCAACTAACCATAAAGGGATGTCTTTTTCATTTTGCTTTCTCTTCTCTTCTACTGTCAACGTAGCTTTGATCTTTATATGAGAAATCGTTTCATTAACAAATTGAACTTGGACACTATTCTCAGGCATTCGGTAATGAACTCGTCTTGTTTGCTGCCGCTCGAAGATTGCGATTGGAAGGCAGACAGCACATTCATCGACAAGTCGAATTGACTACGCCTTCTCAATACGATGTGACGTAAATGAAACGTTATCTGACGTCATGGATATTTTAAACCAATGAGAATGGTAATAAAGCGGCGTACTCAGGATCTCAATTTAACGAAAGAACCAAATCCACAAAACAAGAAGAGGATTTTGAATCAAGTCCTTCCCCCCCCCCCCCAAGCATGAATCAGGACCTGGAGTGAAATGCATGTGGTTGCATTCCCTGCACACGAGAAAGATCTTGTTTCCTGGGTCAGTTCTAAGAGTGTCCACTTATGATAATGCACACGGCTACCTTGAGACTTCCTTCTGGTTGCCTGCCACCATGACAGTCATGAGTCGGGAGAGAACATTAACTTGGAACTACGGTAAATTTGACTTATACAAACAACCTAAATTCTTTTTTTTGACAGTGGTATATTTAAAAATTTACTCAACTGTCTCATAACTTCGATTGTTGAATGGCCGAAGGTTAGCGCTTGATTAAACAGCCCACTACAAACATTTCACACTGGAATGTTCGTTGGAATTCGAAATCGATGCTAAACTGTAAATCGTCGTCGAATTTACAATCATGTTCATAAAACGATCAGTAAATTTACCAAACCATATTGATTATCAGAGGAAATAGCTTCATTTCTATCATAAGTGATGAGTTAATAATAAGCCAATTTCATGTGTTGTTCATGTGTTGATACTTTTTTGATATATATTTTTCGTTTTTTTTCCCTTTCCAAAGAGTATTTGATAGAAATAGCCCAACAGATGAAGCTCAGTGAAAAATCCGACTCGTTATTCGTTCCTCAAAGACTTCTAAATAGTGAGCCGTAATCACGCGTCGCAAGGGAGTAAACGCGGAAAATGACGTAAGCCGATATTCATGCGGATGCGTACCTCTCATTTCTAGTTGTTCGACAGTGTCACTGAGATCGGTCCGGGTATTTTTGGGACGAAAAACGATGCTTTATCTTGGCTTAAAAATCTCGATGGAAGGAACATGTTTAGAATCGCCTGTCTTATTCACGATTTGATGGCGAATAAGATACAAAAACAGCAGACAAAATAAGATTCACGCATTCTTACACCATTTGAACCGGTGAAGAAAAGTTCGTAATTTTAAGACAGCCATTACATATATAAATAACTTCAAAAAATGTGACAGGAAAAAAACGACATTTTTTCAAAAACAGTTAAATATACATTTATTTTCCGAATAATGTTATTTGAAAATAAATATAAATCAATAATTATTGGTTATCGCCTCCCCTTTCCAAAAACACAAAAGGCCATTGAATAATCAGCACTTTGCCTTTATCCACAGATCGTGGGTTCTATTCGGACAAAGATGTCTTAGTGTTCTGGAATTTATTACTTAATGTGTATCCTAATCGAATGATTGTTAGCGTCAAAAAATAACCGTGAAACGACACTTAAACTATAATTTTTTAACTCCTTTAATTTGAAAACTTTTTAATAACACCGAAATTTTAAAAGCTGTTGAATTTGTTTTTATCGTCTGTGCTGTTGAATTTCATCATTTTCTGTGAAAAAACTTCGATTATGAAATTGTCTTTTCAGGGGTCATGGGTATTGCATTTTCTGAATATATATGTTTCGGTTTTAACAGCAATTTTAAGCTGAATGCTTGCAGAATCGATCAATGACTTAAATATTACATTTCATGGCGATATAATTGCAAATTTCCCTTTTGTAATCATAAATGATAAATCTAAATAGATGAATTTTTTTTTTTTGTAACACGCATAATTTTAAATGAGTTGAGAGTTAGGAGTGGCTCATTAAAGTTGTTTTAGAAATCGTTTCGAAAAAACAGCCTTGTCAAGTGCTCACTGAAGACTTGTAAAACGTACTTAAATTCTCACAAAACTTCAATCGAAGCACTTCTGCAGATAACGTAATTATGTTTACTGTTTTCGGACTTTCTGCTTTTCTTTAATGATTAATATTACAGTGTTTTCTTCAAGCCATCATTGTAACTCACCTATAAGAAATAACCCGAGTACAAGCGAAAGCGGATCGTGGCCTAAAAATATTGCTTTAATGATGAAAAAGTAGGATTTGCGTGCTCAGCCATCATCAGGGTCCACGTGTTCGGCATCAGAAATAAGAAAATACTTTTAAGTCCTATGCATGAAGCGCCCCAACAGAAACGCAAACTGAAAAAATGTCAACCCATGTGGCAGTGTAAGAAAATGGCATAGGAATATAGAATTTATAGATATGATGTGCATTACATAATGTATAAAATTCAGTCTGGGTTTTTGTGTCTGTTCGCTACATAATTTCTTTACACTTCTGTCAGTAAATTCGTTCAAACTATTATTAGTAAGAATAGATTGGTATTTGTTTCAAGTATTCATTTAATGTATTAAGCATTATCAATAACTACCATTTTATGGTCGCCAAATTGCTATAATTGCGTCATTCGTGGACTGTTCCTTATAATAATAATATGCATTTTTTGATACCGTGTAGGGGAAAACAGAACGGTTGAAGTCATTTTAACCTTTACGTAAATTGACTTCTGGTAGGTTTTTTTTTTTTTCCCTCTTAAGTAAAGTTCTTTTTAAGTAATGGACATTCAGTATTGCAAGAGTGGAAACTCTGAAAATTAAGTATCTACTTCGGCAGACATGCAAGCAGAAAAAGAAGTGAAGCGTAACATTCATCTCTTTGTTGAACACTGGCTGGTTTCAAACACCAAGGCTCTGTAGTGCATTTCCTGCTACTAGATTATGGTGAGCTCCATAATATGTTATTAAGCAGTAATATACAGTGGTGACCAAAATTATGGGAAATTTTTATATTTTAGAACTTTGTATGCTCATAAAAGCGTTACGTTTTCACAAAATGCAAACTTGTGTATATCATTTTAAAGAGAATTGATTACTGAATTCAATAAAACACAAAATTTAATATTTGCAATACAAAAAAAAAAAAAAATTAAACGATAATAGTTATCGATATACATTAGATAGTGATGATTGCAGTGAGTTATCAATACTTAGTAGAGTACCCTTTATTTTTGATTACAGCTTCACATCGACGTTTCATTGAGCTGACAAGAGTTTTAAGCTCTTCTTTCGTTATTACATGACGCCAGGAAACAATTATAGCCTTAATTAGTTCCCTTTTATTTGATGGGCGCCTCATTCGGACAAGATTTTTCAAACCTGTTTCTTATACACTGCAATTACAATCAATATATACAAATACCAACGTAGGAATTTTCGTAAAAATTTTTAAAATTTAGTCATTTAGTCAAGAAGCAATGACATCAAATAAAAGGGTAGATTGGACACCTAGAAAGAGATGTAATATTATTGTGTTACGAGAAAGGGGTCATTCCTATTCTGAAATTGCAAGACAGGTGGATGGTTCTGTGACTACATCTGGAGTCCGAACGATATCAGGAGGCAAATTCAGTAAAAAACAAAGAAGGAAAAAGGTGCATCACATCTATTGATGACAGAAGAATAAAAAGACTCCAAGATAGAAAAATGTCATCAGCGGCCATCAGAAGTGATCTGAATGATGCTGGTGTTTCTGTCAGTTCAAGAACAATCAGGAGAAGAAGATTAACAGATGTTGGACTGAGAGGTAGAATACGACGAAAAAAGCCGTATCTTAATTTTCAGCAACGAAAATAAAGACTACAGTGGGCAAAGCAACACATTAATTGGACAGATGATCAGTAGTCACAAGTTTTATGGAGTGATGAAACTAACCTATCGTTATTCGGTAGTGATGGGCGAAAATATGTAAGCCGTAGAATAAGAGAAGAGCTACATCCTGATTGCTTTCAAGTAACTGTGAAGAACCCATAGTTAGTGTTATGATTTGGTCATGCATGTCAGCAGATGGTATTGGTCGCCTTCATGTCATCGATGGGACATTGAATGCCAAAAAATACATTGACACTATTCTAGAACGAAAACTTCTACCTTTCATCAGAGATCTCTTTTCTTTCATCAGATTTTCTTTTTTTTTATTTTACAACAATGCTTCGTTTATTTTTTTAGCAGGATTCTGCTCCTTGCCTCACGACAAAAATATCAAAAGAGTGGTTTCGTACAAAGAGCATTAAATTGTTGTCATGGCCAGGAAACAGACCTGACCTCAATCCTATGTAAAATTTGTGGCTCCGTTTGAAAATTCTTGTCCGAATGAGGCACCCATCAAATAAAAGGGAACTAATTGAGTCTGTAATTGTTTCCTGCCATCATGTAATAACAAAAGAAGAGCTTAAAACTCTTGTCAGCTCAATGAAACGTGTAATCAAAAATAAAGGGTACTCTACTAAGTACTGATAAACTCACTGCAATCATCACTATCTAATCTATATCGATAACTATTATCGTTTAACTTTTTTTGTATTGCAAATAATTGAATTTTGCGTTTTGTATTAAATTCTCTTTAAAATTATATATACAAGTTTGCATTTTGTAAAAACGTAACGCTTTCTATGAGCATACAAAGTTCAAAAACAAAAGTTTCCAATAGTGTCCACAATTTTGGCCACCACTGTATAAATGCTTAAAATGGTATTCTTGAAGTCAGTATGAATTATTAAATCGGGTCTTAGTTGCCACTTGTAGGGTACAGTATAATTGAACAATTCTCCATCTTTCCGTGGATTCGATTCTCGCCTAGGATGTGGTTCTCTTTAGGATCGTAATTCACTGTAGTTAAATGATGCCTCATGCAAAAAGTGAGCAGAGTGTGGCGACAAATGAACTTATAGATTTAAATCGTTCATATTGCCTTAGAGTGAGGAAGAAAATTTTAGGAAGCCATTTACTGGGGCATAAGTACACTTGAAGAAAGTAGTAGAAAGCTTAAAAGTTTTTCCTTGGTTTTTATAATGTAGGAATCTTGTTGGTAAATTTAATGTTCACTTTAGCTTATCACTGGTACCGCACAGTGGACAGCGTAGCTGTCGAATGCCATTGTAAGGTATTTTAGCATTCACGGCCTAAATTACTTTGCGGATATAATTTTCGCAGATAGTGGATCGTATTCACATGTCGCAAAGAAAGAAACCTGGAAAACTCCCAAGCACCCACCCCAACAGACGTATCTGGTTTCTTTGAATATCTTTTCCGCAATTACAACAATAATAACTTGTAATTAGTTAAGATTAATTCGTTTTCTTTTACTCAAAGAGTTTTTTTTATGTGTTTTAAAGAATATCCGTATGCTGGATTTTCTTATGTATGTGGTGGTTTGGATTCCGCTTTAATTTGTAACTTGTAGTTAAAGGCACTAGCGTATGAAAGAAGCAATAAATAAACCAAACTGTGAATATGATACTGTAATGTATATACAGATAAATAACGTCTATGTTTGCTAAAGATGAAACGTAGCTTTATTTTTTTTTAAACCACAAATCTTTCAAAAAAGAGTGTTCGTCAAATTTGTAATCCTGTGTAATAAAAAAAATCTATAAACTCATAGAAGTGTGTTAAATTTCACTCTTTAGTATTTTTAGCTTTATTTTTTTTTTTAGTTCTTGCAAAATTTTAATTTTTTAAAACAATTTATGTTAATTTTCTTGAATGATTTATCACTTATTTTCATTCTTACCATTTATTAATCCATTTCTTCATCGCTCACCAGGAGTAACTGGTCAGGCTGCACCAGGGTATGGGGTAAAAAAATCTATAATTACAAATTTAACCCTGTAAATTACGAATGTTTTATGTACCAAAACTACCTGTGAATTCAAATCGGTTTGTAAAGGGAAAAAAAATGAGCTTTTCATTGATAACTCTGAATGTTTTGTTGGATTATAAATGATTTGCGTACCTGCGAATTCAAATCGATATCTAGATATATCGATTATGTAAAAGAAAAAATTCACTCAATGTCATAACTATGAATATGTTCTGATGTGATAAGAGTTCTTAAAGATTCTGAATCGCAATCAAAATAGCTTTTCATATCCAATCACATGTTGAGACAGATGAATTCTGTTTCTAAAATGAAATCTCTGGATAGGTTTGTTACTTCAGTTGCAGGGGTGGTGGTACCTGCGACTCTTCCGTTCAGTGCCATTGAGGCCAGCCTGTAACCGTGGTATGGAGTGTGTGTAGATTGGATATCAGAGTGAAATGAGCGATAGGTATGGAGGGTAGATCGATATGTCACATCCTCGAGGGTGGAACAATCACTTCCGCAGCCTCGCAGTTGGATTTTCGCACGATTCAACTGTTTCATTTCCAATCAAGAGACTTTAAGTTTACCTCTGCACCATTTTATCCGCCGTCCTCTGGATCCGCGGATCACGGGACTCTTGGCGAAATATTCAAAGTATTTCTGCAGACGATTGGGGACAGTAATTGATGTGAGAGCTTAAACTAAAGAAATTTGACCAATTTTGTGCCGAGTCTTTTTTTTTTTTAAAGTATTTAAACTTATTTTTGATACAAAATTAAATTTTAACAAAAGCTGTATTTAACTATAATTAGATTTATGTCTTAAACGAATTTGATTTTTTTTTTTTTTTATTTAATCCATGAACGCAAGCTTTGTGACCCATAATTGAATGGTTAATATTACATGTTTCCATCAGTGATGGTTTGGATCTATTAAATTTATTATTATCAAATCATGAATGCTTGTTTTTCTGTTATGATAACATTTGACATTGCATAATCTATGTTTTTACCCCATTGAAGTCAGTTTTTTTTTATTTTATCAAATGCGTTAAAGTTTTAAATTTTTTTAAAAATTTTATTCTAGCTTTTTAAACTGACTTTTTTAAAATTATGTATCTTGTTAAATTACAGGTAAAACAATTGTTCCACAGCTTCTTATTTAAATTTGTTAAAGAACCAAGTTAGTTTGTGGTATAAAAAGAAAAATGTTACTTTCATTTAAAAAATCTCAAACTTTTCAAAATGACGCATTCGATGCGAAGAGAATCAAAGAATAAAAAAAAAAAAAATAATGTCACAATACAATGCAAACACAATTCAATGGTAATCCAAAAGCTGATAAGTTCGTTTTTCCCTCAACGGTCATTTTTTTAAATCTCAGAGCTAATTAGACCGAACCGTAGTTTAAAGTAGATTCTGTACTATTATAAACAGTCCATCTGCTGTTGGAATCGAACCCAAGAACTGTTGAACCGAAGGTCAGAGTGCTGCCTTCTCGGCCTGATAAGTTTGGAGGAGATTATAGATTGAATTGTACTAACTATATCATATGTTTGGATTTTACTGTACTGTATAAATTCATTTTCAAAATTTAAATGTGACTTATTAAACTGCAAAAGAATCTGACAACTACTCTTTTGAGTCCCTCGAAAGAGATCAATGTTGAGTTCATCGACTATAAACGTTTCTGATGGAACAAAAAGAAGACAACACTAAAAGCGACATTAATTATGTACTATAACATAAATATTGATGCGAGCAATATATAATCTATGTACAGGTCTGCATCTTATGCTCCATATCATAACACTTGTCCCCGTAGAGGCAAGTAATACCTTTTTCTGTTACGTAACAGTTTGGGCGATTCGCTGGAATGGGAACATAAAGCACGGCTGAAGCCATCCCAACGATTTTTAGTGGGATTCTGATCGGCCTTCCGTGATGTGACTGTGTGATCTCTTCAAGTGCCCAGGTGGACATCGACGGTATCACCTATGCTGGTACGCGCGTTGTTAAGTCAGAAATTTTTGAAACCACGCATACGGTCGCCACTCAATCCTGTCTGTAGGTATGAAAATCTCTGGCAACAGCATCATGCTTTCACCGAGAAATGAATGTGCTAGGTTTGATTGCGTGCGACATACTTTTGCATTTCACGCTTCCAAGGCACAGGTTCGATCCTCGGGTTGAGCAAAGTCGACTCAGCCTTTTATCCCTTAAATGGGTTGATAAACTGAGTATCAAGCATTCATGGGAACTAAACACTGAGGTATTTCGTGTTAGGCTGATTATCTATATGCCTTGCACTCCAGGGCCTCTCGTATAAGAAAACAGTGAGCACTATAAGCCTTGGCCCACATAGGCTGTCGTGCCAAGTTTTAGCTAGACATAATCTCAATGATTAGTTAACGACACTTTCATCCTATCCATAGTGGACGGCATATTCAGATGTCTGGAAAATGTATTTCTCTGTGCATCCTGACCAAAGGTGGTGACACCTTTTCTGGATAGTGTCAAATTTGCTCTGTCCACAATAGTGGTAGATACAAATATCTGCTAACCAAACATATTGCTCTTCGATTCCACTTGGCCGTGCATGTTGATCCTTCTGTTAAATTTTTTAAATAGCGTACGCAAGCGAAGTGCTTTTGCTTGTTGACCATAAAGCTAGATCATTTCACTAGGATATAGCCATTCGTATTCCTTATTCGATCATAAGAGTACTCTTCGTATTCCTTTGCTTAGTTGAAGTGGGTTTCGTTGTCACTTTTTGACGGATGCATTGTTTTAATAACTATCGCAAATTTTACTGGGTTCTTAAAGGTGAAGAGGAAAATTCAGAAATTAAGTCGCTGGCTAAAACAGACTTCAACTCTGTGGTGTTCCAGGTATTTTGTACTAAACAAAGCTGCTCTTTTTTCCCCTTGGCTGTGAATAGTTTACTTATAACCCTTCGATTTTCCAATGACGCCAATACATTCCCAGTTTGCACCAAATGCCACATTAGAGGCCAGTCCCAAACTATTTAGACTATGCTGCTCTACTTCGTGAGGCCTGTTTGGCTGTGTTGAAATTAAAAGCGGGCGGCCTCAAGGATCTCATCTGATTTCAGATCAGAGGGATTAGTAAGAAGAAATTTAGTTATAATTCTTTGAGGCCTACAGTTTTAAAGGGAGTAAAAATGGTTTTTGCACAGATATATTAAGTTGCCCAAATGACTGAATATAATTTTAAACTGTATGACACTAAGTAACTTCGCCTTTTCAACTTCGATTATCGAAAATATCTCACCGTGGATAAAAAGTTAAGATTAAGATGGGATATTTTAGACCTGCCTTACCCCAATCAGGTAGAATGCTATAAACATGCTCAGATCGATCAGAAAAATTCCTTAATTGTTCCAAGGCAAAGATATTTTTATGCAAAAGATGAAAAAATATGAATATCAAGATTTGATATTGTTTGAATCGATAGCATCATTGTATGAGACATTAACTCACTTTAAAAAATATGTTAAAATCTCTTATTTTTTATGTAATCTAATTATGTCATCGTTTGACATAATGAAGTACGATGCATACATCATAGTCATAGTAATCATACATCATAGTAATTATCAACCTAACTTTCAGCCTAATATGTCTTTGATTGTTCATATGTTCGATTCCTGTACCTGAAATGCTGTAATCCTTTTAAGTGATATGATCCCGTTAAATGACCTCTTGTTTGCCATAAAATAACTGCAGCGCGGTAAAATAAAAAAAAAAAAAATCAATTTGATTTATTTATCTCTCAACGGTCATTTATGCAGATGATGGTTAATTGATACATAAATTACAATTTATAAAATGGATACCAAATTACCACAAATATCCATGTCCGAGATGGAACTTGAGCCTACGAACTGCTGAACCGAACAAAAGTGGGTTAACTGCCAGTTTGGCAAAGAAATTCAACAAATCAATTTATTTATTTATTTGACATTTATTCAAAATTTCGAAAATATGCTAAAGAATTGAAATTTAATCACATTTACCAGACGATCTGTTTTTTAATAATGGGCCATTATTATTAACAACTAGATTTATCAATTTTACTAATCCGTCCTTTTACCAATATTTAATTATTTAGTTGATTCTCGCATTAGAATTTTTTTACTGTGTCAATTCGTTGCTTTTCCAGCTCCTCAAATAAGGCGCCCCAAGTCAGTGGCGGTCATTTCATAAATAACATTTTTTTGACTCCTAGAATCACTACTTTTCAGATTTAAAACGAATGGGGGGGAAAAACCCCACCCACATCTTACATAAAATGCTATTCCACACCCGCTTCTGGAGAGACGACGACTCGAAGTGACGGCCGGGAGCCGAAAGGGATGAGCGGGATCAATTCTATTTATAGTTTCCGCGCAGGACGCGCGAGGAAGAAAGCCGCAGGAGGAAGGGGAGGAGGAGGAGGTTTGAAGCTAATAATCGCCTCCAGATCCACATGATTGAACTGGGAGGGTCTTCACTTGTGCACTCTTGCTCTCATTGTGTTTTTTAGGTGAACGATTATATTTAAGTTTATTGTTTTTATCGTCAGCGCCTCTCATTTAATTTGTTTTCAATATTTATTTCAGTTAAAGAAACATGTTTAAAAGCAAAATATTGCTGAGGTAATTCGTAACGTATACTTATATGTGAGATTTAAATTAAGTTTTTCATTAAAATTATTTTATTTTTCCAAAGAGTCCCCCAGAATGAAGCTGACCTTATTTTATTCATTAAAAATGTATTGTTACGAAACGCGCGCGTATGGACCCTGCTGAGAAATGGTGTACATTTGCTGATGCCGGTAAAAATTTTATTAGTTACCAAGTTTCAAACTTACGTTTTTGATAATCATATTTTAATATATCATATTTTATGTATATAATTCATATGTTTCATTATCAAGTCTTTGTTTGCTATAAATTCTATAATTAAAATTAAATTCTGTCCAGAAGGATCTCTGCATTTAAGATAAAAGTGTGCATCTCCTTCATGTGAGATCAAAAGAAAGATTGTTCTAGAGTATGTGAGTACTGCTTCTGCTTGAAGATCGTGATACTTCTGTTACCAACTGCTGATCTCTCTTAATTTATATATTTATCCTCAGATGGCACTTTAGAACTAAATAAAATTTCTTGTAGATGCTGTTAACTCTAAAAGCAAAGCAAAGTGATGGAAGTTTTTAGTAGAAATTATATTTTACCAGCATAAGCTATGTTAGGCCAACTCTAATCTGTGTTACGGGAAGCATTGCATTACTGTCATGGTACATGCGAGTTTTCTTCAAGTTCAAAGACTTCGGATCAGAGAGATTGAATTTGGGTCCCCCTCAGCCAAACGCGTAGGTACGGTATTTAATGAAATGATTTAAATCTCAAAAATGAACCACATACATCAAGCGATTATGCTGAGGGAGTTTTCACTTAAGACACGCAGCTGCTGCTATGGTGTACTTATTGACTACGGGAGCATTGTTTTGTTGAAAATACGTTCCAGAGAAATGTCGTATCTCTAAGTTGCTGAGTTTTCCTTCTGTGACTGTAAGAAATAAATTAACTCACAAATGGTAATGTTTGGCGCTTTTTCGTAACAAGATTTAATCACTCATCGCCTGATTTTCAGATATGGATATGTTTGATATCAAACCCTGTCTTCACAGCTGTTGCTATTGCACTGTTTGTCCAATCATTGGGAACGATTGTGCGCGTATTCAGGAGGCGCTGCTTCATTTACTGGCCGATCGTAGATCTCAACATGGCCTGTTGCTCCAAACTCATGTAAGGCTCTCTGTTACCTAACAGCAGACGTGAAATTCATTTCTGATTTCGGCATTCACTTATATATCGGTTGAAATCCTTTCGGATGAAGATAGCAACTGTAGCGTCACAGACAGTGTTTGGTTGGTGAGGACACCATTCTCATTATCGAAAAGTAGAGTTCGCTGAAGGTGGTTGTAGCACTTTATAACTGGGCGTGGTCTCAACGTCCTCCAAGTGAAATGATCCCTCTGTGGGAGGCAGACCAGGTATCGGGTGTCTTCTGCTGTGTCCCTGCTTCAAAATCGCGAAGACTCCACCCGGCTGCTTCTATCTAAACCATAGAGCTCAAGTCAGGGCTCGATACAAGGAAGCCTGCTGGTACTACAAGAAAGTCCGAACCAATTTTTTTTTATCTCATTTCTCTTAGATAATGAACTGCTTTCGCGAATCGCGATAAAAAAAAAAATACGTAAATTTCTCCAGAACTCACATTTTAGGATGAATTCAGAAACGCAACATCTATTACCCGTTGTCATGGGGTTCACTTCCACTTTCCAGAGCTACCTGTGGATCATAGTGCACATTAGTAAATATATTCCTTGTTGTTTTTAGCCCTCACAAAGGAAAATACAAAACTCTTCCTCCATTTTTGTGTCTTTATATGAAGGTATGGCGTAGTGCTTACAAATAAATGTCTGATAAATTACGGAGAATATCTCATTGAGGAAAATATCGCAGCAATTCAATGCTATTATTTTATCAGAGAATATTTTTTGCCAACTATTTGCATTTGTTTGTTGTGGAAGCGCATTTAACTGTAACCATTCCCACAGTATTATTCTAAAAAGCATACATTTTTTTTCACGATTTTTTTTTAAATATTCCTTATTTTTAAGACAAGATTCATCGAAAGGAAAAAAGTGTTAATAACGCAATTTTTGTTATGAGAGGGAAATTTCTTCTTCGAATGTGTGGATCCTCAGATGTAAATATCTCCGTCCTCATAAAATAAATGCATTTCACTGGAAGGATGAATCAGTAGGATTCGTGTAAGCGATTTTGTAAGCTGTGCATGAAAGTCGTGGTTTCAGCTACAATAAATAAGGATTTAAACTTCTTTCCATACAATATATTTATTGGAGTTGGAATTTTTTTTTTATATATATATATAAATTCTATGTAATTTCATAAGATTTTTTTCCCTATTTTCGTGCAAATAATAATATTAAAATTTTTTAAAGTTTTTATAAACATGTCTCACAGAGTGTTGAGCGAGATATGTTATTATGAGAGTTTTTTTTTACATTGAAATAATTTTTTATTTTGTATAATTTTGAATTAAGTTTAATTATTATCATTCGCTTTTATGTATATTTCTGCGATTGGAGCTGCTAAACCCAATCAACCAATCTATTTGAAATCTCGGCATTAAAACTAGGTTGATACCGGAGTTGGCATCTCCTCACCGATGGAGGGACATAATCGAATTATAAAAGATTATATTAACTAATTCTAGATATTCAAAAATCGCTGGATTAATGATTTACATAAAAAACTGTTTCTTCATTTACCATTTAGATACTAATATTTTAATTATATTTATTAATAGGTATTCAATATTTTTAAGTAATTGTGTATCTAAATATTGCTTTTATTAAATGTTAATAATTTAAGTAAGCATAATTTTGTATGTAAAGTAATGACGCATATATAAAATGGACAGTGCAGTGCATTTTTTTTTTTTTTTTTTTTTTTTTTTTTTTTTTTTTTTTATTGGTAATGGATTGCTCCCTGTCTCGAGAAGAATGTTCAGCCTTCTTGTTTTCGTGGTTTCAACTCTTTCTCAGTAGGGTGAGAGTTAAGGAGCTTACTTTATATTTAGTGGAGTGTAAAATGAGATCATACTGCGACAATCAACCACTATTTGGTATCTTTCCTGCAGGTATCTTTACATAGGTTTTGAAATTCAAATCACTCTAATTTTTATTTTACAAAAATAGTTATCCAACAAACTATCAAAATGCTGAACATTAATTTTCACTCATACGTACTTTATATTTTATTGTCTTTTGTACTTCACGTTTTCGCGTCGCTAAGTTGAAAATAAGGAATTATAAACGACAATTGAATGCTATTGCTGTGACCTTCAGTTTAAATGTTTGTGGGTTCAACTCCCAATTCATACATAGATGTTTGACTATAGAGCGACAGGCAAATCAATTCATTCAAATATTATTTTAATGAATTCCGGTTGAATTTATAGTAATGTTTATTTATATCTTTTGAATTTCTTTTATCATACTCAAAAATCTGGTTTTAAAATGATAATTTTTAATAAAATTAGATGTTCTTAAGTTTCAAAGATTGAATATTTTTTTATTGTCGCAGTGTTTTTGGATGCGTCTTGTCCTTTTATTGTAATGCGTCTCTCCTTTTTCGTCTTTACTTTTAGTTGCGGTTTTTACTAACTTTTTCGTATAAAGTGTTTGGATGAAATGTGTCTGAATGATGCGATTCATAAACAACGGGTATTCATGCTTATTTTTCATCTTAACTGTAACCGAGGGAATAAAATATGGTAAAGTAACACAACATTAATGCAGCTCCTGTACCTGGGTTGCTGACATAAGACTTGACGTGGAAAATGATAAGCATTTTAACGACGGTTGTGGTTTGCTTAAAACAGGTGTGACAAATTACAAAATTTTTTTCTTGAGGATATTCGCATAAGTTCATGCCGCATTGAAGGATAAAAGTTTATTTTCTTGGACGGTAAGTGTTTTTATTACCATTTATGAAGCTGTACCTATGGTTTCTAACGTTGATAAGAATAAAAGTAGTTTGAAGTCTACGAAACTTGGAATTCACTCACAATATTCTTAATTTAGATAGAAGGGAATTTAATTTCTTACAAAGTCGATGAATGATATTTTAATTTGTTATTTTCAAATGATGTATATGCGTCGTTGTGTTTTTGTCGCCAAATGTTTCGTGAATTCGTAGAAAGTTGCCATTTTTCTTTTATCAATGTTTTACGACGTATACGAATATTTATCAGGGGTAGGAAAATTTGGAGTTTGTGCGTGTTAAATTATGAAACCTCTCTTCGATAAAAGCTTCTGCAAGGACACGCATTTTAATTGTGCGTTATATGGACTGCCGAATTGCCAGTCAGAAATGTTAACATCCCTTATGTAATTGTCTTCCAATTTTCATGGTGTGCCGTATTCATATCTCTCAAGGGAGGAAACCTGGAAGACTCCCTGCAACCACCGCGACCGACAGCAGTAGCGCCATATCCTATTGTTCACCAATGGTTGGGATCTCCTGCGTTGAGGAACGGAACTCCTATCACTAGACCACGGTGAACGAACACCTTAAAATAAAGTATCCAAATAACTGGAAAATGAGAAACCATTAAAGCACAAGAATGGAGTCTAATAATAATAAATATAAAAGGGACTAATACATCCCTCCCGTCACTTCGTTCCTGAATAGTTTGCTTTCAGATGAAAGTTTCTAGGTGAGAGTATCAGAATTTTTCGCCCATTGCTTAAGATTTGGCGATATATAAATCTCGTCCTGATAATAGAAAAGTTATTAGGAAAATAGAAGAAAAAAAAAAAAAAAAACGGTATTATCTCTTATTAAATGGAAATATTTTTATGGTTACCAATCCTTATTGAATACAAGAGGAATTGCTTTTCTATAATTTTGTGTTTGTGGTGAAAGTTGTCTCTTAGCTTCCTCAATATAGCAATAGATGGAGAAGTCAAGTTATGTATTTTTTCAATTGTGCATCCGATTTATGGATTAGATTCGCGTTTCGCAACTGCAACTTTAGGGATTCGGAATTAAAAATGGTAGGTCTCAGAGTCGAATGGGTGTCTCGTGTAACTGGATACGATCTCCAGGTTCGCTGATATCTGCGTGTAAGGGGAGGAAAATCTGAAACTAGAACTAATGAGAAAATTTATGCTGGGAATTATTTCTTGCATACATTATCACACTTGCGTAATGAATGCAGAGATATTTTTGTTCAACAAGTGTACAACACAAAAGAATAAAACTTAGGTTTTTATGTTTCCTTCCCCCCCAAGTCTCTTAAGATTTCAAGAATGGAAATCAAGAACTATTTTAGACTAAATTAAATTTTTTTTTTTGAAAAAAAAAAAAGAAAAAGTTAGCCTTTATTAATATGGCCAAAGTAATGAGAAGTGCAAAAAGGTAGAAATTACTTTTTTGTAAATTTTACACACCTTTGCAATAATTATCCGCAGAACTGGTCCCTAGCATATGAGTGCCGATCTAGTTAGTAGTCGAATGGTTAGCGCTTCAGCTTTCATTTCAACGGTTCGTGGATTCGAATCTCACCTTTGGTTTGATTGTTTGTAGAGGTTCAGAATCCACTTGAAACCGTAGGTTCACGTCTAATTAGCGCTCGTCTGCAGAAAAATGAATGTTTAGTGACACAAACGAACCACCCAACCAACATATCATGTGAGCTTAATATTTTCAGTCTTTATTTTTCACTTGCTGTTGCTCCAGCATGCTTCCCTGTACCTGGGTCTGAGTGGGCTCTACCAGTTAGATAGAAGCAGCCGGGCGGAGTCTTCGTGATGTTGAAGCAGAGACCAAGCAGAAGGCCTTCAATCTTGCCCTGCCGCACCCGGAGGTATCATTTCACTTGGAGGACATTGCGACCACAATCAGCTTTAATGTCCCCCAGCTGCCTGACACGAACACGACAGATTTTTGGTTAAGCTGGGATTCAAACTCATTACCTTCCGATAATCAGAACGACGCATTTTTTCACTTGTTTTTCTCAAAAAATTCCATTATAATTTTATTATTATTATTTTTTGAAAATTAAAAATTTTACTTCAAATAGTTTTTTTTTAATATCGCGCTGATAGTGTGCCAGTAATTAGAAAAAATTGATTAATTTACCTGCTTAAATGATAATATCTTTAATTTTCTTGATGCCATTCTTCCTTTGTTAATTTTTTTGTTAGTTAATTGCTTTAATATATAAATTTTAAAAAATGTGAATATTTAACAATTATCAGATGCAATGGGAATGAATCTATGTTTCTTTAGATGTATATCGATATAACTTATTTATTTCGGGCGGAGGTAATATCGCAGTCTCCTACAGCAGCTGCAACATAAGTGAGTAGCTGTAGCCCTTCTCTTCCTGTCGTGGGTTGTGCTTGTTTTTATTGGTCACGTGATCGCTTTGATTTATCACATGCAAATATCGTCCATTGTCTTCTGCAATTAAGTCTAGAATGTGAGTTTTGTAGCAAAGGTTTCCAAATCATTTAAGAGCGATTTTCCTCTTTAGTTTTGTAAAGGAAAATAGTTATGTGAAGAAAAAAGCGTAAATTTGAAAATATTTGCGATTCAAACATCAGTAAGGTTTGATGTATTGATTAAAAAAAAACAAGTTGATGTACCAAACCAAACGTTTTTTTTTTTTTTTTTTTTTTTTTTTTTTTTTTTACATTTTGATATGGCGTACATTATAAATTCATTGCTATTTTAATTGACGCTATTAAGAAAAAGTTTGGATTTCTGCGAAGTTACCATGAACCGATTCACATAAAGTGAGTAAAAAATGAATTTTATTCGAATTAGTTTTAACATCACATCTGGGATCCTATCTTGTTGCCAAAAACCGGGAAAACTCTGCAGCACCCACTCTTATATTTCTTCATTTCTTTCTAATGTGCTGTCTTGAGTCAGCAAAACAGAAATTAAAAATTGAAGTATTCTTTTTATCAACCCTTATAAAATATTTTTATTAGTAACGGCTAAATTGTCTGCCACAAATTACATGGTTAATAATTCCTAAAGATTTAAATGAAGGACACCGGTAGTTAGATAGATTTGGAAGTCGTAAGGCGCTTGTCGATGGTTTGTTGCATGTGTGTGCCCTTCGTCGCACTAAACATGTCGTAATATCGATTATCATCTTCAAATCCCGAAAAAAATGTCAGTTAGTGCATTCCAAATCCTTGATTTTGGCTTAGTAATGCTCGCTATTTTCCTTCTGAAAGCAATATCTTTTATGTAATCCCAATTCCCTATTATTTTATCTGTCTGGTGTAATCGCACATTTATAAAATACCTCTTTTCACGAAATGGTCAGCACTGATAGTAAAGAAAAGATATTCAAAATAGTAATTGAAATTGTCTATTGTGATTTATTCTTGCATACGATCAAAAAGATGTTCGAACGAGGGAAGGAAATCTTCTGAAAACTTTCCCTTTATAAAATATATGATGCTGTTGGTTTGTTTTTAGTTTCATGCATCAAAATATGCGTCCGATATTTTATAGACATCCTGTACATTCTTATTTTCCTTTAAAAAAATTATTTACCCTTACATTAATTTCTTTTTTCTCTTAAATTACTCGCGCTACAATTTGCTTAAGTGTGTGAGCGGTACAAGGAGAATGAAAGATACGTTTGACGCGCGTCTCGTGCTGCACCTGCAAAGTAGGTCAGATTCTTCAAACTTCTGTAAAGATTCTATAAATATGTGCTCATCGGGGCAGGAGTCTTCTTCCTACCTGTATCTGGCAATGAACGGGGGAGGCGAAAACATTTTAACATTGCAATGAGAGAGGAGCTCCGAAAAATAAGTTGTAGGAGTCAATGTTTCTAGCTCTACGTCTGTTATATAAGAACTAATAAAAATATATATTCCAATTGGAAAAATTGTATAAAATCTTTTATCAAAGTCATTGCTTTTTTTTTTAAAAAAAAAGAATTTTCTCTTATATTTTTTTATTATTTATATTTATTTATTTATTTTGGATTTGTAAAAAGAAAAAAAAATTTACTATACTTTACATACTTTATATATTTTAAAAGTTTACGATGAGAAAAAAATTAAACATATTTAAAAAATATATTTACATATATATTAACAAAAATAAGATTTAATGTTAACTTCCTTATTTTTATTAGCACATTTGTAATTAATTAATACACACATGCCCCCGCAATAATTTTAACAATAAGAATATGTATATATAAATAGTCTTAAATTATGATTTATTTTAACAAGTACATTTACATTCAGTGTATTAATTTTAATTGTGTTTCAAAAGATAAAGCAACTTAACAAGCTAAAAATTATAAAAAATTTTGAATAATATCTGTTGCAATAATTTTTTTAATGGTGAATGTCTAAATAATAATTGACATTGAATGCACCATTTGAAAGTCTGAAGTAAATGTGTAAAATATTAATTGAAAAATATTTATAAATCGAAAATCGGAAACTATGCCAAAGAATTATCAAAAAGAAGTAAAATTTTAGGTCAAGTTGAAAGGTACTTCGATAATGTGTCTAAAATTGAAGAGAAAATACAGTCCGGAATATAAATCTTGCAACACTTGCTTAAGTTTGCGTGATATAATATAATCGCTTGCAAGGGAAGATTAATTGTTTAATGAACTGTAGAAGCTTCTCTACAATTTTGCAAATGAAAATAACTTGCGAATAAATGTGAAGCTCCAATAAATGAATGCAGACTGCGCAGTAGTTGCTTTTGATATAAAGATATATATTCCTTTTATTCAATTAAAATATTTTGGATAGAAGTTGAGAAAAGAAAGGCAAACTTTTATTTATCACAATACAAGTACTTCCGAAGTCATTAATGACTACAATTCTTAATTTCAATTTAATCTTGAAATTTAATTTTCTTGTTTTGGAAATGGTGTCGAACCGCTACTGAGGAAGCAGCCTTTAAAAACAAGGAATTTCGAGAATGATAAAAGTATTGCACTTGTCACGTGCTACTTAATCTCCCTTTTGTCTACCCAACGTATTAATTCATTTATCGGAGCTTTCCGCCACGCTTTTTTTATATATTGTAACAGCGCTGCGAAGTTCCAACCTCTTTTCTTCCTCCTCTCGCCGCGATAAATATCGAGAGAGAGAGCGCGCATTTCGTCTGCAACCCTGAGTTGGTTCCTTGGCCTTTCCTGCAATATCCCTCTTCTCATCTCGAGAGGGGAGGGGATAGGGGCACGTCATCGAAACGCCATTCTCTCTATCTCCTCCTCACTTTCTTCTCTGCATCCATCCCCAGTTGCCATGGTGTTCCGGCGTTTTCACTAGGTCGACTGATGATCGGTGATCAACCGCCAAAGCGCTGCATTTAGGTCGCCAAATTGGAGCTCTCTCTCTTTGCCGTTTCCTTCCCCCCCCCCCCGACTTTTAACTCTGTTTTTGGTAATTGTGAGTCAACCGATGTGGCTTTCGATTCTTTTTGTGCAAATGCGGAGCAATGATATGGCGCCCTTTTTTTTTTAAAAAAAAAAATTTTATGAGTTGTAAATTATAAAAGGACTTCGTGTCTCTTCCGTTTTTTTTTAAAAACAAAATCTCGTATGTGTTGTTTATAAATATCAGTTATATTGTTGTTTAAATTAATTTTTTTACATCAATGTGTAATCGAAAGTTTGGCGTATAAGAAATCATGATTGATGATACCAATTGTGATGGGGTTGTAACATTTTGCAAATTCGAAAGGTAATTGCTGGAGAGCACGGCCTCCTTTAATACAATGAAATAGCTCGGATTGAAAGATTTTGCAACACGCCTTAATCTTTATCAAAATACTCCCCAAAAACTAAGAAATATTTGTCATAATAGACACAAATAATATTTGTAAAATAAATATATATTTATATATGTAAATCTATACAATCATTATTAGAAATTTTTAATATTTCTATTTCTACACGGACTGTAAACCACGTAAAATGACGACTGCGTGAGTTCTTTGGCTTTTCCAAACGTTCTAATTTACGCGATCGTAAAATTAAATGTAAACTACGAATTATCATGTAACATTTTTATGTTTAGCATTGTTATCCATCGCTTTTTTTTCAAGACTTATCGATTTCTTCGGAAAAAAGAAATAGATTCAAGCTTATAATATTTAATTCGGTTAAAATTTGTGGCGTGTGTTTCGAAATCTTGGACCCTGATAAAAAGTAGTGTCCTTTCATTTGAATTAAAAAAAGTTGTATTTTTGCATTTTTAAATATTAAATAAAATTAATAATATATAATATGCTGTAAGTTTGTAACAAAAGATTACATTATTTGTAATATAAATAATATCATGTCACCGTTATTGTGACATTAATATTTTCGTAATAAAATATTACAATCCAACGTTCTTGTAATAATTGATTGAGACCCAATTATTACTCACGCCTAGCTAGCAGTCTAGAATGTTTAGCGGTTTGGTCTTCAGCTCAACAGCTCGTGAGTTCGAATCCGTACACTGCTTTTATGTTTTTAGATGTTCCATTTTAAAACTATTCATCCTTGTCGGGTGAACCCTCATGAGGGAAATAGGGAAAATAGATCTACTAACAAACACCGAAGTTCTCCACGAAACTTTCGATCGGTTAAAAGAGCCTGATTGAGGCAGGGGATGCGGGGCAGTTGCCCCGGGCCCCCACATCAGATGGGCCCCAAATCGAGTATTATGTCTATTTTACGTTGTCAGGCCAATTGAATCGTTTTCGAAATTGAATAGAAAGTGTTGTGACGCAGGTGGGGACCCCAAAAAAGTTTTTGCCCCGGGCCCCTAGTAGGCTAAGTCAGGCTCTGATTGTTAATGTGCTAGTAAAAGGATGTGCGCTGCCATAGGCAGAAATTGCGGCTTAATATTTATAGTAATTATACTATTTTTTTATATTGATCAAACACAACATTGAGTAATGTGATTTTATGTATTTAAATCAGGCATAATTCTTAGATATTATGACTATAGGTATTCTTACAACTCTTCTACTGAGATTTGTTTTGCGTGTATTGTCTTTACGTGTGATTTTGAATTCTTTCTGTGTCAGTAGTCCTTAATGGATTCATTGAAATATTTCTCCGATTTTGTTACAGTTATTTAAAACTAATATACATATGTGTACGTATTTCACGAGAATTTCTAATTCCAATGAAACTAAGTATATACTTCATACTATTTAAAGTAATCTCTTTAATTAAAGCCACTTACATTGGAAGAGCTTGCTAATGGTGACTAATTTTAACCCTTGAGGGGTAAACAACATTTATAAATGTGTTCTTCTATGTGTGTTTGGGCTCTATATATAGCCTATTGATTTCTTTCGTTCCTTGTTTTCAAAGGCAGAGTCGTCATTCGAATCGAATGTATTTGTTGTAACAAGGGGTTGTTAATTATTTTTTGTCAAATTATATAGCATGGATATTTATAACAGTTGTTTGCATAGAATTCGGTCAAATATGTATTTAGCTATTATTCATGTTTTTTTTTTTTTTTTAAAATTTCAATTTCATTTTATGGCATTAATTTTCAGTTATGGATTAAAACATGACAATGATTTTTTGGAAAAAGAATGTAAAATTAAAAAATTATTTATTTTTATTTCCAATAGTACAAATAAAAAGACAATTACAGCAAAAATACAAATAACAAGAAAAAGAAAACAGCTGTAACAATAGTCTATGTATCTAAAAGGCCCCTGGCCTCGCAGTAGCGGTCCGCAAATGAGCTTTTCGATAACGCCTTACAATGGAGTAGATGGTTACGATCCATGTCCCGTCCCAGAGGTTGCAGATAGGACTTGAAACTATACTATACAATTTGAATATGAATATAAACTGAAGGAAAACACAGGTACCACGGATTCACACTGACTATTTAAATTTATATTTCCCGGTTCTCGAGTTGGAGTCCCGTCACAGGGGTTACATGCTTGCTGTCGTTCTCAGAGCCCATCAAATAACCTTCGTATTTCATAAAGGAATAAGAATTTGTAATTTTCTATAAGTGATGTTGAGAAACAGTTGACGTTTCAGCACTGCTTTCATTATTTCCCTCCAATTTGCGAACAAGAAGTGGCAACGGATGTGCGCATTGTTGACACGGGTTGTATTGACGGACAACGTGGATTGACGGAAGGGGGGAGGGTGTTTAGGGTTTCCATAATATAACTGTCTCTCCGTCTCTTGTCGAGATTCTTGCTTCGTTGTGGGGCCCCTCCCACCTTTTCTCTGCATTTATTTATACTTGTGTGTGTGTGCGCGCGAGGGGGCCTCTCATCTCTAGGTAGAGTGTGTGAACCTCGTTCGATGAAATGTGGTGGGCAACTCTTGGAAAGTCCTGTTTGCATTAGCTCCTTACTACCTATGGATAAAAATAAACTGGCTTCTACTCTTTTTGAAGAAAAGTAAGTTCGCTTCTTTTTGTCATCCCCCACCCCCATCTTTCGTTTCGAAATGTCACGAAAGAAATTATGCAAAGAAGAGGGAAAATAGGTTGCAAAAATTTTTAAGTGAGTATTTTGTTACAAAAAAGGTTATAAAATGTCGGCAAATTTTATTGCAATATTTTCGTTTTATTACATTTTTAAATTCTTATCATAAAAATTAGTATTTAAATTTAAAGGATTATAAGAAAATGTTTGCTTAAACACTTTTGTGTAATTTTTAAGATAAATAAAAATGTGGTAGATTAATAACGTAGTAATTTAAAAAAAAAATTCTGCCCTTCAGATTTTTACGGCTCATATTCTTAAAGGGGATGATATCCATATTGCATTGGGATAAGTTTTGAATTCTATTAAAGTGTGAGAGGTCAGAAATATTAAGGTTTCTACATTATCTCTGAATAAGACTGAAAGCTATGCAGCTGAAGATGCAATCATTTTGCACATTATAAACAGAATATTTTTCTGTGGTAAGATAAATAAAAATTTTGGATTCCTATGGGAATTTGATATAATGGTTCTTGTGCTTTTCATATTCAAAATTTTAACTTGTTCTGCTATAAAGTAGTTTTGTAAGTGTAGAATTTGTTGCCAAAAATATGACTAAATTCGTAAAAAAAGATATAGGCTGACAAATTTTAATGTAACTTCCGCCTATTAAATAATAATGAGTAACAAAACACGTTTTTTTTTCTGACACCGACTGGATAATAATCTAGTTATAGTTAAAAGATATATATTATATAATAATAAAATGGGACACTTTTTAATTAGATTATCACACATTTTAGAAAACATTAACAAATTCAATTGAGTTTTCCTGCTGATTATAGTCTTTAGAATGTATTAATTATTTACATAATTTATTGGCTTACGGTATTTGTATGTTTCAAACAAGTAACTTTTAGTACTTATTTGTAGAATTCTCTAGTGCGAGGAAGGTATTTTTTTAAAAGGCCTATCAGACATTTTATATGGAATTGAAAAAAATATTAGCTAATTTTTACCTATATTTTGTCGATGTTATTTTAAAAATACAAGTTTTTAATAAAATTAAGCAAATTTTTTGTAAGAAATCCTGCTTAGACATGGAAGAATACTCTCTTAATTAAAATCATTTTCATCCATCTTTTGAAGAACTATCATATCAAATTAATTTTTCAATTTAGGCCTTAGTTAATTTCAACATATTTGCAAAAAAACCTTGAGAAATTTTGCAGTTTTTCAAATTTGGAAAAAGGAGGTTTTACTATCGAAATATGATTTTACTTCTTTTGTTAAAATTATTACTTTAATGATTACTTTTGTTAAAATTATTTTCATCTGTTGCCAATACTGTTAATGAATATTTCCGGATTTATTTTTAATACAGCTTTAGCAATGTGTCGGTTTTACGTTTGGTAGAATAATTGTGCCTTGTAACGAGTTGAATGCTTCTACCAAAGCATTTCATCTCTAATTGCTTGCCAAAGCAAAATATATCCAATTGTATTTATGATGAAAAAATTGCAGTAGTCTTTTTCTCCATCTTGTGGTGAAGTATTTTGTACTATATGCCCTGTAATACTAAGATTTCGATGCAGCTTTTAACGTTAAATTTATTTTAATGATTTTTTTATTTCATCACCATTTTAATCATATTTAACAGTATTTTTTCTTCCAGATGTAGAACAATTAAAAACGTCTGATAGTTATTCTTAGACATTTACCTATTGTAATGACTATATTTTCTGATCGATAGTATCGATTTTTTGATGCTCTTGAATAAAAAAAATAGAAAAATATTTTTGTTTATCAAAAAATTCTTTTTCTTTCCTTTTTTTTTTAAAAAAAAAATGTCTTCTTTTTTTTTTTTTTTTTTTTTTTTTTAGGATGAGAAAAATAAGATCGATACTAGGTAGCTTTCGGTGTTGCGTTTGCGTGTAATTTCCCCATTGGCAGCCAAATCAGGTGATTTTTGCCAGTCTCGGGTCACTCTGTTGTGCGATTGCCTCATTGCTCCAGCATAGCATCTTCCCACCCCTGTATCTGTGGAAAAGTAATGTTGGACCTTCCCAGTGCGCTTACACCGTCAGCCCAGCTGTGACCGAATGTAACCTTCAGCACAACTCCTTCCCCCATCCCCCGATCCCACCTTTACCCATTTCCCAATATTCTCATTCATTTTCATAGAATGCTTCGAAAATCGGCGATATCTTCTCTCCTTTGTTGGGAGGCTCCCTCATCATCCAGCTCTTCTTTGCCGCCACCTCTTCGTTTGTTTACTGTGCTTCACTGTAACTGTACCCTCGGTTTTCACTTTCCCAGGTTTCCATCTACGCCTGAATACAATTCGGTTAATTACTTTCACATTACTGACGAAGGAAAGACGTGTCGAAGGGATTATATATAAATATATGTATAAAATACCATATAAAAAAACATTAAATTTAACAGAATCAATAAATACGACCCATTCAGAACAATGCTAAATTTCCGGAGATTCCCTTTTTAGTTTTACCTGTACACTGAAGTCAATTGCTGGTCTAAAAATTCAAGCCTCCGCGATTTCCTTTGACCTTTTTGGTACTTTGGCAACCCCGTAGAATCCTCTCTATGCATTCATTTCCAGTGAATGAGCAGCAGAAAGAAGACTTCCTACCACGGGCAGGTTCTCTCTCGTCGATGAACGATTTCAACTAAACGCTTTGATAAAAAGCTTTTTGTAAATGTGAACCTCGAATTCCATACCCTTCCAACGCGGGCATCTTAATTATATTGCAAATTACTGTAAACAAACATTATAACATGTTAATTTATGTGTGCATGTTTATGTTTAATTATGTAATTTAATGCAGAAACACCTTGCTAATGTGGTAAAGAATCAGTTTCAAATTATTTACACAAACCGCGTTTTTTAAAATGTTTAATCGTAACTGGCCGTCTGTGGCGTGCATGTGAACCTCACCGTCTTTGGAAATCTGCTTGTTTTTCACAATGATTCTCCCTATAAAGACAGTGTAGAAAAATCTAAAAGAGATTTTCTAACCTTGAACTTGCAGTTGATTCGAGTGTACAGCTAAAACGAGGAATAGTTCATAAATTTAAGTTGAGAGATCTCTAATAAAGTCACAAATGTATCTAGACCCTTACCATTGAGATTAAATTCATTCATACCTCACTAAGATCTTGGAGTCCTGAGGGAAAACTTGGGGCAAGTGTTTACAACTAATAAAATATTACATTTTCATTAAATTACCTTACATGGCTTCCACGCTGCTAATGCGAAGAAATAGCTATCATTTCCAAAACTTTTAACAATTAGTTTTAACTTTTTTTTTTAACTCTTTGAAGCCAAAATTCACATCTTTAAAGTTATTTATCATTGAATACACTCTTTAAGTTCTACTTTGTTTTAAAATGAAGAAAAATTATGTTTTAACAATTGAATTCTTGGATTTGCAATCACTGCCAGTGCAAGTAATATAAAAAAACTGTGTAAGGGTTTTTATCTGATTCATGAAATTTTTGTTAGTTTTCTTTGAGATTCCTTGTTTTAATATTTAAAATATATTTTGTCATCTCAAAAAGATATTGTTGTGGCGCATGCATGAGAAAGCTATTAACATATTTTTACAATGAGATTTAGATTCTAATCTTTTCTTTTTTTTACGTGAATTTTTTTAATCTAAAAATATGTTATGAAACAATAATTGCATTCACATTTTATAAAACAAATGTGAAGCAAGCACCTCTGCTCTGTGTCAATGTATATGATATCATTTGGAATCCATTCAGTGTAATAAAAAAGTAATCTGCAAGAAAATGTCGAGGAATTCGAAGCATAGATAGCTTACAAACATTTTATTGAGCGAAAAGTTGACTTTGTAGATTTTTAAGGTACCTTTGAATGAACTTTGTTCATTCAAGGTATTACTAACCTAAGCTTACTGTTCATAGTGAGTCTGCCCGAGTATAGAGAGGATACTACGGGATTGTTCAAAATACAGAGCAAAGCTTTCAAAAATTCAAAATACAGAGAAAATACTTTCTAAGACGTTAAGTAATTTCAGTATATGGGTAAAATAAGGGACCATTCCTAAATTCAACAGTGTATATTTAACTGAGGATCTTATATTCGATTTTTAAATTTAGTTTAAATTTAATATTATATTTATTCAGTTATAATAATACATTTTGTGCATCTGTGCTGTAGTGCTGATATAAATGAGCAATTCCAGGTTTTCGTTGAATATTTACCTTGCTCATGTCTGCGATTATTCTACTATAAAATTCATACCGTTTTAATAAATTGAATTTCATAGAGTATTTCTTTTATTACAACCTATAAAATACTCAAAATTTAAAATTTATTACATTTTTGTACATGAAAAAGTAGAATGTAAAATTAGGATTCATAACTATTACTGTCAAAAAAACGCAAACTTATTTCGCAGTTTAGTTTGCTAAGACACGTTTACTTGTGGGTAAATTAGAACCTAACAGAAGACACCTTCCTTACATTTTAAAGATTCATTGGTGAAAGGATGCATCGGAAGTGCAACAGAGATTGGAGCACTCGAGGCTATTGGGAAGTCAGTTTTTACCAATATTTGGGAACCGTATACTATTTTTTTAGTAATAATAAATTTATATCACATATATTAAGTAAAATCTTTTTCTTAGCTATAATTAATGTCCTTACTCTGCACTACTTATGATAATATTGAAGGAATTATAAAATCTATCATTTCAAAGTATTTTTTAGTAAGGGAGTAAAAATGTGTATCACAAAATGACTTGAAATGGCCCAAAATGTAGAGGATTGTGTAATTTTTTTTTTTTTTTTTTTAAAAATTCTTTTGTGAGAAAAGAAAATTTAGTCTTCTTACTAGTATACAACATAAAAGAAAAAATTCTCAAATGGTTATAAGAACTCTGGGATATTAGAGTGACTAAGCAAGAAAAAAAAATCAAAGGACGTAATATTTTAGTGATGAAACCTTTGTCATTTAGACCTTCAGTTGCACTGAATGTGACTAATGTTCATCACGAGCTCAGAATGGATTATGATAAAAAAAAAAGTTTATTTTCTTTAAAATGACATTTAGTTTAACAAAGATTACTATTTCTCACAGTTATATTGCATAAACAGAACTGAATGCTTACCTTATTAATATAATTCACTGTAAATTTATATATATATATATATATATATATATATATATATATATTATATATAAATAAATAAATTTAATTTTGAGGTTTTCTTATTCTCTCACTTAATAATTTTTCGCTATAATAATATTTTTTAAAAAATATACTTGAACGCGATTTAAACAAAATGTTGGTTCATTATTTCCAAATGATGCTGAAGTTGTTAAACTTGAATAACAATTGATTTTGCATCTCCAAAGAAGTTTAACCACTCGTTTTTTTTTTATCAGTATTAATGCTGTTCATATTTTTTTTTCTCTCTGACTGCTATTGTCATGTGTAATAAATATTAGATAGGTTAAACAGTGTACGCTTATTCCACTGGTGAGCCTACTATAACAATTGCTTTAAGGTTTTCATAGAGACGAATATTTTGAATATTTTCAACTTTAACCATTAACTGCTATTTTTTAAATCATTATCAGTGGAATAGTTTTTCCTTTTTGGAATGCATTTTCTAAGTCACGTCACGTGACTCTTCAAAAAATAGTGCGATCGATTCTCTAGACGCTTTTTTGATAGATTCAGATAGTGGTATAATCTAGAATAAAAGTTTGATTTATACCATTTCCAAAGATACTGAAAGAATTTTAAACGACAATTTTTGATCGAAACAACTTTTAGCTATTTAAATATTTTTTTTCATACGTATTTCTGTCTGATAATGTCGTATAACTTATTCCAAATTTTAATAAAAACACAATTCTGAAATTAGAAGCTGTGATAATTAGAACCAGACTCGGCCTCATTGGGGATCGAGGCAAAAGCTGCTTCACGACAGTAGAATTTCTATTCGATTTGGCAAACGAATCTATTCGAGACAACGTAAATAAGCCTTCTGTTCCATGTAGGGGCTCTCCTAATGTGGAGGCCCCGGAAAAATGCCCCTAATATTCTTGCCTTTGTCAGGTTCTGGTAATAATGTCACGTAAAAAAATTTAATCGATTAATCTTTAGAGATCCAAAGTATATTCAGCATGTATTTTTTTATACTAAGCATTTATTAAATCTTGATTAATACAGCTTAACTTTTTTATATTAGCTGATCTTACATGTCTCATTTAATAAAATATTAAGTTCCATGGATTATAGTATAACCAAACAAGGAGTGTTTTTCTAAGATATATTTTGGACTGCAACCACTCATTGTTATTTTTTAAATCATTATTGCCAGTTTATTCATACATTTCGGTGACCTAATAAATAAAGTGTTGATCAGGATAGTACGTTCCATACGTCATACTATTTAAAAATAGTTCGATAGATCACACTATACATTTGTATAATTCAGGCAGGCTCTTAGAGGAAGCCTATGTTTGGCTTATCGCCGCATCGCTTTCCTCCCCCAAAACCGAAGTTGAAGCTTCTTCTCCGCGGCCATTAAAAATTTTTCGCTGCCCGGAATTTCGCTTCGACTTCAGGAGTTAGTTTCGCCATATTTTCTGGGATGAGGACTACACCCCATTTGTCTGCTAGTGTGGGGGTGTGCGTGTTCTTCGCATGCCGCCGAGATTTAGGGTCACGTCTTCTAGTTCAGTGTTCACTTTTCCTTTCAGTTGAAGCCGCGACTCGTTCCATTTCCACCCCCCTATCCTCTCTGAAACCTTTGTTAGGGTTCAAAGTTAGGTTCTTTACCTTTCATTTAAAAAGCCTTGTGTTTGCTTTTTTATGTTGTTTAATCGTGGCGTAATGGGGTTGTTTTAAAGTCTGAGACCCTCTGCATACTTTATCGAACAACTCCCAACGGAACTGGCTCGGGTTGCGTAAAAGTAATTTTTAGTAAATGTGAGTATAAATTCTGGTTTTAAGCTAACCCAAAAAGGGTTTTAGAAAAATCTTGCGTGCGTAAAATAGGGTCGCCAGTTCGTGGGATCGATACCCATTTCGGGCTTACGATTCTCGCGGAATTCTTTAGAATGCAGCTCCTTGTCCATGCACAAAAATGCGCTACAATGGAAAAAACTGGTTTTGTTGCTTTGCTCGATAAACTACCTTAAGTTAATCTGCATTAAGGTATGATGTGAGAATCAATTAATTCATTAATGGTAGTAATGCGAAATCACAACATTAGCTCTTTTCAGAATATTTTATTGTAATGTATCTTTAAGCTGGAAAGAATAATTAAAAAAAAAAAGATATTTTTTAAATTTAAATATTACTGATGTCTTTTCATTTAACCAAAGAAAACATTTGTTGCATCGAATATTATTAATAATAAAAATTTTATTTTTTCTTGTTGCCAAAAATGTGTTTTGTTTTTAGTTTAGAATCATTATTTTTATTTAATTAAACATAAGATTTTGACTTGATGATTTTTATTAAATATTAGCTTATTAAAACCTAAATTATTAACCATACCTTTTATCGATGTGAGTGTTTCTTACATTACTCTATGCATAAAATATCAGTTTTATGTATTTTGTCTTTAATAACAAGTCATTCTTGATCAATCAGTAGGCATTTTAACTTAAAAGTACTGCGATTATATGTACAATATTTGCTTGATATAAAAATTTAAAGTAAGTCAAAGCCTTTATATTTCTATAAAACTATAAAATTGATAGTATTGTCACTGTGCTTTTTTATTTCTACAACCTCATAAATTCTTTTTCTCTCGTTTATGAAGATCCCAAGATCATGTCATTTATATATCTATGCAATTTTTAAAGGAAGGCTTATGATTAATTTAATATATAAATATAAGAGTGTGTTACTTTTTTATTTTGTTTAGAAATCCTAGCGTAAAAATCGTAATTTTACTCTGAAATATTCAAAAATAGTGTTTTAATATTTATAACATACTTCTAAATTGGGGAGAACGCATACCTGTGTACTTAAATATATATATATATATATATAGATGTATTTGCATTATTACAACTCTCATCCGATTTGGGAATATCCTTGGTTCACATGATAACTTTTTTCTTATTTCGTTAAGGGATTCCTTTACATTCACATAAGAATTTATAAATTATTATCAGCAGTTAACTATACAATTTTACAAATACAGTTTACTTTAGCCATCTGAGAAAATGCACTGTGTTCGAAAGATTGCATTGTTACATCTTTTTCTTTTTTTTTATATAAGATGTCTCTGTGTTTTAAATGTATTTTTTTAGATTATATGACTAAATTAAAAAAAAATGTCATTTATAGTTTTCAGTTCTAAACTGGTAATTTAACTATGAGTTTCTTTTTCCTTAAATGTTTCACTTTAAACGTTTTCATGTACTACTATTTGATTCCTTTGTCTTGTAAAGCAATGAAACTTTACATCAATGTGCATTCATACTCTGATATAAAAGCTCAAAAATGTCATTTCTGATGAATCAGTAAATCTCAGAAAGGAAGTCTTTGGATGCATGGCCATCTTTTGATATTAATCGGAAAATTTCCCTTTCTTTGGGAATTTATAGATCATTTCTTAACTTTTAGAATGCTAACTGTTTTAGGTTACATAGTATTGTCTTCTTGAGATTTTGAAATCTTCATGTCATAAAATGTCTTTTTTTTTTTTTTTTTTTAAATATGACTTGAAAAGGCACTCAGCAACTACAGTTATCTTGATGCCTGTTGCATTTTAAAGAGTCTTCAGTAATAAATGGATCGTATTAAGTCAAAAGAAAAATAACCACTTTAGTATTAAAGTATTATACTTCTATGAGTAACCTGTGAATTAAGAAGATACGATAATTCTTAAATCTTAGGAGGAACCGATTTATTTCTTAACTTATCAAAGTCAACTGAGTAATCTAAGAGAGAGTTTCACTGATTACTCAGTATTATGATTGAGTATTACACTATTTCTCAGTTATTTTTATTTGTTTTACTCCGTATGATGAGATAGATGCTATTTTTTATTCAGTTTTCTTTCTGTCGATAGCAAAAAACGTCACCTGTGCCTAGTCCTAGTGTTTCAACGTCTTAAGATGTATCCAGCTGTATATTACTTGCACTAGACTTCCATTTTGCATCGGCTTACAAAGGAGATAAAATGAAAATGAATTCGCGATCGGCCCACACAGGAGTGACCCACTTTCCACTGACCGCTTAAAGTGACGGTCCCTTGTTGAATACCATGCGCCCAAATTCTCAGGAACCCAACGTTTCATAATTGCAGATGCATTGAATCTTTAGAAAACACATTTTTGAGGCAATGTTTCAATCGATGCCATTATAATATACTATGAGGATATTATTTATATTCATTTAATAGTAAAGAAAAGGGTGCCCTAGAAATGCTTAAATTATTTTTTCCGTAATTTTTTTCTTACACTTCGTATATATTACTTCAGCAGAAAGTTAATAATCTCTTTGTTATTTCGAATTATTATATATTTCAGCTCACTGACAGGTTTCTCGTTAAATTACGTTAAATAACTTTTTAACGTGCACATATATATATATATATATATATATATATATATATATATATATATATGGGGGGTATTGCTTCATCAAACTGATCTTTGAAATGTGACGGAGGAAGGGGGGGGCGTTGTTGCGAGATAGTTGAAGAAGAACGAACGGCTGAAGGTAGGCGCAAATGGTTTCCCAGAATGGCCTTTTTCCCGGAGTTCGATAAATCGATGGCTGCAACTCGGTGAGCCCTCTCAATAAGGTAATGTAGTTAGGGATGCCTGCTTCCGGAGATTCCTCCAAGGATCTCTCTCTCTCCCCGAGATTCCCTCTGCACATCCCCGGGCTGCTCATAGCCACTTGTTTCTCAGCCACTCTTCATCAAGTGCTGTTTTTTTTATATGTAATTTGTTTACAATTCAGAGGTTGGATGTATGAAGTTTCATTCGAACTCTTTCTCTGAAGTGTGTCCTCATTATAGCCAAGTAGTGTACGATTCTGGTTGGCTTCGATTCGCTTTTGTTGCATTTCCGTTTTGTATTGGAGGAACATGAGGTCTGCCGCGGTGGATGTCGACTTCGGTACTTGACCATAACGTTGGATGCTTATGGTACTGAATCATGAACCAGTGGTGCGGTTTTCCACATGGTTGCAAGTGTTTGTATATATGACTCGTAATCTATTTGATTGTCTCAAATATTTGACCCTCTTTAGATTAAACTTATTGGTTTGAAGTCTCTATTTTTACCAGGACTCTCTCTCTGTCGTTTGATGAGACATCTGTTTTGACTACGAGAAAAGATATTAATTGCATTATTTCTTAGTTTTTATCTCCAGGACTCTCCCCACGTATGAACAGAATTTCGGCCCTGCATCCACATCGCCCTGGATGGTGTAAGAACCACAATAAATCAGAATCGCCTTTGGAAGCGAGAAATTGATTTCAGATCCGACTTTCCCACCGTCGAGTGAATGAAATCGCGTTGTGCTGGATCGGTGCGCAGATTCCTCTGCTTTTGAGTCTGCTGTGACCTCGATCCACTGTTCGAGATTGATTTCTGTACTTCGCCTTCCACGCAGGGAAAAAATGCCGCTTCTCGAAGGTAGGCCACTGGCATGAGTGCCGTTAAATCGCAGAACAAGTGACATAATCTGAAGACGGGTAAATGAATCTTTCTCAATTTTTTATATTAATAGAGCTTATGAACAAATCAATGAATGACGCGTAAAATGCACGCAGATCTAGTTATTGAGGCCCTCAAGTTGTGAATGGTCAGTGCGTTGTCCTGTCAATTAACAGTTTGCCGGTTCGACTCCTGCATTAAGCATCATTATTTTTAGCGCCATTCAGAAATTCATTTTATGTTACAAGTTTTTATTTCATGAAACACCTGCCTACAAAATGATCGTCTATGACAATTTCATTGCTCTCATTTCAAAAGTGAGGCAAAATTCTGACGAGACAAAAAATGTGAGTTTCATTCTTTATAAGAAGTTAAATTCTTTCTCTAGGTCACACAAAAACTGATGCGAGCGAAATCTCCATTTTAAATAGTTTCGAAAACTGTGAATATCCAATCGTGCTCGAAATAGAAATCGAACTCTTGAAATGAAGTCTGATCACTTTCTTGCAATGGATAAAGGCGCCAGGGAAAAGTCGCTTCGTGAAGCCTCATGGGTCACTCAACGATTGTATTTCACGCGTAACAATTTATTTAGAGGGTACCTACAGTGTAAAATAGTTTCCAAAGCATGCATGCTCGAGGTGGGATTCGAACCCACGAACTGTTGAACCGAAAGTCATGCGCCAACCAATCCGCCATTTCACGAGACTGTGATGCCCAGCATGTGACAGCACTCTCAATAAAATAATAGTGTAACGTGTTAAATTGTGGACATACAATTTGTAAAATTTGGAGTATATACTAAAGTATCTTGTGTGAAACAGTTAACCTCTACTTAAAGAATAACTGGATGATGGTTGAAACGTTTTTTCTTCCCTTTTGTAGAAGAGTGCAGTAAGTAAATAGTTTGAGAATCCTGCTTTATAAGTTTTCAGATTTTATGAATGACTACCGACGGGCTGTGAAGACTGTTTTTTTGAGGAAAGGAAACGATCGCTCAAATACCACTCTTAAGAACGAAGACGCTCGCTTATGAGGATTATGAGAAATACTACTTCTTATCCAACCAACCTGCTTCTCATGGTGAACTGCCCAGCTGGCAGCCGAATGGTTAGCTCTCTTGCCTTCGGTTCAACAGTTCGTGGGTTTGAATCCCACCTTGGGCATGAATGTTTGTAGTGGTTCGGAAACCACTTTAAACCGTAGGTCCCGGTCTAATTAGCCCTCGTGTGCAAAAAATGACCGTTGAGCGACAAACAAACCAAACCAATCTCATGGTAAACTAATGGCAATATTGTGCTCTTGTGACTGAGAGATCGTAGGTTCGATCCCAGGCATTTTGAACAACAGGAGGTGGATGTTGCAAGCCTGTGTGAGAGTGTGGGAGTTTCTTCTGCGACACGTGACTCACTTTTAAAGGGTTTGTGTTCCACTACTAAACAACAGAGCTAAACAATGTTGCGATATTGAGTGAGTACTTGGGAGTTTTTCGAGTTTCCTCTTTTGGGACTCGCCTACTTGGTCCACCCTCGATGAAGTGTCCTCGGAGCAGGCAGTGGGTATTCTAAATCCTTAGAACGATGTTCAGTCATTATGCTAAGCACTATACGGAGGTGTCTAAGTTAGCTTTATTCACACAGGTCGACTTTTTTTAACACGATTTAATTTGACTGGTTAGTGCAGTTTAAATTGTACTCTGTACTACTGCAGACCCGAACTAAGGCGGGAATCGAACCGCCGAGATCTTGAACGGCTTACACGGTTTTAAATGTCTATTTTAAAAGTATTCTGAACGATCGCCGCACACGCACAAATTGTATGATCTATTTTGATTATTAAATTAGGGAAATGCGGATCCTTACGTCCCTGTACATGATTATAGAAATCAGTGTCCGGTGATGTTTTTTAGTTCAGGGCTCGACCTCGTCACTTAATCATGTAGCGAGGCGTTGATGTGTTCATGTGCCTGCGATGAGACAGCCCGAATATTACTTATACGTCTGGTGCATTACTGCTGTGTTTAAAAGGATGCCACCGCGATTAGCTGCGCTCATCTTAGAAGGAAATAACATGGGCGATGTGGTTGAGGAGCAGTGTCGATGACTGCTTCTCCTGCGTGGCCTTGAACGCCATACTTTCACTGCTGGAGGACAGGTGGTGTGGGGCTCACCCTCCTTTCCATTCTGCCATGGGAAAAAATCCGCACATTGTGGGCTGCCTTTCACAAAACTCACCTTGTTCCGAAGTGGGGGTTGAAACATATCGATTCTTCTTCTTTCATGCACCTCAGTTGCAGTTTATAATGTACTCCTATCCTTCGCTCTTCACTTAAAAATGTGTTTTTATTGGTTGAAAGTTATTGATAAATTATATCCACACATCAGTGGAATATGTGACCTAGAGGAAAGTAGAACAGAAGTGAAATGTGACCTATCAACATATATCACGTATACAATTTACTGAATAACGAACTGGCCGCTTATTGGTTTTGATCTCCGTTCTTCAATTTAAGCATTCGTGAGTTAGATTCCCACATCGACAGTATATGGTATGGTAGTTTGAAATCTATATTAAAACTTGCCGTGGATGTGGTTCTTCCTAAGTGACTCGAAATCAATGAATCTGTCGAATGGGCGCTTCAAAGAAATTTATTTAGAGTTATTAAATCAGAACAACCGAATTAGTTTTAACAGTATAAAACTGCTCCCGGGTTTTTCATTGCTCATTCTCTAATAATTATTTTACCAACATCATTTCTAACCAACAAACATTAAAAATGTTGAGTTTAGTAATTTTTCCAACCTGTCGAGACATGCTGCTGCTGCGGTGATTTCCTAAATCGAAATGTGCGCAAATTTAAAACATCGTTCTTTTTAATCTGTCATTACTGAATGTGTTTCTAATCCAGTCCATATAAGGCACAAATAAAAAAACAAAACAGAAAGTAAATTTCGAAGGGAAAACTTATTTCAAAGTTTGACGGAGTTTTTAAGTTGAAAAAAAATTCTGTTAGTAATGAGTGACAGTGAATTCATTTGTTTCTTTGACGTACGTCTATTATTTCACATTAAATTTTCTATATATTTGGTTCAATTTTGATATTTGAATGGTTAGCATTTTATAAGCCGGGATGTTCGAGGATTATATGTTCATTCCGGTTTTATAAGTTTCCATTTGCAAAGGGACCATTGAATGATACACTAAACGGCACACTTCCGGTAGAGGATCGATCCACTTCATGTTCTGCAATTCCATATATTCTGAGTTCGATTACAGTTCAAAGTGTGCCGAAATGGTAGCTCAATTATGAGTGCTCTTTTGTTCGTGATTCTATATCGGCCGTGTTTGTAGTGTTTGGGCTAAAACCATGCGTTCATTCAACTCATCAGTGCAAAGTGATTTTGAAGCGGCAAAAGCCACTCAAACCTTGGACTACGGGTTTTCAGAGGAAACGACGGAGGGTGACTGTTTTCTGCCTCCATGTGTACCAGGGTGTGTGCTTGGGATTTTTCTCGATTCTCTCACTTGCCATCCTTGAATACGGCCTTACTCCATTTTTGAAAAACCAATTTACGTTGTTGGTATTAATAGGTCTTTAATCGGTGTTATGTTTTCCACTATGCTGAGTCGATACAAATCAAATTAAATGTAACTCAGGGTCAAAATTGAAGCAATAAGTCCTGTTTAAATAATAGGCATCAATGACTCAAGATTTCGTATAAATAAAAATTACTGAACTATTCCATAAAAAGAAAAACAAGCATACTTGATAAATAATAAGTAATTTAAGTTTTGAATTGGTGAAAAACATTTTTGTACAAGAACAAAATATAGATGGAAAAACTTTCGCCGATTGTTAAATTTAGAAAACTATAACAATTCGCTGTAATTTTTTTTTATAAAAATATTTTAAATTAGAGTTGATTATTAAATTTCTCATTTATTTATTCTCAATTATTTTTATTCTTTTTACGAACTGATTTTTACCTCAGTATATTGCTTTCTATGCTTTGCAAGTCGCAGTTCATGTAAGTGCCATTGTCCAAGTAATTCGTTGTGTGAATTGTTGAGCCTCCAGGTGCCGTTTCCTTTGACTGGATGTATTTTCGGTTTTTAGATTCAGGGTGACAAACTGATCTGTCTGCTTTCCTGAAACTTGAAACCGAGCCGAATGGTTTTGCGCTCTTCTGTTCAACAGTTCGAATCTAAACTCAGGCATGGATGCTTGTAGTGACTCGGAATCCACTTTAAACCGTAGGTGCTTGTGCAAAGGATGTCCGTTGAGTTACAAACAAATCTTAGGCTTTTAAGTGGGCACCTGAGGTGCATGAAATTGGAATCTGGTCTTTCTTTGTGCACAAAATGCAATCTGAAGCCGGCCTAGATTGTCTGAGATTTGCTTTGGCGGATGTTGTCCGCTTTTGATACTCGATTTCGCTAGTGTTCACGGTGTCATGGTTCTGATCTAGCTGCCGCTAGATCTTTGAAGGATTGGAAACATCAATAACAAAACTTGAGGTCTCTGTAAAATTACGTATTTTATTGATGTGGCTTAATAAATTTATTTCTGTAAGGTCAAAATGTGTGATGTGACGTTCAGGATTCATTTCATGGGCTGGATTCTCACTTGTGGGAATTTTCGTAATCAATTGTAGATTCTAATTTCCTGTCAAATTTACCTTTACAAACAAAAAGTGGTATGTATCTAAATCTCTGTGAATTTGAGTATTATATTTATAGATTTTAAAGTCGATTTCTATAGAATTTCTTGCTTTTTATTCGTTTAATCGAATGACCTAATATCAATATTTCTGTTACTCGACTTTCATTTTAAAATGTTTCTTTTGAAATCTTTGATTCCGAATTATAAACAACTTAATATTTTTCAATAGTTATTACTTACGATTAATGGTCTATGAAACTGAATATTACTCATTAGTTTAGATGAGACTCACCAATACTAATTATGAAAATGTGATAAACTTCTATTACCTGACGTATTTATAAAAAAAAAAAAAAAAAAAAAAAAAAAATTTTGAAACATGATTACAGTTATAGCTGTGCAACTATTCTTGCTTTCTTTTTTTTATATCAATCAGGTAAGGAGTTCTCCAGGTTTTCTCCATTGCGATATGGGAATCCAAACCGCAATTTATGATGATGTTAAACTTACATGTTATGAAAGTCTTAGCAGAGTTTAGGCTAACGCCAATGCTACACCAAAACACTGTCACAAATTTATATAAATAGGTTTCATTAATCTCTTTGTGGGAATAGCAACTTAATGGTTTGCGTTGTAGACTTAAATTTAACAATTTGTCGGTTGGATTCTTACGTAAGCCACGAGTGCGTGCAATAGACCTGTTATTTAAATTGTAAGCTTATGCTGAATAAATATTTACCTGCCAATTGAATGGTTTGGTTCAGTAATAAGCTCGAATCCACCTTCTGTCAAGATTGTTTGTATTGGTTCGAATCCGCTTAAAACTAAGCCTAATCGCCTCGTGTGCAGTAGCCGAGCTAGTAGCCTATGGGTTAGCGCTCTTGCCTTCGGTTCAATAACTTGTGGGTTCGAATTCCTTGCATTTGGATGTTTATAGTGGTCCGAAATCCACTTTAAATCTTTGGCCCCGGTCTGCAACCCTCGTGTGCGAAAATGATAATCAAGGGACTCACTACACAGTAATGAGAGGATCGAACTTCTGACCCATTGTGTCCTACTCTGATTGGAACGAATAAAAAGTATTTGAGGGAAAAAAAAATCAGTCACTGGAAAAGAAATAACTGCGGCCGTATTTTTTCTGATTTCTGATGGAAAAAACAGATATTGTTTGCGTAAGTATTTATATATATGAAAATACGATAGTTTGTCGTAAATTTAAAAACTTCTTTACCATGAAGAGAAGTGAAAGTATGTTATTTGCATACCTTCGAGAATTCGGATGCCTTAACAACTTTTTGTAATCGACACCTCTTCAAGTGTTGATAATTTAGAGCGCTCGATCCTTTCAACAACGCCGATTGTGGAACAAGTTACTTTATATCGGTTTCACTACTTTCGGAGATGCACACATTTATTTGGACGCACTCCAAATATTTGTGGCGTTTGAGCTCCTCTCTCTCCATTGAAACCAGCTGAAATGTCTTGAAATGAAATGGTCTGGGTTTTGATGGTTGCGAGCAGAGGTCTCCTGTACTTCCGTCGCCACAGTTCAAAAATGAAAATTTTCAGAATTATTGAGCGAAGATTATTCCATTCACATTATTTGCTCATCCATGCCTCTGGTTCCTTCCCTCCTCCAGAACCTGTTTCGAAAACTTGTGTACCACTTGTCATTGGTTTACGCGGTCACACTGATTCTCTTATTATGTGCTCTTGCGTCTTTTGTTAAAGGAAGCCATTATTAGGCTACTTTTAAATTAATGCGAGATGCTTTAATTAATTTGCTTGAAAATTAATGAGCAATTGAAATGGAAAGACTTTAATGCGGACAAAAATATTTTGAAGCGCTGAATGAGTTCAACGGAGGTGATTTATTCTTTTAGATTCTTCGAATATACTTTTCTGTATTCTACATTTTTATTTTTTTCCTTGTTGGTTTCTTTGGATATCGAATCACAATGGGCACCTTTTAACCTTTGAAATTGGGTGTTAATTCTTCCTTTTTTCCCCTTCAAGAAGACTGTTGCCAATCTAGTGAAAATAACTATTAACTGCCGGCTGGAAAATAACGCCCACTTTGATCAAAACTGCCTTTCACACACACATATATGCACTCATGGTGGTTGTTGCGCATGACTAGAGTGTCCAAGCCCTCTCTCTCTTCGAGTATTCTTTGCTTCTAACTATTCGCCCGGTAGGAGGGTGGGGGAGCCCTAAGGGTTGTTGCCGACAGTCAGTCCATCATCAAACGCACGCACACACACACACACATTCATTCGCACATACATGGGGGGGGGGGTACTTACACATGCTCTCACCCATGCGTTGAATACAGGCGGCCGAGTTCATTGTGGAAGAGAGCGGGGCTGAATGTGATTAGAGTCGCAGAGATCCTTGGCAGCATTAGCGATTAATTTGGGCCGCGGTATTTCGTGTGTTTTAAAAGCCTGCTGGGAGAGGGATCGCTCGCTTTCAATATGGCGTCCTCCTCACCTTTGCCAACTTTTAGTAGGCTTTTCATCTTTCGATCCTCCCCCCACCCCTCTTTTGTATCGCTTTCTGCTTCTTTTTTTATTTATTGAGCGATATGTGTGCCAGTCGGCCGTGCGGAATTTTTATTTTCAGATATAATGTGTAGGATTCTTTATTATTTTTTTTAACTGAATGTTAAAATTATTTTTTAATTTTAAAAATATTTATTTTTAAAACCTTGCATATTTTATCAAAAATACATAATTTAAAAGAATATGGAAATAATTATTATAAATTAAATATTTATTTTCTAAGTCTTGAATATTTTTTTAAAAACATTATTTATAAAAATATGGCAATAATTAATAAAAATTAAAAATAATTTACATGATCTTAATTTTATATGTAGTTTTATATAACAAACAATATAGGGTGGTGATTATTTGCGCGCGTGCACACACACACACATATATATATATATATATATATATATATATATATATATATATATATATATATATATATATATATATATATATATATATATATATATATATATATATATATATATATAATATTTGCGATGAAGCTTTTATTAGTGTAACAAAATTGCGAGTGTCACATTATAAAATTTTTAATATTTTTTCAGACTTAATTCTGTGTTTACCAAGTATATTTATTATAAGAAAAAATATCAGAATAATTTTAAAATTTAAAATAGTTTATAATGAAAATGCTAAACAGTTTTTTTTTTTTTTTAATTGTTTGATTTATTCATAAAATCTTTCATACGTGGTACTTTTTTTAATACATACATTTGTATAATTTTAATGAATGCCAAGTCACGTTATTCAGATGTGCATGTTTGAATGGAAGAAAGTGTGTCATACTCATGACGTTCTTCTATGATGGATTCAGCAGAATACTGTTCACGACCCAATATTTTACTATGAAATATGTAGAAGAGAGGCTGCTTTCTGATGAGTAACAGGAAGATGATGTTCAAGTACCTTCTGATGTGTTATGAATTGCTTATAGCAAACATTATTTTACGAATTTTATTACTCTTCAATTTATTCATATTTAAAAAAAAAAATTAGTTTTTTTATACTTCCAAATATTTCTTTTAGTTGCATAAGTCAGCTGAACTGAATCAATATATAAAGCTACCAAAGGAATCACTGTCAGCTATGTGTGTTTCATGACTTTTAATGTGCGCGCGAAAATGTGTACACCTCAAAATCGAAGCAGCTTGTGGTCAGAAAGCGCCTATAAAACTCGCATAATTCGGTCGATGCTGGTCGTCTGCACGTGAATCTCGTCTTGTTTGGAAGTTGTATCACTTTTAATGTCTTGTGTGTGTGTAGAAGGTTTCTTATCAGTTCGCTGGGATTCCAGATGTAAGAGAGAATTTTTTTTTTTTTAATTGGGTGGGTGGAGAGCGAACGAGAAGGTATTTACATTTCGTGCAGATTGACTCAACTTGCTCTTGGCGAGAGGGCATTGTGGGCGAGAGATCATCCAACGTGAAGATCTAATTGAGAGCTGTCGCGCGTCTAGGGGCGGAATGGCTGTCACTCGCAGAAGGGAGCAGAAATCGAATGGGGCCTTTGACTACCTTTATTGAACGACGCGTACACAAGCGGCCATCTTGTTGTTTTGGAAAACCAGTCGCCAGAAGAATCAGCTAATGAGAGGACGGAGAAGAGCAAGCGATGGGGTGCACGAGTAGTTAAATGATCATCGATTTTTTTTTCCAGTAAAGCCATGGATGTACAGATTAATAAATCCACAGAGATTTTCGGAGAAGAGTTAGAAAAAAAAATCAAAGGTTCAAAGTTATTCTACGAATCCCTAAGGAAGGGAATATTTCTTTGAACTCTAAGCATACGGTAAAATAAAATCTTCAAAAGCTTACCTGTGCTCAAATGTAATTCACAACCTTTTTTACTATCAGAGTCGGGTAAATGTATATTTATTTCCTGCGATTCATTATAATTGTTCGAATCACCTTGGTAATCGCTGTATGTATTACTTTCATCCATTAAAATGTTGATTCAAAACGCATGTTTTTCTAAGTTGTATTCAGCCTACAAGTATCAGACCCAATGCATAGTTTGATTGGGATGTACATGAGGAAATTTTAACAGTGAACAATGTGATACCGATACATTCGCTAGTAAGAAAATTGTAAAATTTAAATACAAAATATCACTGTTTTGTTTTATTGATTTCACTTCTCATGTTTTTACTTAAGAAATTTTTGTCATGTTTTTGAAAATTAACTGCAGAATGGGTAGTTATCAATTCAGCAGTTCGTGTGTTCGATTCCGACGTCAATCATGGATATTTGTAGGATTTGGAGCACATTTTAAACCAGTCTAATGAGCCCTCGTGCAAAAGTAATTGTTGAATGAGTCACAAATGAACCAATTATCAATTCGACTCCGTTTTTGCTATAATTTCACTTGTTTTTTTCTTTACGTTTGTTAATTGTTTTTAAATTTAGGATTATTTTCTATGAAATATCGAAAGCTGGGTGCCCAACTGCTTTTGTATATAAATAACATTTTAAAGTTTTGTTGAATATTCTTATTCAAAATTAGGGGAATATTTTATCGTAGCAATTAAACAAGTCTATGTAATTAATTTTTAACATCATTCCCTTTAAATAGTTTTATATTTTAAAACTTCAATGTTTAAAAAAATTTTAATTATCACATTTAAATTTTTAGATATTTTATTTATTCTTGGAAAAAAAGTGCATATATTTTTATTTTTAAAAAATCAAATTACTCTAATTTTTTTTAATTGAGGACCGACCTATTAATTGTATAAATGTTTACATTAAATTAACTTACTCTAATTAGAGTGTTTTTTTAATTATTGTTTTTAATATTTTTCCTGTCTTTCGTGACTTTTTGCTTAAATCTTTGCATTTCTTTTGTGTTAAATTGATAATACTTTTCGAATATTCAAATTTATTAGCTCTATTCTTCTGGTAAAAGTATCCAAGATGGTAAATTTTTAAATTTTCGTTAATTATTTAAAAATACAATAGTGATTTATATTAATTATAAGAATTTTGTTTATGTTTTTCTAAAAATATTTTTATTGACTATTTAAAATATAAAATGATTTTATACATATTATTAGAATATTTTTTTATTTTCTTTAAAAACATTTATTGGATACAAGAAAGAAAAATGTCTCAAGTATAAATTAAATATATGTTTTTAATCAAAATTAAATTTATTCCAGTTTTACTAAAGTTCAATGAAAATTATTTTAATGAGAGCTGTTTTAAAATAAATTTTTTGTGAAAATTTTTACTGGGACTGCTTTCTTCCATGGAGTGCAACTTCCTTTTTTTTCCTTCTACTTTCATGCACCTACAGATATTGATCTCAATCGCACGACACGCCTTTTTTAAAGATTTTTTTATTTGGATTTCGAACTTACTTCCCATCTGAGATCAAGTCTAAAAATCGAAATCCCTGCAATCCGGCTTCCTACGCCCCAGTATCCGGCTGAGCAGGACGAAAATTCTCTGCTTTTTATGAAGCGTAAGGCAATTTTTCATTCATTTAATCAAGTATTGAAGTACTGATATTTTCAAAATTACTGTTAATAATAAATCGCGTTTTGTAAAATGTTTATTGGATCGAAATTTTTATTATTTCTAATTACGATTATATCGTGCGGTTATAGGCAAACCTTTGTGGGAGCAAAAAATATGCTGGACTTAGAATTTATAAATGAAATTTTTTATTTCTATTTAAATTTATCAGTGTATGCTGTTTTGAATTTTAAGTGCTCAAAGTAATTGAAAAAACTTGTTTTGGAGTGGAAAAACCAATTTTTCTCAACCTCAAGCACTATTGAGCTGAAATATAAAAGGAGTTTCTCTTTGCATGATTATCCTTTGGGCATTTCCGGGTTTTCTCCTTTGCGTTACAAAATATAACCCCTTTATCTATGAAAATATGCTGCTGGAAAACAGTATGCTAGGGGTGTTACAATCTTTTACAGTTATGTATGTTACAAAAGTGAAACAAAAAAGCTTTTAATGTGATTACTTGCTCGTGATTAATGCTTAAATCATAGTGATAAAAATATTGCGAAATTTTAATTCAATATACCATACTCTTCGGTATATATTTCAAAGAAAAATAAAATTTTAAAGAAATGTTAGAAATGTATCATTTCATCGTTACTGTCTAAGGATTATTCGATATAATAAAATTAATCTACTTGTTTCTCTAAAGAGATAGTCCTTTTTTCTAATAAAATAAATCTTAATGCAAATCTGTTGACCGTTATTAATAGTTATGGAATGATTGATAGTTTAAATTTATAAAATTATATTATTCTATATTTTCCGTTCATTAGTTTATTATTATATTATTAATTTCTTATTCGATTTATAATTAAGTTAAGCCTTTCGCTATCTATTTTAAGTTTTTTGACATAGAAGTAAAGCCCGTCTTTTAAATTTCCAAGAAATAAAGCTTTTGTTCGACGTACTGTTAAATACATACAGTGTAAATGTCCAAAGTTTTTGTATAGCATTTCAACATCTACCGTATTTTTATTCTCTGGCACGACTTACATTAGAGGTCATATTCCTGTGTTGGTAGGGATCAAACACGAAAACTCTCTAGCACGCACTACAACAAACGTGCAGGCAAATTACAAAAGCGTATCATCTATCTTATTGTACAGGAGTGGCGGGAATGGAACCCGTGACCTGTTACTCCAATGAGCGCAGTCTAATCACTGGACATCAATGAAGCCGTTCTGTATGCATTGAGGTCATTGCAGCTAAATTTGCGTGTTTTGTTTAATTTGTCACCATAAACCACAGTTGTACTGCGTTTCAGTGTGTAGTTATAATTAGTTAAGGTGTAGAAACTCATTTATTTTAAATGAACATTCGAAATTTCTAAATGTTGGTTATGTAAGGCTTCTTGTCATTGAGTGGTTGTAATAGAAGATCAGTTCAATTAGGATCATTGATGAATGCTTATGTGGACATATTTGCCGTGGCTGCTCGGGAATTTTCCGTGTTATTTTCTTTGATATTTGCGAACGTGGCCTTTGAAACTTTTATCGAAAGTCATGTGCACTGAATGCGCTGTAGAATCTTGTACCTACTTTCAGTTATTAAATATTAGTATTGTTCAGTTCGGTATCTATGCGTTGATTTTACTGTTATATATATACTGGCCATCTATTTTTTAAGCAACATTTTCATTTGAGCTCTTTAATCGAGTGCTTACAATAAAGGCGATTAAATTACTCAGAATGTTGTTAAGCAAAATAACAGTAAATTCATTATTTTATACATTTACTTCAAACTGACTTCATTTGTCAGTCAGTATTTGTTCTAATTCTCAAAATATATACATTGGAATTTTTAGAAGTTCGTCGCGAGTATTCTTTTATTATTTCAGTAATTTCTCCTCGAAAGATGCTATTTCCAACCATAGATAGAAAGTACTATTTTTCATTCCATTATTAGAAGTTCGGTTTAAAAGTCCGTGGGTTCGAATCCTGGTTGGATGCTTGTTGTGGTTCGTAACTCTCTTTAAGTCGTAGGTCCGAGTCTAATGAGCCCTCCTGTGCAGAAAAGGACAAACCAAACTATTAGATTACAAGAATGTATTTGGTCAGCAGCTTGCAATTTTATAAGAAACTTCTCAGTGATGTGAGCAGTGGCTAGGAACTCGTAATGCACATTGCCAAGGCCAGTACAGTCAATTACCTTCAGTTTTGAGTAATTTCGTTCTTGCTTCACCCCTTGAGCTCTTGTTTCAGAACCGTTGATTCAAACACCAGGAGGAGCCTCTATAGCAGAACCGTCCCCTCCCGGTGCTTTCTTGGGATTGGAAAAATCCGGAATCGGTTGCAGCCATGCGTTTCCCGGGGTGACTGGCCAGGAATTTTCGTCCTTGACAACTGGTTCTCTATAGATATGAACCAATTCTCTAGGAACGCAACATTGAAAAATCTCAGACGAGTTTCTGAGATTTTTTAGAAACTTTTTGGTTTGCTGGACTGGTTACTTCGCCATGGCAAAAGAAAGCCAAGCCTGTGAGGCGCGCCAAAATGAGACGTCACAATCTTAAAAAATTTTTTCCAAAATAACTTAAGAATTAGTATTTAAACGGTTATCGCTCTTATTCAACAGTCCTTGGGTTCAAAAATCACCTTGGGATGGGCTGATTGTTGTGGTTCGGAATTCACTTTAAACTGTAGGTCCATTTAGACCCCGTGTGCAAAAAATGACAACTGAGCAACAAACGAACCAAGATCACTTGAAATGTACCAAGTTAATCTCCAATTATTACTGAGCACTACTCCATCGAGAATGAGCTTTTAAATCGTAACGGAGCTCAAAAGTCTTCTACGATAAATTCTCCGCCTCCTTTAATCAATCCGATGCTGTTTTGTTGCGTAAGCCTTCGAAATGAAAGTATATTTGGAGACGCGTTTAAGTATTTCCAGCTGAAACTTCATTATGGATGCCAAATACGACTACATTTTAGTAAATTTCTCTTAGTTGAAAGATGCTTAAGTTACAAAAGCATTTGACAAAGATTTGCAGATAAGATTCGACATCGAGATGCCTATTGACCAAAGATTCGACCATTGTTGTCTACGAATTTAGATGAAGTTTTCTGGATTTTTTTAAAAATTTTATTTCTAGTTTTTTTCTATATGTTTATCTTTTATGAAATTGATGTTAAGTGCTAGAATTTTTTTTCAGTTTTTAAATAATGAATGACTTTTTTTTTTTTTTTAATGAATTTTACCAGCTCTTTTATCTGACTTGAATTACGTTTTATGTCCTGTTTCGATAAATTTTAGTATGCAATTAAAAATATTTTCGTAATTATTGCTCACTTATAATTTCTCTAACAGCAGTTTATTTTGTATCAGATTTCTGTATACAAAATTAGATGAAAACCAAATAATTCCCATTAGATAAGTAGCACGCAGTAGTTCGAAATCCATTGTTCTCTCGAATTAACCAAACGTAACAAGTAAACAAGTTAAAACTTTCAATTCGATTCCTTTTTGTTTTGCACTGCAATTTTTTTTAAATGGATGGCTTCTACCAGTGAAGTGTAAGATGATTTTAATAAAAAATTGAAGGCGCTGTAAAAATTTTATGCATTCATATTGTATTTATATTGGTTTTATTTGCTGTAAGTATTGCAATAAGTATATTATACAATTTGAATAACTAAATTGAATGTTTTTACTGTATTTTTCAATTTTAATTTCCGTCATTTTTTATGAAATGCTTACGAGTCTCCCTTCTATAGATCTATTCAGTGTTACTAAGTTTATTGAAGTAATAAATTTATTACTAGTTTTAAATAAGAACACACATTTTTTAACTTTGGTTAATTTTCAAAATTTCTATACAAATTTTACTCAAATCAAAGCTTCCTTATCATTTGTTTTTATTTAAATCTTCAAACGAAATTTTAATAAGTGTGTAAATCTTGTTGAAATTTACAATCATATATTAAATATTTATGAATTTTTTAATATTTCAAAAAATAAAAATGCTTAAAAAAAATTGAGACTTCAAACACTATAATGGATGAAAAGGTGTAATCTGCATTGTGTATAGGAACATATTATATTCAAGAAATAAAGGATTTTATATTTTTATTTTTTTTCTATGTTATTAATTATACTGAATCTTCTGAAACATGTTTATTTAGATATACTCATCTGAAAAAGTATTTATTGCAAAGTATAGTTAAATATTTTCTATAATAAATAATTCGATAGAGAGGAATGAATTTGAAATGATATTTTTAATCAAAATTGATGAAATAATTAATTTTTTAATATTTTTCTCTGTGTGTCAATATTTGTATGTGTTAAGTGCTGACAAGTGTGACATTAAAATTGAAATCCTTTATTCAGTGGCATATGGTTGCCAGGTGCTGCATAGCTATTCTCATGGCCCAGGGCAATTGTTTCTATGAATTGAAACCTAACAGTAAAATGCTCTCGCAGATCATCGCCGGTGGAAAAAAACATGAAACTCTAAAAATTCGTCATGAGAACATATATTTGTAAATAATTCCATCAATAGAGCTTACTTCTGCTAAGAAACAAATAATCTCTTGCTTGCACACCAAATGTGAAGATCTCTTTAATGATTCATTCCCCAAAACTTCTACAGTTCTTATTCTGTAAACGTTGTAAATATACGTGAATGTAAAAACGAAGACAAATTTCAGTTATTTTAATTCCTTTCAAATATATACCTTTACTTCTTAGAAACATTGGGAAAAAATTTGAAAAATAATGCGAAAATGTCAAAAAAAAAAAAAAAAAAAATTTTTGTAGAGATTTAACTAAAAAAAGCTGAGCTTGAAAATTTGCTTTATACATTCACATTGAAAAATGATGTTTAAAAAAATTGTGTATTTTTACAATCATTAAATTTTTAGTTCTTCAAAGAAACAAAATTAATCAATTGACTTTCTTTTCTGATTAAACTATGTTTTACTGAACAGCGAACGTATCTGAACAGCGACTTTCAGTTCTACAGTTCCTGTGTTCGAATCCCACTTGGGCATAGTTATTTGTAGTGATTCGGAATCCACTTTAATAGGCAAGTATTGTACAGAAAGGAAAAAATACTATATCTTTATTGTACGTTTTATTTTGCTTTAAGTCGATATGTCATTTCAGAATGTGTTAAATCTTGTTAAAAACTATAAATCCATCATAATGTTCCAAAAAAAAATGTTTTTTCCTGTGTTTTATTTTGCTCATTAAGTCCTGTCAGAATGTGTCAGATTTTTTCCCTCTCAATATATACTTTTATATTTTTATTTAAGGAGATGCAATTTTGGTAGCTCGTCTTGTAAGACTGAGAAAATTTAAATTTCACTTTTTTTTTTTTTTTTTTTTTTTGCTTAACGTTATTAAGAATAGGTTGGTCATAAAAATGTGTGACCCAGTTCTAATTTATGTGCTAATTTATAAGCATATCGGACTCATTTGAAAATAATTTTTGTCTTTAGTTTTTTACATGGTATTTTTTCCTTTAAAAAACCAATAGTTTTTTCGTTCCAGTTGGTATCACGATTACGCCACTTTATTAAAATTCTCATTGGTTTCAAATATCTATGACATATCAAATAAAGATTCATCTATGTTACATGGCATTGCTAGGGCATCGTCAATACGACTTGTCAACGAATTTGCTGCAGCCTTCTAATCGCATTCTTCGTGCGGCAGCAAACAAGGCGAAGTTCACCATCGAATGTCTAAGAATATCGAAGCTCATTTTGTTGATAAAACGGTTTCATACATAAGGAGCAAAGTAACGGTTTGTGAAACCGTTTTCCATTTATTCAAGCCATTAACACGTTGACAATAGAACAGCAGAAAAGCAAAATTAAAAAAGGCATGACATATGCACTTTATAGTTAGTTTACATTGGGGCAAGGACGCGATTTGAGTGTTTAAAAATTTCATTCATTAATAGAATTTGATTTGATTGAATGGATGCACATTGAGACTGTCAGCGGCATTAAAGGCTATTGTCTCCATTATTTCAGAAATTTAATTTCTTTTCAGAATAAGTCCACCGAGAGAAATAATCGTGATCATCTTATATTTGTCCGATTGTTCACTATCACATTTGTTATCTAATTTATAGAATTCTCAATTAATAATATTTTTAAACAATCACTTTTGAATCTTAAGAGTATTGCCTTGTTTACTCCAACATTAAAAAAATTCTTTTAATTAGCATTGCTGAAATAATAAAAAGCAGATTTGTAAAACATGAGTTTAAAAATTTCGTTGTTTTTCTTAACATTCTTTTATTATTTATTTTGTTTTTACACTTTTTACAACTCTTTTCTTTGAACATTAAAACATTACCTATAGAAACAGTAGTGAGAAATGAATCATATTTTAGTCATCTAAGTTTAAAAAATTCACTATTTTATAGGCAAAGATAAATTTTGAAATGCAGATGAAAAAGAGGGGAGGAGGGAAATACTGTATTTTTAAATTTGTTCTGAATAGCTGATATATAAATTAGTGCTATTAAAATGAGGGTCTTAATTTATATTATGTTTTACTTTTATATACCCTGTCAGATGATTCTATAGAATCATCTGCATGCACTTTGCCTGAACAATTCGAGTTTCACGTAGGGAAAAGTGGTATGAAACGTCACGTCAAGTCCTGGTGTAATTAGGCAAAAAATGAGCCATCAAGTAACGAAAGCAACTGCTATTATGATTTCGGTTATTTACAAAAGTTTTCTATTATATATGTTAGTGTGGTGCTTTGAAATGTGACCTTTCTGCGCAAAAACATATTCATAGAACTGTACAAACAAACATCTATATATTCTATAAAATTATTACAAAAAAAGTGGAGGACTTCTTTTGGTTTCATATTTTAAAAAAAAAAAAAATGGTTCTTGTGTGAAATGTCCACTAGCTTTTCAATACAACATGAAGAATCCTTTAGGACACCCCTTTGCAACAACTAGTCTCTTTCGCTGAACGATCGATGGTCTGCTCGTCTTAGGATGGGCGTAAACAATGCTGCAGCTGGCTTCTTCCTCTTCTTCTTCTTTCTTCTTTTTTTTAATTTCTCGCTGGAAATACCTAACTTTTAATAATTTATTTGCACAATTCCAATTCCGCAAACTTAGATTTCACCTCTTCCTGATAGATTTCTCATTTTTTTTGCGAAAGAAAATGTTTTCGATTGTTTCACAGTAATTCCATTTCTCTGTAAACTGCTATGGGCAGCAAATTTAATTATCAAAAATAATTTTGCGTTATCTATATTCCCCCCCCTCTCCCAAAAAAAATCCGGGACAATAATCGGAATTTCATCTTGACAAAATAAAAAATATATATGCGTTAAAAATATAATTTGTTACTTAAAAATGAACAAAAACTTAAAATTCTGTTCACCTCACAAGAGTTTCATTAACGTAATTTTTTAGTTACTATGAAGCTTGTGTGAAATTTTCATATGTGTTATGACACATGCTTTTGAAAGACATTTTAATTAATGTTTTGGGAACAGTATTTTAATGTAGGATATTTTTTTGTTCAATATTACTATACACTATCGAAATAACTTTTAAAAAAATGTTAAATTTTATCTAATAATACGTTTTGAAAAAATATAGAAATTTCTGCGCATGGAACAAATGCGTTTCATCAATTTTTGAGTGATTAATTTCGTTTCGTTTGATAAACATTGAGCGGCAAAATAACTGTTTCGGAGAAGGACATTTTTTCTTTTTGCATAAGTAAACGTAAAAAATGCATTCTATGATATATTATTGGGGGGGGGGGTGGAAATTCAGTCCATTGTATTTTTACTTTTAATAATTTTGAGCGATTTATTGTAACTTTTCACACACACACACACAGCTTGCTGGCATTTTTTTTTTTTTTTAATCACCATGGTATTTAGACAAACATCCCTTTCAAAATTTATATTGAAATAAATACGATACCTTTTTAAGGTTTCATTGGATTTGAAAGCTTAAATTTTGCTCAATATTCTCCGAAAATGTGTCGACAGTTTTAGCTTAATATTCTAATTAAAACAAAATTTTATTTTAAGAAAAGTGTATAAAAGTCATATTTATCATCTCAAAAATGTTTTCCCGACAGTCCTTGGTAAATAAATTATTTAAGGTCGAAGCAGTTTTGCATTATTACGTGTGCTTTTAGTGCACGGTGACGTAAAAGGGTATCGCCAAATTGTAGAAATGTATAGATAAAAATTATTATGCTTTTTTTTTTTTTTTTATCTTATGAATAAAGTAGTAAACGTACTTTTTGGTAGTACATATTTTATTTTATTCAATATTATTATCGTAAACTCTTTTACACAATATAGTAAACAACTTATATCAACAATAGCATATTCCCGGGGAATGTTTGTTTAAAATATTTATCAAACAATAGAAATTCAATAATAGAAAATTTTAAATATTGTAAAACGTATTGTTACATCTATTTGTGATCACTGGTAATTTGGAATGATTCTTTTTTTTTTTCTTTTCCTGTGAATATATTAAAAAATTTTTATTAGTTAGTAATTGAAGAATGCACGAATACTTTACAAAATTCTTCTTGGCACGTCTTAAATGTAAGACAAATGTACTGAAACAGTCTTTAGTGTCATCCTTCAGGTCTGATAATTTATAATAAAACTCTGTCAGACAATATTATCCTATTTCCTGCGGGTTCCCACCCGAAAGGTAGATATATTAAGTTTTGGCTACCAGTCTAAAAATTCTCGATTATATGTTGCAAAATTTCTCAAAAAGGTTACAGTGTCTCAAATTTCGTCACGAATATCGTCCGTTGGATGAATGGGTTCCAAATATGGCAACTCTGTTGTGCTTTTTCTTCTGTAGGGCTACCATAAAGTAAAAGTGTGTGTGTTTTTTTTTTTAATTCTTTTAATTTTGTTGAGTCTTGCGAGAAAGCAAACCTTACAGGCCGCCATTATACATAATATTTCTACTGGTTTTTGTTTTTCTGTATGATATTCGTGTTTAATGTGCAATGTTTTGAATCTCAATTTTTATTAAATAATTCTTTTTTTAAAAAAATCAGAAATGAGATGCAATATTTCGAATGGGGCGTGTTTCTCAGTCTTGGTCAGCAAAGCTAAAGCAAGCCCATCACTTTAGTAACTGTGATCATATAAGTTATCGTTGCACCAGCATGTTTCCTTGCCCTGAGTTGGGCTCTATTAGTTAAATAGAAGCATCCGGGTGGAGTTTCGTGATGTTGGAGTAGGGACCAAGCAAAAGACCTCCAATAGTTGACCTGCCACCCCAGAGGTATCATTTCACTTGGAGGACATTGCGACCATGCCCAGTTTTAACGTGCGTTAGCCGCTTTAGCGAACACGACGGATCTTCGGGTAAACCGGGATTCGAACTCATTACCTTGTTATAGTGAGAACGACGCCCTAACCCACCGGGCCACCGCGGCCCCTGATCATATCAAGTACACGTAGAGCGGATTCTCGTCGAGATTCCCTCTAATGAGGGCATACGCGATTCGGAGAGTCACAGATGGGAGAAAAGAGGTGCAGCTTTTGCAACCAATGAAAATTGAAGCATCAAAAAATAGGTCTATTCAGCTCCTTAATTTATTGGAAAAAAGAATTTAGTCGTGTTGTTGGTTTGAAGCAGATGAATTCTACTGTAAATAAATGCCAGAAGAATCAGCAGTTAGATATTTGTCAAGCAAGTGGAATTTTCATGTAGTAAATGAAGTCATAATGTACCGCATGTCTGAGACTATGTTGAGGAAGCATTTGTCGTGAATTTTATTTCTCAATACCTGCCTCTATTGTCTTTGGCCCTTATGAAGTTCATCAGATTTGTTATGGTTTTTTAATGGGAGCTACAACAGTTCGTGGATTCAGCTAGTTGTGGATATTTCTCTTGCATCTTGTTCAACCGTTTGAGGGTTCGAATCCTCTCTTGGGCTTAGATGATCGGAATCCAAGTTAAGCCGCAAAACCGGCACAGGTGCCGTATAATTCATGCGCCAAATTCTGAGATTGGCGGATTTTCTTATGTATTTTGCAACCTTGTTTTTGTTACGTCATACATATGGAGACCTATAAGAATTATGCAGAAAATTCTATTTTGGTAACCCTAGTATTTACGTCATCGCGCACGTCACGAAACGTAATCTTGGCAACATTTCTTCATCGCCAAAAAAATTTATAACTATGAATCATGGATTATACGGCACCTGTGCCGTAAGACCCAGTGTAATCAGCTCTCATGGGCAAAAAATGACTTTTTAGCAACAAGCAATCCATATCTTTGGATATGGTTTAAAGCTCACTTTTAGGTGTTGTTGTACCTGCCTGCTTCTCTGTATCTGAGTTGGGCTCTAATAGTGAGATAGTTGTAGCCGGGTGGAAACTTCGTGATTTTGAAGCAGGAACCAAGCAGAAGACCCTCAATGCTTGGCCTGCGAACCCCAGAAGTATCATTTCACGTGAAGGACATTACAACCACATCCAGTTTTAACGTGCTCCAGCCGCCAATAGTGAACACGACGAATATTCGGTTGAGTCATGATTTGAATTCACTACCTTTCGATAATGAGAACGACACTCATCCAACCAGACCACCGGGTCCCTCTTTTAGGTACCTTATCCTATTAACCACTGGGGAAAAAAAAAAAAAAAAAACGTTAAAACGACATACTAAAATGAATTGGGAGAGAAATGTGAGCAATAATTCTTGTAAAGACTGTTGCTTAAGTAAGAGCAGTTGCAGCTCTGAACTTGTGACTCTTCTTGGAGATTATTTAGGAAATCTCGTGGGCTCTTTAAGAGTTGGCAGAATGGTCTTCCAGCTTAATATTTGAAATGGTTTTTAATCCACTTTTAAATTGTAGTTTCTGGTAGAATCATACCTCATGTGGGAAAAGTGGCCAACTCACCAAACCGATCGCTTTATTAAATTTAATGTGATCTAATTCACTTGTAAGAAAAATAAACATTTGAAGTTTATAATATTTGTATTCATTGTCGTCCTAATGGTAGGTTATCTCTCTTCAGAATGAAAGTTACTGAGTTCTATCTCAAAGGTTGTTGAACAATGGGAGATAAAAGCTTCGCTTCTGCATTTTGTGTGCACCTATTTAGAGGTGTGTGCTTGGGAGTCTTCTGAGTTTCCGGCATTGCGACGCGTGATTAAGACTGTCTATGAAAAGTTCCTCAGAAAGTCTGCTACATTGTGGACGGTAAAATGTCTTACAACAGTCTTGGGCTGCTTCAACTTTTTAAAAAATATTTAAGGGCAAAACCGTTTGTGTTGGAATGTACGCCATAAATAAATATTTCATAAACTTTCTTGTTTACTTTTTTCCATTTATTTCAATAAACATTTTATAGTCGCTTCCTTTCTTTACGTTATTTAAAAAATAATTATAGTTAAACTGTTTTAAAAATAAATAATAATTAAATTATTTTTTATTAAATTATAATTAAATATAAAGAAAATCTGTTTCCCCTACGAGAAATAAAAAATCGGCTGTTTCTAAAAAAAAAATGAATTCTATTCTATACACCATTATAATACTCGATAGCTTATCAACCCTTCCTATTTCGATACGCACTAATTTTTTTTCTAGAAATTTTTTTTTTTTGTTACTGTTTGAATTAAAATCAGTTCTTTAACTTGTCTTTATCGAAAACTGATTCCATATGGTTAAATATCTAAAATATCCTTTTTTCCAACGTAAATAATTTTTTTGCGAAAATGTAAGATTCCCACGCCCTTAATTCAAACTCCATGGTTCTCTGATTAATACTTTTGACATCGGATCTAATCAGGTTTTATCTTTTTTTTTTTTTTTTTTTTTTTTTTATCAACACTAACCGCTAGATAATGTAATTACCTGACGTGAAACTGATCTATAAAAATGTGAGAAAAGGGGGCGAATCGAACGTTTTATTGTAATGCATTTCCTTGTGTGTGGGTGGTAGCTCCGTGTCGTCACTCTGAGATCGAATGACGCACTCTTCTGTCCGGCCATCTTGACTGGAAACCACCGTTAAGTTTCTTGCTCCCCCCCACGTGCTTCAGATGCCCCCTCCCTCCTCACAATCGATCTATTTTCCCTGCATCTCTTCTCCCGTAGAGATATATATACACCCAATCATTCTAAATGCACACGCCAACTACTACAACAGCCTACAACTACCCTCGTGACGTCAGCATTTGTAAACTACCGCATAAACCCTGTTAGTTGGCTCTTCAGCAATTCATCCCAGAGACAAAACAGGAGAAAAAAAATGGCATTCTTGTAATTATACGTGAGCAAAGTCGGGAATTTTTTCCTGGCAAAACTTGGCGGTCGCATATCACAGGGTCGAACTGATATCTGTCATTAAAAAACTGTGGACAGTTTCTTTAAATAATCAAGTTCATTTAATGGTTAGTTTAGTAAAAAAAAATATTGCTAGTTATTGTATATTTTATTCAAAAATATATAGCATCATGGAACAGCTTTTAAATTTTATTGTTTAACAATTAGAGGCTATTCTATCTTGCCAAGATATTTATGGAGGGGAATTTTCCATCTTTTATTTCCAGAAAGAAAATTGCCATTATTTATTATTGAAAAAATCTATAGGAATTTATGATAAAATGAATAAATCTTTAAAATTTGAATTTTGAAATATTGTGTGGTTCCTTTTTTCCTGTGATTTTTATTTTATGTCATTTATACTGGGGATCTATTAAAGCAGTCCATATACTAAACCGATCATCAAGTGTTAAAAGTTCTCTAGATGTGCTGATAACTAGGTGTGGGTGGCGTATAACGATCCTATTTCATGATTCCCATGACTTTGTATTGCTTTCCAAAATATTGTTAATTATAATGACAATAAATATTATAGTAACAGTGTGTGTCCCGCTTTTTTGAATAAAAAGTCCCAAGTTCGATACCCGGCATTAAACGCAAAGTGGATGTAGCGTTTCAGGTCTTCCGTGTATCTCTGTAAATTTGGTTCATTTGTCCATCAAACGGTCAATATTTTGCATACGAAGACTCGGGTGCTACAATTTAAAAGAGATTTCGATCTACTGCAAACATTCGCACATTCCCGATGGGGAATCGAACAATGAACGAAAAACCTGAATATTAAACACTCTGCTGATGGATTCTATCCAATGCATTACGTGAATATGACCCAGTGCTTGGAAACTTTTTAAATAATAGTACACAGTAGATGTCTTTCAACTTCTGTGTATGTACCAGAAGTAGACGATTAGAAAAATGAGTGGATCTTGGAAAAGTGATTAAAAAATTTTCTATCAAACCAAAACAGACTCACCAAGTGTAGAATAATGCTTTTAGGATAAAATGTTACTTACTTCGATCCTAGCCATTGTTGAACACTAACACATGGCTGTTGTACATTTGTTTTCTGTAATCAACAGTTCGTGGGTTCGAATCCCACCTTGGGCATTGATATTGAGTGGTTCGGAATCTACTCTAAACCTTATTGGCACTCTAATTAGCCCTTATGTACAGAAAATGACCGATAAATAAACCAACCGAATTGTTAAGGTGCGAACTTGGGAATTTTCTGGAGTTGATCCTAGGTAACGATGAAGATTTCCACAAATTTCATGAAAACTTTGCTGAAACTTATTATGTTCGAATGGCTTTCAGCTATTACTCGTTGAGAGATACAAAATCATGATGCCACGTTGCATACTATCATTGATAGGAACATTTAAATATTTTTGCTCTCTGTTTCTGTTCTTTTACGTAGGATTCCTGCGCAGAATGAAGCAGACGTCTCGTGACGTAAGTGCGATGCACATGTAGTGAAAGTTTACTGAAGGAATATTTTTCCGGTGACGCAAATTAAGTGCTGTTGAGGATTTTACTTAGAATGCAATTAAAAGGCTAAAATCAAATAGTGTGCCCTGCATGTTCTATCGATTGCGTCTTTCCTCTATTTTTAGCCTTACATATGTTATCAGATTCAACTTTCCCAGGGTATTCAAAGAATTTGTTATTTTATTAAATGTTTTCATACTTTTTTAGTATGAAAGGGAATAAATGTTGAGTAATTTCTCATAAAATTGGCCGCTTCGTAAATCTTAAAAAGAAATAACCTCAACTCTTGTGTTTGCGTAAGGTACCCGCCTTCGTTCAGGACTATTTTAAAAGTGAATTTTAATTTTGTTTTTAGCTAAATTATATGATGTGAGAACATAAAATGAGCCAAAAATTTTAATTACATCTATGATGCTTTTTGTAAAATCGGCTGTTTTTTTTTAATTTTAGTAAAATAACGACTAAAATTCGTGAGAAAATTGTAATGCATCAATATTTCAATTTAATTTAAGTATTTAGCTTATTTGACACTTTTCTTCGAAATGAAGCAAAATCTGAGAAAAATATTGAGCAATAAAAAAATATATATATGGTTGAAACTATACAGCAATATGGATATTTTACAGAAATTTTACATTTACCTTTTAAAATATCTGTAAGTGAAATAGTTCTTCGTGCGTATTCAAAATTTTGCTTCATTTCATAGATAATAACACTTAAAACATATAGACTATGTTTAATACAAATATCTTCATTATTACACGCGATATCGTGTTAACGGGTGTCAGAGATTTTGTAAATAACAAATTTTTAATAAAGCCACATTTTTAAAAACAATTAATTAAAAATAAGTAAAAGGGTGGTAGTCTTATTTGTGATAGCGACGATCATAGCCACTTTTTTCCCCGAATGCATGAGCCCCCCATACTTAAGGCTATTAATCAGTACATTATACACAAATATAAGTTTAAAAAAACCCATTTCTTTCTTTATCTTTTTCGTTTTATTTATTTTTTCTTTGGTTGGAAAATCAATTACTTTTTCGCTTTTCAAAAGACTCGACGTATTTTAAAATCCCTGTAATTTAATTTCTATTTTACATACAATTAAACAGAAAAATATTTTGAGATCTGGAAAATTCTGAGTACTGAATTCACGAATGAAAAAATAAAAAAGAATTGATACATGTAATCGAAAATAAACTTTTTAACGAAGACGCATACCTTTAAACTTGCATTTTTAGTTTATTTTTCGAAAAAAAAAAAAAAAAAAAGGAATGATGTTTAAAATCAGAATATTGTTATCTTGAATTATCAGCAGTAGCAAATCAATGTTTCCGTGTTTAAACGTTCACTGACACAAAAATAAACAAATAATTAAATAATAAAAAAAATAAAAATATTTTATCTGAGTTTTTATATTAAATTAAACATTTAGCTTTAAGTGCCTGCTTTTTATTTTAAAAAATAGTATGTAGTTTTCTGCTTTTAAAATTTTTAATTTTAATCGGATTTATAATCCTTTTGACATTTTTCCTTTTATTATGTTAAAACGACAACAGAATGGGCCCGAGAAAAAGTTTACTACGTTTACAAAACATTCACCGTGAAACAATAAATACAATTTAATACATAACTTTTTCCCTTAAATGAATATAACGATTTTTTTACATTTTTTCACCCTATAAATATCTGAGATATATTAGTTTTCACATTCTGAATAGTTCTTTTAGCCTTTGGAGGATTTTCCAAAAATTTGTTTCCTGCACTTAAAATTATTAGTCTCAAAAAATCATAAGTTTAAGCTTTCTGTCCTCAGAACAAATATGAGAGATTTACGTAAAGAGATTCATTGAACTTCCTTGATAACGTGGTTTACAATCTTCATATGTACTTGATTTAAGAACTATAAAAGCTTTTATATACTTCTCTGGATCTCTTTATTATTTTTTGTTCGTCAGAAAATAAAGGGGGAAAAAAACATATTATTTTAACGAAAATGACAGTTTTGATTATTTTTTTTTTAAATAAATCATGAGATTTTTCCTTAAACATATACGTTAACATGTTTTTTCATACAGTTCATGACTAAATTGGTTTTTTGTCTTGCTTCGTTTATTCCCATCAAGGAATTGTTTCTTCTATGGCCTGCAATAATAATGAATTTGATACTGCCCACTGAATTGTTACAGCAGCACGCTTCCCCGTACTTAGTCATGAATTGGGTTCTACCCGTTAGAAGCAGCCGGGGGGAGTCTTCGTGATTTTAAAACAGAGACCCATCAAAAAAACCCCTTACTTAGCTTGCCACTCCCCGAGGTATCATTTCACTTGGAGGGCATTGAGACGACGCCCAGTTTTAACGTGCTCCATCAGCGTTTAGCGAACAGGACAGATCTTCGGGTAAGCCGGGATTCGATAATGAGAACGACGCCCTCACCAACCAGATCCCTGCGGCCCTAAGCCTACCCAAAAGAAATTCTAAGACATTTGGAAAATTGCTGATTTTAGTGAGAATTTTCCATAGATGGTGAGTGAAATTGTGTAACGTAGAGAAGGCGCAGTCCGGGGAAGTATTCTGCTGTGCCACACATGCTGTGACAAATAATGAAATGGTACATACGCTGTTGTATGCCATGTATGCATGTTTGGCTGCATGTATGCCAAACAGTTTGTGGGTGATATTTGTTCTTCCAGAAAGAAAATATCGCATTCATCCAGGAACTGATACTTGAACTCTATGAGACATATTTCTCAAGAGCAATTCTATCTTGCAGCCGAGACGGCAGCCAATACTTAGCGCTCTGGTCTTCGGTTCAACAGCTCGTGGACTCGAATCCCACATCGGGTTCGTATCGGTATGGAATCCACTTAGTTTGAAGTGCCGTTCTGATGAGCCTTCGTGGGGCAAAAAGTGTCCGTTAACAAAACACTAACCTACATCATAATGGTGGAGAATATAGTAAGGACGGTTTGATAACCTAATAGCTCTTCAGCTTACTATTTAGTAGCTTTGGAGTTGAATTCCCACCTTGTGATTAAATTTGCTGTGGTTCGAACCAGTTTGAATGAGAGGAGCTCTTATGTTCAAAAAATCGTTCAATATCATTATTTCAGGACGATGTAGTTAATGGATCCTACTTCGTCGCCTCTCTTTGTGTTACCATTACGAAGTCCACATCCGCTTTTTCTTTTAGTCTGGTAAATGTCGTTCTCACTTCGAGAAAATAAGGTGACTATAAACAGAGCGAGAGAAACGTTGGTTTATTGATAGCTATGTAAAAAAATACGCAAATTCTGTTTTTCTTTCCATCAATGCAGCCGGAAGCTATCACCAGCAACTTAATGCAGATTTTAAACCATTACAAACATTCACGACTGAGATTGGAATAGAACCCATAATCTGTTGAGCATTTATTTGAAGGCTCAGCACGAATTCTGTTGAATCAGCCGGCGGGAGAACACCATGCAACAAACTGAGTGGTTAACTATTACAATTGGGAAAATTGTGGTGTACAATATATGACAACCTAAAATAAATTGGTTCGCATTTTGTAATGGATTGTGGAAAACCTGTACCATTATTATATTTACTATGGTATCGACACATCCAAACTAGTTTATTAAAGAATGATGTGTTTCCATATGTTCCATTAATTACCTTTCCTTTGTAGTGGTGATATGTTGCAAACCAATAATCCTAACTTTTGCTAAATAAGAGCATAGATATGGCTTATTGCTGGTTCATTTAAAAGTGGTTGAGCCTAATTGGTAGCCAAATGAGTTGTTATTGTACGAGCATATTTTCCTGTACCGAGCCCAGAGTTGGGCTCTAACAGTTGACGAAAGCCACCGGGTGGTATTCTTTGTCATTTAGAAGCAGGACCAACCAAAAGAAAAATGAGCTATCATTGGAGGACAATGCCACCAAGACCTATTTAAGGTGCCTCAAGTGCACGACGGATCTTCGGTTATGCCTAGACTCGAACTCATTATCTTTCGATAACGAGAATGATGTACTAACGAACCAGCCACCATTTTTCCGCTGCCAAATGAGTAGCTTTCTGGCCTTCATTTCAACATTTCATAGATTTGTTTTCCACCTTGGGTGTTTGAAATCCACTCTAAACTATAAAATCCAGTGCGATTAATCATCGTGTGTAGAATGTGACCGAAGAGCGACACCCAAAACCAGAACGAAGCGTAATTTTTGTTATGAAGAAAATTGGATCCAGGCTGTTTGTCCGGAATCAAACAAGCATGTAATGTTGGCGGTATCCAGTTGTATTTCTAAGTTTTCTCAGTTCAGCTCAACTCTCACGCAAGACGAGTACGAAGGTGTGTTGTTTCGGTATATAATGCCTATTTGTATTGTTTATTATAAATTACTGTTTTTACCGATGAAGGAAGAGATTGTAATCTGTCAGAATAGAAACATCTTTTCTTTTTATCAGTTTTTTAATAATTTACTATCAGAAGTGGCAAGCTTTTGGTTCTTGTTTGCTTATCTTTAGTGTGTTTAATTGTGATTGTTGTTGCATCAGCATGCTTCCCTGTACCAGCCCTGAGCTGGGCTCTGCTAGTTAGATTAAAGCAGTTGTTTGGGAGTTAGTTTAGAAGTAGTCATCAGGTAGACTCCCGAAACCCTACTTGACCTCTCATCCCATAAATAACATTTCACATGACTTATTTAACATGCTCTAGCCGCCTTTTAAGAACACGACGGTTAAGCCAGGATTAGAATTCGCTACCCTTCAATAATGGAACGATGCTGGGCCACCAGAGCCTTATTCAATCATGTTCATATTTCTGAAAGCTTTCTAAAACTAAAGTAATGGGTTTTAATATAAAAATCCTTTCTAAAAACAAGATGGGGATGAAGAGCTTTACTGTCAATTACCATGTTTAAAAAATGGGTGAAATTCTTCAAGAATTTTTTTTATTATTATTATAAATAATTATAATTGTTTTCGTTAAAAGTAAATTTCAAGTATATTGCTACTATAAATCTTAAGATAGTATGTAAATGAATCGTTATTAAGCTACAAAAAAATGGTGTTTGTGATTTTATTTTATTATTTTGTATTTGAATGTTTTTAATAATCCATATTTTCTGTGAAATTTTGCTAGGCATGCTGCAAGAAAAATCTATTCTCTGTTGGTGTAATAAACGAATGCTTTCATTTTCGTTCATAAAGAAAGCTTTTGAAATGAACTTTCAATGTTCTAATTCTAACATAATAAAACGATTCTTCATTTTATTTGCTTACCTTCAAAATATTTGAATATCATTTTGCTGTGTTTGTTGTTTATTTTTTATACTGACAGAGCTCAATACTTAAATTATATTTATCCTCACGTTAAGAAGATTCAGTGAATTGTTAATTTTGTGTATTAATGTTTTTTTGATTTGAATTTTTAATTATTTTTTCAATTGGAAACTACATCAGAAGTGTTATGATTTTTTTAGATGACATTTCCACCGTAAATTGTGTTAGGAATGCAAAGAAGATATTTCTTTCAAGAGTAAGTGAATGTGCTATTTCTATAAATTTACCTCATTTACTCACATTGCTGTGCTTGCTATGAAATTGTCAATGACTGAATGTTGTACTAAAATAATCTCTTATGCAATGTGGTCAAATGTCTTCGGACAACCTGGACAGTTGCTTCTCAATTCACCTGATATTTAACTAGCATTGTGTCAAACTTTTTCTTCTCTTTAATGATAGATTTTATTCTAAGATTATGCTGCTTATTGTTAATTACAAGTAGTCTTGGGAGTGGTGGTTGCTATGGTAACCAAAACTTCCCATTTCAAATGGAGACGAAGATTTATAGGAAGTGGCATTATTAACTCCTGTTATTCTCAAAGTGTTCTTCTGGCCCCTCCTGTCGAAAATGAAATGTGTCTTGTTCTACGGTTGCAGACAGGCGTAGAGAAATTGGCGGGACTTTTTATCGATGTAGACTGTTAGTGGAATCCTTGTCCTCATTTTCTCTTTTATAATTCACTTTTAGTTATTAAGTTAGGAACGCTGCCTATGATACCAAAGGGTTCAAATCGAAGCTTCAAGTCTACGAGGCAGACATTTCCACCTGATTGCCAAACCATGAATGAGTTTCACTTGCTGACTCAGTAATCCATCTGGAAAAACAGAATCATGGTGCGGATAAAGAAAGGACCTGTTCCAAGAAAGAAGCATCGTGTCCTCTATTGTCTAAAATGATACACCAAAAGATATAACATCAGTTGTGAAATGAAGGAGCCCAGATCAAACTTAGAGAAAGAGCCCCAAACCATGATGGACGTTTATTTGATGTGAAAAGTTGTTCAATGGTTTTTTATCATGTAGTTCGTATCTTACATCCAGTTTTTAAACTGCATTTTGTGTGTGGAGAATTGTGATAAATTTTTCATTAGTAAAATCTCTTTAAGCCCAAGTTCATTTGGGAAAGAGAAGATTACATAACAAAATGAGCGGACGTCATGGACAACAATTAGTTTTGTTGTAGATATAGCTTTACATGTCAGTGGTTTGAATGTATGTGGATAAGGTACAGAATCCCGTGTCTTCTACTTTCAGCCATTCATCATGATAGACCTAAATCAAGTTGAGCATCTATGGTACATACTCTAATGGCTTTTTTGATAAAATACCTATGTTTTCCTATACTATCCGAAGAACACCAGTGGCTCAGTAGCTTGACACCGCTTCCCGTGAAGATCAACATAGAGAAGCATCATTTGCCACTGGCAGTGATTGGTAGGGTCACCACGTTCTTCCTTACTGGGTTGCTGGAGCTCTTTGCGTTCGGGACGTACCACGTTAATGTGACGTAAAAATATGTCCGCCGGTGGGGCGTGGTTGTGGAGAGAAGGGTGCCAATTCAGGTGTGACTACGTTCCCTGACCGTCTTCAAAATTACGAGGCACTTGGTGATGGGCGAGTATTCCAAACCTGTTAACCCAAAGGTACAATCCGGGGCTCTCCTGCACGTCTATGTATGTATACTATCCGAAACTGGAAGTGTTCTTTTCCTTAGGATTGAAATAGTAATCCTAAATTCTTTTGAATGACTTCATGCAAAGCAGACTTTCCTGCCATTCTTTTCAATTGCATAAAAAATGAGTGTTATCTCACAATTATTTTGTTACTCGCTATTTATATTTTTCGTGGCTGTCGCGCAAGTTTCCTCCACTTTTGTTGTAATTTGAGTATTGTATGTACTTGTTTGCGACTATCATATTATTAGCGTGCATCCACTTTTTCTTTCCACTAATTCTTAAACTTACTGTCTTATTTTGCTATAATCTGTTAACGACTTTATTCTCTTGATAGATTATTTGGCATAATTTTTTCATGTTGAATTGTTAAGAAAATATGAAATGTATTGATGTTGTCAAATTGGCGTACTACCTTATGGAATTACGCTTTCCATAAAATTAAATGAAAAATGCGAAAATATTAAATTATTCATATGAGTAATTGAAGTATTTATTTGAAATGAGTTGTCAATTATTTCGTTGAATATAAAAGCTTAACAAGAATACTCTCTTACGTCAGTGACTCTCAACCAATTTCGCCCATTCTGAAATTGAACCTCTAAATTTTAAAAATGTATATAATAAAAATTAGAATGTTTTTTTTTATTGCAAAATAAAGTAATAAACGTATGATTGTTTTTTTCAGTAAATTTTAAATTATTTTATATTTAAAATTGTGATCATAAACTATTTTACACAGTGTATTATACAGGTAAGTGAACAACTTTTAAATGTATCTTTTTCTTGTGCCACCACATTTGAAATTGTTAAGAGTGCGTTGCTATGGTTGAGAATCACTGCGTGTTTAAATCCTGTAAAGTTCCAATTTCTCGGTTGTGGATTTTTTTATCATTCTCAGGCCGAATGCTGTCGAAAGGCTAGCTGTGTTATTACTTACCAGAAAAGGTTTCCAAGGGTGTATGCAAGAATCACAAATGGCGGGAACCTGGAAAATTCTCAAGCACTCATTTTGACAGATGCGCACGCATTGCAGAAACCACTTCCTATTGTTCTACAGCGGTTGGGGTCGAACTCGAGATCTTGCACGCCGAAGAGTGCTTTTTTGGATTAGATTATGTTGAGTCCTTATAATAATTTGTGTTATTTGAATCACTTATATGCGAAGGCAAAATTATTTTATGTAATAACAAAACAGATATATTTAAAGATTTCTCCAATGCCATCAATTTTATGGCAGTTTTCTTTCACTTAAATATAAAGCTTAAAATAAGAATTACGAGTATTTAAATTTCCGAAACATAAGTTTCTCGTTCTTTATTACTAAAGTTTATGAGGACATAATCTTTCGCGAATTGGATTTAATCCCAAAATTGAAGTTCGTTCTTGTTAGAAAGTGCGACAGTTCTTGAGAACCTGTTGGTAGAGATTTGTGATTTAAAAGAGTGAATTACAAGTTAATAATCGACTATTTCTGAGAATTTGAAAATCTCCCTTTGTAAAGCAAAGGGAACATCTAGCATCCAATCATCTCTTCTGCAATCGGCTGCTAGGCATTCAGAGCCATTGCTCCCTTGAGATGCCGTGATCCAGTTCAGGCTAAGTCGTTTTACATGTGATTACTTTATAAAAGGAACAACTTTTAGTTGTATTGAATGTTTTTCGACTGAAATTTAACTATTTTCCTCTCATACAATAAGATTAATTTATTACACTTAGTAATTTTACGGGTTATTTCTAACTTAGTTAGTAATTTTAATTTCTGTTCAGATATTTGCTGATAGATTAAAATGTTGATTTGGAACAAAATCTATAAAGATGAATTTTTCACTTTTAAATTTTACAAATTAGGTCATTTTCGGAGGAAAATTTTAATCTATGGAATTTTGTTAATGACAATAATAAATATGTTTAACTCAAATAACTATAGCTTATAAAAAATTTCAGTATGAATTTTATGACCATTCATTACAACAAATCATTCTTTCAGAATGCCTGATGTTTCATCATTTCAAATGATTGCTTTTGGATTTCTAGTGGCCTCCTCATTCATGACCACCGTTTTGCATGTATTCCCCCCCCCTCCTGCAAGACGCGTTTTTCACCATTTTCCAAGCCCCTCCTTTTTCACTTCCCATAGCACACTTGTCTTCAAAGCCTCGTGCTTCGAGGAGGCCCGAAACGAGGGCAGTGTCGCCTCCCTTTGGGAAAGAACTATTCTGGAACACCTGTCCTTTTCTTCTTTTTTTGGAATATCCTTAAATTTTGATAAAAGTCAGGTTGTTTGTCCTCTCCTAAGAAGAGTGTCTTTCACTTGATTTAATTGCTCTTGTGTAAGAAGTTCAAGTAATCTTCGTTGTATTTCCGCCTTTCGATTCCTGGTGAATGTTCAACAACACTTCGGGAGTATACCTTCGCACTTTTCAAGTTTTTTCGGTTTTAAATTTCAAAGTTCGATGCAGTAGCAAGGTGTCATTTGTATATTATCGTTATGTCTTGAATTTTCATTAATTTTAACAATTTTTAGCTCTGTTTGTTTTGATCTTAAATTGCATGTCTGAAGATTTATGCTCAAGATACTCATTTAAACGAAAGCAATTTTTATTTTCTATTATTGCAACTCGTTAATGTAATTGTTGCTGAAGGATTGATAATTCGAAAGTTAAGTTCTGTGACTGGTCACAGTTTATTATTACTTATTACAAATCCCCATAAAGGACGCCATGAGTTCTCTGGTCTGCCGATACCTCTGAAGTGTATACATTAAAAATAAGAGTTCAGGGCACGAGTCAAGATGGTCATCGTTAAAAAGTTTGATTTTGTTTATTCAAAGGACGCAAGGGGAGAACTCTTAAATTTAAAGCGATACAAATATGCCGACAAGCAGTCATGTCCTGTAGAAAGGTGGGAAAGTGCCACACTTGTACTTGTAGGAACATCGAGAATAACCTCTGACCCCTTAATCAAAAACCCCAGGGCTTACTGCAGTACACACGATGTTTTCTGATTTAATCTAGCTGCATATCTTCTCTTATTCAGCGATTTTTACCGAATGGGAAGAAAAGCTATTCAATCTCTTAGAAAAAGAGCAATCAATCTCAAAGACTCCAAAACCTTTTTTAGCCAAAATGTCAGCAGCCTCATTTCCAAGAATCCCGCACTGGGCTGAAATCCACTGGAAAGGAACAGGTATTGACCTTGCAAAGATATGTCCCTATTTAGATTAAGAAAGGGAATTGTGGGATTGGTTTAGGTTGTTGATTGAACGAAGGGATTCGTGCAAAAGCGTCGTTCTTCCTTGTGTTGCTCAACCAAGCTGGCATCTGGTTATCGGCGTGGTCTTTAGTAGCAGTATATGGGTCCATTATCCACTTCAGTCTTGGATGAAACCGAAATGGCAGCCGAACGGTTAACGTTCTTGACTTCGATTCAGGAGTTCTGGGTTCGAATTCTACCTTAGAGATGGATGTTTTAGTGATTCAGAATGCATATGAAGCAGTAAGTCTTGTGCAAAAAAATGACCAGTGAGTGATGGACAAACTAAAGCAACATGTCTTGAATGTTTATAGTAGTTGGAAATCCAATTTAAACTCATGTCCAAATACGTAGTCGGCTGTTGTGTGAAGAGATTGAACTAGAGTGACAACTAAACCTCGGAAAATATCTGTATTGTTCATTTACTACAGAAATGACTATTCCCTTGATATTTCAACGATTATATAAAGTCTGTTATGTTTATGCATAGCATATAACATATTCTTTTAGAAAGAAGCGAAAATCAAAATTACTTGTGTGGAGTCGGAACTATTCATATCTCTCTCTGGTGATTTTTTTGCCAATTAATACATAATCGTGATTGGGTTTCCGTGTTGTTCAATGATTCATTGAGCATGTCGATAACATGACGTTCAATTAGAGCGCACGTGTCATTATAACATATGCAATTGGCTAGAGTGACTTCTTTGTATAGAATCTTGTATTGCAAACACTGCTTTAAACATTATTAGGGAGAGTGAATACATTAGAACGAGAACTACTTTCAAATAAAATTTTCTCATTTAAAGGGTTGCAGGAAACTGAAGAACGAACTTGAATATACCAATCGACATTCATAACGTTAATAACCAAAACTATATTGATATTCACATCGTGATTTTGTACAAGTTATTTTTTCCCTTGCCTCCATTGAGAGGCTTAATGTTCAGCATTTCTTGCAAGAACATGTCACAACTTGATTCATTGGAATTCAGAGCTTCAAGCATTACTGGCAGACAACCCTGACAAATACACAATACTTATTGTTGACCTTCCTATATTGATGTAGGATGCAAAATAATTCGACTCAAGTACAATTTATTGACCTATTAAATTCGACCCAAAGTGGCAGCTGGATTGACGTTTTGCACTTCGGTTCTGCAGCTGAATTAGTAACACTCTGCACTTCGGTTCAACTGGCTAACATTTTGCATTTCGATTCAGCTGCCGTCAGATTGGTTAAAACTTTGCACTTGTAGAACCCAGTGCAAAGGTTGTTCGGAAACCATTTTAATCTGTAACCGCGGGCAAAAATGGGATCACAGAATGATAACCGAACCTCGAGAATTATATTTTTCATTTTCTACATAAGAGAATGTCCTCACACAGTTGGCAAACATAAATGGCTAGGAAAAGATAAAAAAGGCGTTATTCCTATTTTGAATGCTTTATTCACTAATAAAAACATTTGATTATACAATGAATTAAAATATTTGATACATGATCCAAATTGAAAATATTGTATTGCAAAGTTATCCGCCATGTAGGGAGGGGTGTTGCGGTTGTAAGCTTATAAGAATCCCGGAGTTGAATTTCGGACGGTTAGTCTTTCAAACACTTAAGAGTATCTTTCTTTACGCGTTTATATAATTATTTCGTTTATTTCTTATTTTATTTCGTTGAACAAATATTTTTCAGTAACTATACAACACGTTATTTCAAATGGGTTTCGTGTAAGAAGCTACCCGGACTTTTATATAGGTTTTAAAATTTTATTTTTTAAGCTATGAATATATTACGTTATTTGCGAGTTCGATTTATTGGTGCCTGTTTTATATTATATATTCTCATTTTTGTATTGAAGCTTTTATATGCCATGCGGAAAACCTGAAATAATTAGTTAACATGTAAATATGTATGCATTTTATGAAAACATGTGTGTAACTCCTTATTAGGAAGGAATTCATTAATAAAACTTCTTATATATATATATAACTTAATGCGTTCTGAAAAAGATTATACACACATAGCGGCGCATGCCTACTCCGGACTTTACCTTAGTGTCAACAGGTTTGGAATATTCCCCCATCACCAGCACCTCATAATTTTGAACCACGGTCGTCAAGCGACTAGATCACACCTGAGCTGCCGCTGTCTTCACATCCACGCCACACCAGCGGAAGGATTTTGGGCGTGAATATAGACTGTAATAGGTGTGAAAACAGTCAGAAATTTTAACTTTCACTGCGAACTGTTGTTCGATTTCCTGAATAGCTTTTACAGGGGGCCATACTCAGAAGTCGCAAGGGAGGAAACGTGGAAAATCTCGGAGAATTGTGTCCTCGGAATGCAGAAACGAAGCATTCATTCGTTGTCGTTTATTAGTCAGTGGGTTCCGATATCGGGTCTTCCAATCCAGAGCTCCAAGCTCCGACCATATCAGTGACTATTTTTTTATGAGTAAGTCTAGTTTTAGAATAATGTACACTAAGATGATATATCGGAAAATATCACCATAATATATTTTGTGTGAAAATTATTGATCACCTAAACGGGATCTTAATTTTTTTTTTTTAATTTTAAATTAAACTTGTGAATTTTGTGTAAGTTTTGCGATTTAGAAGGAAAACTAAATCTCTTGTATGCTTTCTGCACGTTTTTTAAAAACATTTTACCATTTTACCAAAAACATATTCCAAATTTGCAAGTTTTCTTTTTTGTTAATATTGTCTATTCCCCCTAATTCAAATTTGTTTCCATTCATCTAATTGAAAAAGATTCATGTTTATTCATATTGTGGGCATACACGTAGTTAAAAATACAGTTTTTCACCTACTCTCTGCTCGAAAGCGTTTTACGAATATAATAACACAAGTCATATTGCGGAGTAATATGATAAGGACACATTTAAATTATGCCTTTTTAGAATATGCAGGCAACAATAATTTTGCTTATTATGTTATAATGTTATATTATCTCTTGTTAAAGTATTAATATAAATTAATAAAATTTATATTAATACTTTAATAATACTCTCATAAAAACTTAATAATACTTTATTAAATTTTTTTTATGAGAGTATTATTAAAATAAATCGTGCTATATATATATATATATATATATATATATATATATATATATATATATATATATATATATATATATATATATATATATATATATTAATGAATGATTTCTGATTTGTTGCATGCTTCTTGTCAATTTATCGTCAAATTGGCCATCGAATATTTCAGGACCTTCTTTGAATTGAATGAATTTTCCCGTGTAAAAAATATAAACAAATGAATAAAAATATATCTTATTAAAAATAACTATAGTGAATCAATCGCCATTTTATCCCTCAATTAATAATAAAAACAAATCTTGAATATGTGAATTACTAATGTGCAATTTGATACTAGAAAAACTTAAGATCAAAATCGATTTAAATAATGACTGTTTCTTTGTGAAAAGAAAATTATAATAATTTTTCTCTTCTCTGAATTAAACGTAGTTCTTGAAAATGATTATTTATTTGCTAGCAATATTTTTATCATTTTTTTTTATCCCAAACGATCAGTTTTAATTATCGTTTAATGGAATTATCTATTCTATTATTTGTACCACTTTAAATTGCTGTTTTCTAGTTCTTCATTGAATTATTTATTTTATTTTTAGTATTTAATTTTACTTTATAATTACCATCAGCAAAATAAAAATTTTGTTGTTGTCAGAACATTTGATCATTAGAATAGTTGTAACTTTTTTCATTGTCAGTTATGCAGAAAATCTACTTTTCTTTTGAAAATTCTTTTTGTTGTTCACATTTTCAAATATTTAATTCCTCATCTATTACTTTTTGTAAATATTGTTTGCTTTTATTTTATTTTTATTGTTTCTTGTAGAAATTGAAGCTAGCTAATTTTATCATTGAAATTTTAAAACCATACACTAGTTTAATTATATTTAAGTTCGTTTCTTCTGTTCTTTTAAATTATAAAGTAGTTTGTGTTTCATAATTTTTCCTTTTCTTTTCAAAACTGAGTGTATGGAAACGAATGCTGTGTATTTGACATTTGATGTTACAATTACATTTCAAAAGTCCCAGCGTGTGAGCTTTTCAGTAAAGTGTGTTTTACTTGGGGCAGCGATCCGGATGGAGGGTGACCACATTCTCCATCACTGGATTGCCGTAGCTCCGTGGGTTGGAGACGAGTCCCTGTTCGTTTGTGTGTCCAAAGTATTTCCGCTGGTGTGGATGTGGAGATAAGGTGAAACCTCGTCCATGTATGAGTGTATTTTAAGACTCATTAATTTTATGATACAATCCAGGTCCGCCTGCACACTGCAACATGTTTTTCAAGTGAAGGCTTATAAATGATAAGTTCACTTCCTCTTTGATAATTGGGGGAGTTTTATATAAAGTTTTACGGAGATGTTTCTCAAATGTTTTGCACTTGAAGTCATCTAAAAAATAGACAATTTGTCAATAATGAATCATTCGTTTAATACCGAACTTATCGTCAACATATATTAGTGTTGCTTGCTTTGAGTGTGAACGAATTGCTATTTAGAAACGATTTTGTTAAACAGCGTAGAGAAAAAAAATTTGCGTTCTGTTTTCTTAACGTTAATTACCAGCTTTGTTTAGAAAGCTGATACCACTAAAGGAAGACTAGCTTATAAATATATGAATGATATAAATGGAATGAAAAGTGGTGTACACCGACTCATACTGTATTTAATGATTGAACATCATTATTTAATAACTTAACTGAAAAATTCCTTTTAGTTAAAAAGTTATTGAATGTTTAAGTTAGGACTCCTTTTATCGGCATCATTATGTGCTTTTTATCGGTGAAATATTGGGAAAAGCGTAAACACTTGGGCTGCAATAATTGAAAGAAATGTTATTATATTATTTATATAAAAAAAAAAAAAAAAAAAAAATATATATATATATAGGAATATAGAAAGAAAGGACAATACATTATGTTTTTCTCTATTTCCATTAGTATCAATTTTAAAAAGAGTTTCTTTCGAAGAAAGAAGATTTTTGGGCGGTATATGCTGCATGGCTTAAATAAATTATGTGATAAGCAACTTACCGAAAATCCAAATCAACTGTGGTTTAAATTAATTGTAGTGTTGTCACCAAAATTTCGAAATGGAATGTAACTCTTATTTTTTTAAGTTATCTAGAGGCCGACATATCCTAATGTAAGTTTCATTTTATTTTGAGTTGCCATTCTCAATTCAGAAATAAAAATTCTGTGGACAAACAGAATAAGGATATATGTATGTCGATATTACTCTGCGCTAGATTTTTTGGTAATCTCAAATGTGTATGTAAACCTAACATTTTAAAGGTCGACGTTTAAAGTAAACTTGTTTCATGATTTATTTTGACAGCCATGCTGATGTTAATTTTCTAATTTTCACAGTTTATTGGTGCCTTTCGAAAAAATGTCGTATATGCATGTCACAAGGGAGAAAACCTGAAAATCTCCCAAGCATTCATCTGGATGTAAATGCGATTCCGGATAAAAGAAAAACTTCATCTCTGTTGTTTAAAATGTGGTGGAGATCCATTTCGGAACTTTCCACTCGAAACAGCAACAGCTGTGTCATCCTTTTTATGGGGGGGGGGGCTGATTGGTTAGAACGTTATTGTCATTATCGGAAGATAGTATGTTCGAAAACCGATTTAACCGAAGACAAAGCGTGTTCACTTATAACAACCAGTACGCGTTCAATAGGTCGTGGAAGCAATATCATCCTAGTGAAATGATACCTCTGGGAGGACAAGTAAATTTTCGAGGTTTTTCTGCTTTATCCCTGTTTCAAAATGACGAAGACTCCCACCCGACGGCTTATAACTGGCAGAGCCCTACTCAGAGCTAGGTAAGGAGGAGCATGCCTCTGCAACAACTTCCTCTTTATGGGCCACTGAAAACCGACTGAAACTACAGAGGGTATTAACACATTTTTAGAACGATTTCGATAACGAATTAAAAAAAAATAAATGTTTTAGAATAAAAAATTTTGGCAACAGCTTATTATTTGAAATGAAAAATATCGTCTGCTGCTTTTAAATTTATTCTTCTTTCAAAATGTTATATATAAACGTGCTGTGAACTGAGGATATGTTTCTACGCTTTCCGAAGATAAATGTTCTTATTCCAGAATTCAAAAACGTTGTGAAATGCACGGTATTAAAATTTCTAAGTGAAAAATAAGCAATATTATTAATCGGAAAGGTAAAAACTGTCATTCATTATTTCTACATAGAAAAAGAAGACTCCAAACGAATATCCATAAAACGTGCGTACTGTTTCAAATGTTTCTAAAGTGAAATCGCTGGTAACAAGAGAAAATCCGCCAACACAGAAATCAATTGCAAAGTCTTTAGATACATCTGTAGCAACAATAGAAAAAATAATGAACTGGTATTTACAACTTAAAAATGCTAAAAAATACAATGTTCAATAGCTTTTGCCGTTACATGTGGCTCAACGCATAACATTTTGTAGAATCCTGTATGAAAACCACTTAGCAGGAAATAAATGGAAAAACATTGTGACCCTTGATGAAGCATGGGCTTACCTAAATGACTGTAACAAAACAAAAGGTCTTTTTACTATAGAAAATGAGGAGAAAAAATTTACAAACCCATTTCCGTCAATGTAAAAAAAGTTTTAGTAAGGGGCTTATGATTGTCGCAGGTTTCTCCTACAATGGGAAATTAAAAATAAGAAGAGTGGAAAGAAATGTCAACTCATCGTACTATCAGGAGAAGGTTTTACGCCCAATATTTTCAAAAGAAATTCCACTTCTTTATCCCAATGACTTTCAAAGAGAGAAACTTCATCAAGGCATAGCTATAAGTCATACTTCGAAAACTATCACTGCATTCCTTGAAATAATGATGACTAATACAGGTATTGCATGTATACATTTTCAACATATCCCTGCGAATTCTCCTGACGTTTCACCCATGGATCGTTGCGCCTTTGGTCTAAACGCGAATCCACTACGATAGATGGATTGCAGTGGAAGGAAAGCAATACCTCTTGAAATATTTGCGAAAAGTTCTTCTATCATAGAAATCAGGATGCAGACTTGTATTCCAGAAAAAAGGCTATCAGATTGAACATTTAAAAGAATAATCTTTAAATGTTAAACATGAATGGAAGGCCGCGAAATCGTTCTAAAAATGTGTTAATACTTAGAAATGTTGACATTCATTAAAACGAAAAGTCGCATTCATTCTTAAAATGTCCTGAGTTCTGATGAACTTTAAATAAACCTCGTCATTAGTGGTGAGCGCTATGCAACTATCGCTTTTTAGAAAGAGCCAAAGACGGAATGAGTAAAGAAAAATTGAAAGGTTTTGCTGTAAAATGAATTGGTTCATTTATCCATCTTGAAAAAATCATTTTTACCAATGGGAAGGGGGTGGAGAGAAGGTCTGACGTGTATCCTGTTATCAAAAGTCTAGTTATACATAACAAACATTATTGGGGTATTCTATAAGAACCGCTTGTCTGATCTATGAAAATTTCACTTTTCGCTAAAAATTGGCTGGCATCGGACGTGGAACCCTTTTCTTGTAGACCATGATGTTACCACATAGCTACTGTATAGTTTTTTAATATTCATCACGCATTTTTGACATCCAGATGAATTTCTTTCAAATCGTAGGCCGCATTTAAGTGTTAAATTTTTCTAAAAATTTTTAGTGTTTAGTACTTAAAGTAGTGTTTGTTTTTTTTTCCCACACCTATTTCATATAAAAAAATTATTGGTTGCAATATTTTTTAATGAATTAAATTATTAATTATGTACGTTTGTGATGGATTCCCCCAATCGGATTTGATACTCACTTCATGCGCTGTTTATAATTCCAGAGGTATCCATTTTGAATTTAGGCGTCGATCGAAATCGTTTAATGCGTAAAAGTAAATGTAGAGCAAAAATCAGACTGTATAGGATTGGCAATCCTTAATCTCATGCACTTATGTGATGAGTATTGAGCCCAGTGACCCAGTAGCTTTACGCCGCTTCCCGTTAAATTTAGCAAACCAAAGTATCATTGGCCCCTGGCAGCATTGAAAGGGTGACCACCTCTTTTACTGGTTCGTTGGATCGCTGTGTACTGGGGGTATCCACATTTATCTGTGTCGCCCGAAGTTCTTCCGCTGCTATAAAGAGGAAGGTACCGTCTCAGGTGTCGACCTCGTTTAGAATGACGGTAATCTAGGTGAGAAGTGAGTTCCATAGTCGTTACCTTAAGTGATTTCCGTGGTTCATCTTTACGTCTGTGGATGTAACAACAGTACGCACACGAGGTATTTGTGAAGCCCAGATAATATGTATAGAGTATAACTTAAATGAAATTCAAATCAAAATTGATCGAAATAATTACATGAAGCTGAACAGATGCATTGCATAAATATCGGACATTTTTTTAAAAAAATTTCAAGGATATTTGAAGCATTTTAACTGAGTCTGGAGCGGTGCGCATTTCCACCCTCTTGTCAAATCCTCTTGACCACCGCCGGGAGTGAGCAAAAGCGCTGCTGAAGCCTCGTGGAAATCGGAGCGTAATTATTTCTCTGGTGTCGGAGATGAGGGCGTGCACTGCCGTGAAGTGGGAGTGTGTTAGGAAGCCGCGGGGTGGGGCAGGGGGCATGAGAAATTAGAAAAGATGGCGGTTTCGCTTGTCGAATTCCTTACTCCGCGCACTCTTCTGTGTCCTTTGACACCAAACTGGTTTCTTCGAATTTTCTTAAGATACATTTTTTTTTCATTTATTTCTTTGTATTTTGTTTATTTCCTCCCTTATCATCTGTTGGTTCTTTTCCCTCCTCTTTTCTCTCTCTCTATACTTTTATTTTTTATATATATATTTTTTTATTTTATTTCTCTAACTTTGTGTTGTGTGTATGTATCCATTGTAGGGGTTGTTGGCGCTTTCTTACACCCTTTTGAATGAGAACCAATAGCGCATAGTTTTGCACTCAAAATTTGCGACGGATGACGACTGTTGCGGTTCAAACGGCCGGTTTGCATGACCGGAAGCCATCTCCTGTCGTTTTCTTTGCCTGTAAGTATGATAGAAATCGTTTTCATATCGCTTATTTAGTCTGGGAAATCCAACTTCATATTTAATTTTTTTTCCAGCCAAGCGCTCAATTTAGCATTTGTGGGTAGTTTCTAAAATGTTACCCATTTAATACATGCATACATAACCTAATTTGACTGATTTTGATGACCGTGATACACACTCTAAGCATTTAACAGATTTTCGCCAGGTTTGGTCATCTTTAGAAAACAAGAATTGGGACTCCATTTGTTTGTTGTCGTATCATATCTTACGACTTAAGGCGTTCATGCTCATGATGGTTCGAATCCTTCCCATGGGTGCTCATTATAAACCGGAATTTCCAACTTAAAATGAACCTTGAGCCATTACAAATATTCACACCCAAATTAGGGATCGAACTCAAGATATTTTAAACTGAAGGCCCACAGCGCTATCATTTAGCATAGCCTAGAATGTGAAGGGAAGAAATGGACAGTTTACAATAGAATGGCCTATCAGCATGCATGATTTCAACATGAAAAACTGTTCAGTTGTTAGCAATAAATTAGGAGATCTTTTTTGATTTTGCTATTCTTTTTTAACTGGCCTCGAGGTGAGTTTTGTTTTCAAACAACCGTTTTGCTATAGTTCTAGATTAGTAAAGAGCAGTCGGGTTTTTCAATAAATGTAAGCTTTTAAGTGCTTATGAAGGGCTATTAGCATTAGATTTTAAATAATAAAAACCAGCTGATTCTGAAAATATTTGTAATGTTTATTTTTACTAAAGCTGTTATTCACTTAAAATGGCTGATATAAAATATTTTTTAATTAAACTTTACTTTTAAAATGATGAAAAAAATTGTACTTTTTTATGTATTTTAATGTAATTACTATTTTACCAGTCAAGTAAGCTTTTGTCTATGTACTATGAAAATGTTTCCATTTAGTTTTTAAAATGAAAATTTACTCTAAACCTTATTGCAGAAATGAAATTTCAAGATTCAAACGATTTTAAATCAAAGTTTTGATAAAATATATAAACATATTTTAAATGAAGTGGATTGAAGTCAAAGATATTCGTAACTATTTGATTTATTGTGGAAGGATTGTTTTTAAATGTTTGTCCTGCATAGCTACTAAGTAATTTTTGTTTTCATTGCATTACAGTTTTTGTGGTTGAAATAAATGAAAACATGTACATAACAAAATGTTTATGAGAAAAGTGTTACACTTAATATTATAGTTAATTTATGATGATTGAACCACATTTACAGATACATTATTCACTAAAAGCTATTAGTCCTAAATGTTGCTTGTTGCTGAAGGATGAATACTTTGGTCTTCAGTCCAAAAGTTTATGGGTTCGATTCTCACTCCAATGAACCGGAATCCTCTTTAGCTGCAAATCCGAGTCGAATAAGCAGTCGTATTTACAAAGTGACCGTAGAATGCTAAACTAACGAAACAAACTTAACCATTATCTTAAACGCGTGAAGTGTTTGATTTACATCACGAAAAGAAGTGAGATATAATGTTTTTAAAATATAATCTGTGCAATAAATGAATCAAACGATGACTGAAATAGTACTTCGATTCTTCTTGCTTTAATTATAATCTATTTCAGTGGTTTTGCGATCATCGCTTTCATTAATATTGAGTAAAACTGCTTTCAAACTTATGAAAGAAATTGTGCTATTTCGGCTGTACCTGGATATTAAGTATAGTCTTTAAATCTTACATTATCTTGAATTGTTCTTTTTCTTATCGGTGTGAAAATTATCTTCAACGGAAGCATTCCAGGTTGGATTCTGTCCATTAGTTACCCAGCTGGCAGTTGGTTAATTATCATATTGAGCATCAGTTTAACATCTCGCACTTGAATATTTGTGGTGGTTAGGAATCCACTTTAAATTTTAAGTCTTTGACTCTCATGTTCAAGGTCGATTTAACAGATGAATGGTTTGCTCGCTTTCAATTCGATATATCGTAGGTTCGAGTCCTACATAATGTATGGTGTAACTTTTTATTTACTTTAACTCTCCGCGATGGTCCGAGTCCACGCGTGCAAAAAATGACCGTAGTGAACGCACATGTCTAGAAACTGCTCATGGAATGGATGGAAAAGCAGGCCAACCTCTCGACGGGTGAATCTCAAACTCCTGCTTCTTTTAAATGAAAACAACTGTGAGTCTTTGAACATTCCTCTTGGAACAATACGTCTTTAATACGGGAAATATATAACCTTAAATAATAATTTATAATATTCTTAAATCTATAACTCGTATAAAATGAGGACTTGAGTAGTGTTTTGTCTCTTATTACATTTTCGACTTCCTTATTTTCCATTTATTAAATGCTTTGATCACCTCAGCCTTTTTAGTTTGTTTAAAACAATGACCGCAATGACAGGCATAAATTTAGAATATTTTTTTCCTTGATCCGCAGTAAGAAAGAATTGAATTTTTATTTTAAGTTTCTTTTTTCATTTTGATGCTTTTTCGATGCTCAAGTATTTTAATGGTTTAGAGGATGTTCTTGTATCACCACTTTTTCTTATAACTAAATAGTTTTCCAATATTATTTTTACTGTAATTATTTCTATATTTTTTTAAAATATCTAGCTTAAATTGCGTATAATTATTGCTTATTTATATTAGTACATTTAAAATGTATATTTTAATTGCATAAATTCATCGGCAAATTTGATATCTTCATTATTGTATGATATTCTAATATTTACGAACGGAGTATAACTGCCGCAAGGCATTTTTCCAAATTATTTCCTATTGTTATATAATTGTTTTTGTTAAATGTGCATCGAATACAAATTAAAGATAAAACGAAATACAAGAGCTTTCAAATTTCTTTTTCATTTGAAATTTTTTATGTGCCATAACATAGTTTCGCTTAAGCTATATATTCCTGTAAGCTATTAGCTCAAAGTTAATGCCAAGGCATCCAGTATGCCTTCGAGAAAGAAATTGTGAGACGATGCATTAAGTAGCATGCTATACTTGAAAATCTACCCTGGGGAAGGAAGGTATCTGGAATTGAAAAAAGACCCATCTTAGATTGTACAAAATAAATAAAATTAGAATTTAATGTTGGTGTAAGTAGCCAATAGTCTTGAGATCTAAAAGAGATTGTTTACAAATATTGTAATTAATTCATTTAGAATCCTATTAATTATTGAAATTTTAAAATATTTAAATCGTCTTTGCCGATTTAAACTAACTAAAAAGGGGCTGTTTTGTATTTGCTTTTTCTTCTGTTCTATTATTGTCCATGTGTTAATGGCTTGAATCCACGGAAAACGGCTTCTTAAACCGATGCTTTGCTCCTTATATAAGAAATCGTTCTATTAAATAAACGAACTTCAATATTCGATGGTTGTTTGCTGACGCTCAAAGAATGCGATTTGAAAGAAGGCTGCAGCAGCACATTCAGCAGAATGTGGTCACTCCCACAATCACTGCCCGCGGCTAATGCAGATTCACTTTGCTGATCTGAACGGGAAGCGGCGTGGAGCCACTGGAGCTCTATATTCCATAAGGACGGCCGATGGTCGAGTGGTGAGAGGTTCTTGAGCTGTTGTTCGAATCCTAGTTGGAGAATGGATGTTCCTTTTCCTCTCTGAGCTTCCTCCCACTATATAAATGGGTTTGCAGTGGAGTGACTTGGGTTCTACTATTTGATTCCGTGACTTGGTTCACAGGTGCCCAACGGGTTACGACAAAAGAGTAGCTGTTTTTGTGCCGAAGGGGGAAAAATTCCAACTTCCCTTAATTTTCTTATGCGGTCTCGGAGAAACCGGACTGGTAGCTGAATGAATTCCCAGTGAATATCTGTAGGTATTGCAAAGGTTGACCATTGAAGGAAATTGATATTTTTTTCACAAGAAAAAATGTCTTTATCGTCATTGATGGTTATTCAATTCATTGACCACGTGAGCGTTTGTAAGAACGTTCAAGTGGGATGTCATGTTATTCGTTCCTCATATTAATGAACCAAATGTGACATCTTAATGTAGTTGTGGCACCAGCATGTTTTCCTGTACTTAGCATTGGATTCTACCAGCTAGATAGAAGCAGCCGGTTGGAATCTTTGTGATTTTTGAAGCAAGGACCAAGCAGAAGACTCCCAACACTTGGCTTGCCACCACCTGAGGTATAATTTTACTTGGGGGACATTGCAACCAATCCCAGCTTTAATATGCCCCAGCTGCTATTAGCGAACACGACGGATCTTCGGTTTAGCTGGTATTCAAACTCGCTACCTAGTGATAATAAGAACGACCCCCTCACCAACTAGGCAGGTCAACGTACCCTAATGGCAGAACTGCGCTCTTGTAAGGACCTAGGCTCGATACCAGGTGCTGTTAAACAACAGCAGATCGATGCTGTGCTTTTTCCTCTGTATCCATATCTGTTGAAGTAAGGGCTGCGTTTTCCGGGGGCTCCTTCCTTGCGACACGGCCCAAATCCTCACAAAAAGTAATGTATATTAAAATGCCTTGCAACGGCCTTCAGACGTTAAGCTATTCACCATGGGATGTCCAGCCTAAATGTAATGACTGGAAAATATATATTTTAAGCATAAAGCTCGCTTTCTTTTATATTTTGGTCACGCACTACCTTTTTTAATTCCTCCAAGAATATTCATGCGAAAAAAAATTTTTTTTTTCCCACGAAAATCTATTCAAAACATGAATTTCATCTGCCTTGCCTAAATACATTTTTCCATCGTTAGTAACATTTACTAAGCCTTCCGCTGAATGGTTAGTTTGGAGTTCAGCTGTTTGTAGGTTCGATAGGCACTTCATACGGGAATATTTGTAAGCTGTTTAGCACATTTACTTGTAAATATTTGTTAGTATTCAAGCTTAGTTCTAACTTGAAAATTTTAATAATAGTGGGTGTTCGAAAATTCGTTGAAAGAATAAGTTAATTATATATGAAAGTAATTGAAATGGAAATCAGATTTTATACAGTAAGTTTATTTTTAATAGGTAAATAACTTCGTGGTATATGTCTTGTGACTTATCATTTTGAAATTAATTTATAAAATTTGAAAAATTTGCAATTTCGTCCAGAAACTTAGAATTTTCCAAGCTTTTTATTAATACTGCTTGATTAAATTTTCTTTCTTTCAATTACAGAGGTTTTATTCGTAATTATTCTATAAAATACATAACTGTTTTGAAATCTTTTTAAGCAATATATATATGTGTGTGTGTGTTTTTAATCTAAAAGGTGATAAAATGGAGTCATCTAATTTTGATTTTTTTTTCTATAATCCAAATTTTCGTTATCTCTTTACACTTAGTTGTTACATTAAAAAAAACATTGCCTCATTTTATTTTTACATAATTCAAATATTATAATTTATTATTTCGTAAAAATAATCACAATTGAATATTTAATTACATTAAAACACATTACTTTTAACTTATTTAAAATTATCTGATTATACATTATCTTATTCAATACATAAAGTAATTAAAAGTATTATTTTTTAGGATATTTAATGTATATAACACTTAGGCACCGGTAAGTTGTTCCTTTTTATAAGACATTCGATTCATAAAAAATAAATATTCTACTGTATAAAATATATCGATATAAACGGTGGGTTGTTTTTGAGCGACGTGAATTTCTTTTAATGTTAAAAAAGAAATATGCTGTCTAACTCCGCATCATAGAAAAGTTTCTCACTTGTTTATTGAATAAATTACATATTTGTCTATATATTTCGTTTTCTAACTATTATTGTTGTTATTTTTACGAAGATGAAAGCAAATTAAATTATAGCGCTAACCATCAAATGCGTAACTTCGATCCCTTTTGGTCTTATATACTTGTTGTATTACATCTGTTGAAAGGCCTGTGGCCTTCGGCTTAGAAGTTGGTGCCGAGCTGGCAGCCGAATGGTTAGCGCTCTTGCCTTCGGTTCAACAGTTCGTGGGTTCGAATCCCACCTAGGGCATGGATGTTTGTAGTGGTTCGGAATCCACTTTAAACCGTAGGTCCCGGTCTAATGAGCCCTCGTGTGCAAAAAATGACTGCTGAGCGACAAACAAACCAAGCTTAGAAGTTGGTGTGTTCGAATCCAACCTGTTGCTTTGTAGTGGCTCGGAATCCACTTTATTCTGTAGATGCCGATCTTCTTATCCCTCGTTTGCTAAATGTGACCGTTGAGCGCAAAGCAAACCACGTGATGCATTCTAATGTTGTTGGCATTCCTTACCATGATGGAAGAATCGAATGGCTCGGTACTTCGAAAGCCAAGTTTCTGAATGTAGCTCATTTTCTTAACTTATTAGAATAATATAAGGTGAAATAAACTATGAGGAGAAGACTAAGTTCACTCGTGAATACAAAGATTCTCTCATACATTTTTTAGATATGAAATTGTTGACAATTTTATTGATTTTTAGGGATTTATCTGCTACGTTTTTAATGTCACCTCTGGACAAACGAGTTGCATTATTTTAGAAAGGAATTTTTTTTTTTTTTGTTTCGGCATCTTTTAATAAAGAAACAAATCCTTAGAGTAATCAAAATGAAGTGACGCAATGATTGTTCAGCCTGTAGTGGTAACATATAGCTAGTCATCCTTGATGTTGACCCCCCAGAAAAATGTTGGTAACTTAAGAGTATTTCAGAGTAAAATATTGAGAAGGATATCTGTGGACCCATAAAAATAATAGTGGATATAGAATAAGAACAGGTAGAGAAATAGAATAAAAAAATAAATAAATAAATAAAAACTGCACAATTTTTGATGACACAACGATCTTTTTTGCTTGATGACATATTATTCACTTGAAAGACATAACGACCAAAGCCCAGTTTTAACGTGTCCCTTTTACCAAATACGACGGGTCTTCGGTTAAGCTGGTATTCGAATTCACTACCTTCGGATAATGAGAACGACCCCCTTATCCACCCAGGTCAACTCCTAGGCTATTGGTCATGGGTTCGAATCCCGGTTCGTGCAATGATGTTTTTTTTTTTTTATCTCCGTTTCCGTGTCGTTTCTGCTATGATGATAATGAATGATTGTGGTGGAGTGATGTGGGTAAAGCTACTCGCCTCCGTGGTCTGCCCATCGAGTAACGATCAATGTGTGGCAGTTTTTGGCCTGACGAAGAGGTAAATAACCAGTGCCCGCCGTTAGAAAAATTTAATACTGATAAATTTATCACGAGCCCTTAGAATGAGATCTTTAACTTCATTGAGAATATGACTGCTTTTAGTTGTTAATATACGAGGAAAAAATGAAGAAGACTTCTTGATGCCAATAATAGCGCTCTTAAAGGAAACACTTGTAAGAATTATTCCCTCGCCTCTGACGGAAGCTCGAAGATATAAATAGTTTTTAAGAGCGAAAAATCATTGCTGCGAATTAAAAAAAAAAAAAAAAAAAAAAAAAAAAAAAAAGACTCTACGATTGTGTTCTTTTTTCGTTGTAAGTAAGAGTAATTTTATTTATTATTGTTACTAGGAAAAATAATTAAGATTTTTGCTTTGGCTATCAGCTCTTGGATTCGATTCCCATACGGGCTTGGATGCTTGTTATATATATTGGCTCCTGGTTTATTAGCGCTCTGTTAAAAATATTGGTGTTTAGCGAGCCATAAACCAAGGAATCCAAATGGAATCTGTCGTTGAAAAGGTAGCGCCCTTGCATTCATTTCAACAGTTTGTGTGTTCGAATCCCACTATCGACTTGGATGTTTGCAGTCGTTCGGAATTATTTTTAAACTAACCGGCCTAATGAGTCGTCGCTTGTAAAAATGATTGTTGAGCGAGACATCAGATCAAACCCACTGGACTATTTAAAAATGTCAGTGTGGAGTTATATATATATATATATATATATATATATATATATATATATATATATATATATATATATATATATATATATATATATATATATATATATATTAGTTTAAAAGCATGCTACTCCTGGACTGGATTCAGTGCTTTTAATGCCGAGCTGGCAGCCGAATGGTTAACGCTCTTGCCTTCGGTTCAACAGTTCGTGGGTTCGAATCCCACCTTGGGCATGGATGTTTGTAGTGGTTTTGAATCCACTTTAAGTCATAGGTCCCGGTCTAATTAGCCCTCGAGTGCAAAAAATGACCTTTGAGCGACAAACAAAACAAATCTCCGTGCTTTTACTGTCCTCTATGCCCCGTGAAGGTTATCGCCCCGCACTCAGAAGACTGCATTGCAGCAACGGCGTGCTTGTGACAAGTGAAATATTGTTGACGCGTTCAGCCAATATTATAACGACGGCTATTCTTTGACCTTGAGATAAGAAAGACGTTCGTTCCGCCAGGAGTTTTAATGGAATGCTTCCTTTTGTTTCGCGAAATGAGAGACATTACTCTTAGATATGTTCCCTATTAATATGTAATTTTGAAACGTGTTCAGACAACGACGAAACTGCTCTGCCCCGGCTGTAAAATTACTTTCTTTGATTTCTGTGTTACCTATGACGGAAACATTTTCAGCCTTTTGAGGCAGCTAAAATGTTTAATTGTGCTCCATATATTGACGCATTTTGATTTTATACATTATTTCATATGTTAATAAAAATGACCTGTAGGATTTATGCATGTAATATCTTAGGTTTTTTAAAGTAACAAAGTTTCCTTGCACAGTTGCCGTATACCGTTTGTATTGTTTTTCTTTTCTAGATATTGCACAATTTTTTTTAAACACTGTTTACTATATTTTGATTATCTGCATTGACCAATTTATAGAAAGATAGATTAAATTGCCTATTCGCCGCTGATCGGGTAGCCAAAGGGGTATCGCTCTTGGCTTTTGGATGTTTGGGTGGTTCGGGATATTCCTTTAAGCTGTAGGTCTCGGTCTCATGAGCCCTCGTGTGCAAAAAGATGACCATTGAGCGACCAGCAAACCAAACAAATGCCTCATCACCGAAGGGTGTTTATATTTTGTTTAAGTGAATTGTCCTTTGGTCTTTCAAACGGTAACTGTCTTGCACTGGTAACCTTAAGACCAGGATGACAACAACAATGACTTGTTTGCTCATATCTGCCATGAAAAAGTTCCTACCTTCTGAATAATCCTTCGTAAAAGCGTGCTTTGCTTTGATTAGCATGACGTTCATTTACGAAACATGATGGCTCATTGGACTTGAACTTGAAGTGGGTTTCGAACCGCTGCAAGCATCTGGGTCCGTGGTGGGAACCTCACGAACTGTTGAACCTATGACTGGAGCGCTAGTGAATGGGTTGTTGTCTCGTTTTCCGGAAGAGAGGCCACACAATGTCCTGAATTAATTAAAACCCCATTAAAGTAAATGAATTTAAATTTATCTTCACATTATTTTATGAACGTCAAACATCAGTGTGTCGTACCTTACAAATAAAAAGTAAGAATTATGTCCTGAATTAAAGGAATTCCCAAGGATTGAAACTAAAGCCTGGTGTGAATTTTCAGAATGCCGTATGAATAACTGGCGGTAAAATGATCACTTGAAACTTCGAATGCAATAAGTTTGAAGTATTTCGCTGTTTGTTTCCTTAAGTGCTGTCTTCAGGCCTTTCTGGAGCGTATCTCCTCTTCTTTCTCCTTAAATTTCTGTCTATAATTTAGGCACGTGATTTATGCTACAACCATGCATAAATGATTGCTACATTCTATTGACACATATCGAATATAAAAAAAATTTTTTTTAATTGAAAAAAAAATCCGTGAGTGTAAAATAAATACTTTTTGAGCTTACATCAATCAAGAATGAAAGAATGCCACAATATATTCATTTGTGTGGTTGCAATTTTTTTGTGATTTCGAAATTTATTATTTATATAAATAAATACACGTACATAACGGTGAAGGCACGACTATACCTCAAAGTGAATGGGTTTGAAATCAAATACAGAAAATATCTGCCACATATTCAACGACTTGTGAACTGCGTTCAGGTCTGCTTCTCTGAGCTTTGCGGTGTTTAGAGTAAGGCACAGTTTTTCCAATTACTTTTAAAAATTAGACTTTTAGATTATTAAATTATCTTCAAAATTTAGTCCACACGCAGTACTTTCAAGAGTGTAATTGATGTATGCACTGCGCTCAGCATTTAATTAATGCAGTGGAGATATTTCAGTTCTCTTGCCGTGAAAACAGTGCGTGTTAATACTTGTTAAACCTCTCATTCCATAGACAAAATAGCATGAAAACTTTCCAGCATGGCCTTAACTCTGAAGTAAGTCGGGATTACTTTCGAAAACTAGAATGGTACGCACTGAACAGCAGGTATACACCTGCTGTTCAGTGCGTACCATTCTGCTGCACTCGTATACACCTGCTGCACTCGTCAGAATCGCAAGTCATCTTTTCGTGGTTTATTGGCAGGGTGGATGACAATTTGCATAAGCCTTTATGAGCTCAAGAGGATTCACAGCACACTGGCTCTGGATTTAGATGGACACTTAAAGAGGTTTGTTGATGGAAGCTCCGGACGTGGCTGGCACAAGCTACCATTAGACAAAGAGATTGCTATTTTCATCAATGCCTATCAGGTTGGATCGTTATGAATTCTCCCCACAAAACAGCCCTTTATATAGTCCTTCCAGAAATTCCTTGGCGATAAACATTGTTTGCGTTTTTAATTTTTTTATAAACTTCGACAATCTTATTATTACGTTATGTTTACATAACGTCTTATGAAGCATTATTCTTACACTTATAAATATATGTAAAATGAGTGTAAATTTTTTAATTTCTATCATTGCATAATGCTTATGGCGCCATTTTGTTTCTTCAAACACTTTTGGGGGGTGATAAAGTAATCATTTTTCCGAAGAGTACTCTGAAATATATTCTTCGCGTTCATTTAAATAACTCATTTTCAGGTTTCAAAATGTATAGGTACTATAAGATAATAGCTCTTATTAAAAGCAAAACTATTCGTTGTTTTTATACTAATTAAAGGTATAAGTTGTACGCATTTCACAGATAAAAAGCATTCAAAATACAAGTTTATTTAATGCATTTTAGGAAATAGATATGTATTCTTCTTTTTTTCATTTATGTTACTTAAACTTTGTCTGATAAAAGTACTTAATATAAAGAAAAATCCAAAGTCTTTTCAGTTTTAATCTTTAATTCAAGCTTTTTGTGGGAAAAGCATAATTTCGAAATAAATATAAACAATAGTGGAAATGACAACAATCATTAGCACTGTTACTATTTATGTGTTTATAAAATTTCTTTGCCATAATCTGTAACATATAAATGTATTGGTGAGATGTATTAAATTTATTACTAATGATTATGTTTACTCCCTCTTTTACAAACACTTGTCTATTCGCTTTTTCTGGATTTTTTTTTTTTTTTTTTTGCGAGACTTCTGTCTTTTTGTTTCGCTCATGTGTAAGAGGATCGCAGAAACCCATTGGCAACTATCCAAAAAGGAAATTTTTTCCCGTCCGACATGGTTAATGCTTTTATCTTCTTTTTAGGAATAGATCTGAGGGCGATAGGCTCTTTACATTTAAGAAAATTATGCCACTTATTTATGTGTGCTTCAAGTACTAATTTATAGTGAAAGGCTTCTCAAATGCTTTGAACAGTCTTTTTGTATAAACACCATTGCAAATATTAAACATCCAACAAATTTTGTAAATTGATCATTACTCTTTATGTTGAGTCAGCTTGCTTTTATTTGACAAATTGCTGTTGATTTCCAACCTGTTTATATGATTTGTTTGGGCAAATTATTTATTGTTCCATTGTAATTGAATATCGATATAGTGCTGATTTGATTCTATTGTAGGTGCTTAGTTGTTATATATTAAACCGTAAAATTTTGCAAAACCTTGAAATGTGGGAATCTATTTGGTGTTTTAAAAACTTGGATATTTTGGTATTTTTTTTTTTAATTTTAAATATAATTTAAAATTGAATTTTGATCAAAATGATTAGTTGTATATTCTTACACTATACGGAGAGCCTCCACCTAATTCGCCATTCCTCACCATCAGACGTCGCATTCATCAAGTTTATTATTGGTGATAAATTTAGAGCTAAAAGAGTGATGAAAATTATGTCCATGCTGGTAGCAAAAGGACATGACTTATGCGCCACGCCAGAACAAACACAAAATGACTCTGAATTTAACCTCTCAGATGTTGATTAAAGAAAAGACAAATGCAGCACACTTCACTTCCTTAATTTTGCAAACTGTGGGTTTCTCAAATTAACAAGACTAGTTATGCCAATTCTGTACTTTTATGAATGATTCACTATCTGATATATATAATTATTTCTTCGCCTACTCTATCTATTTTATTTAATGTTTACCTTTGCCAATTTTCTTTTTCATGGAATTACAGTATCATTTTACTGTAATATGTGATCAAATGTTTTTTTTTAAAGAATTTTACTTTAATGCAAACTTGTAATCACAAATTTAAACTAAAATAGATGCAGTGGCTAATACTAATATCAACCGCCTTTTATACTTACTTAATCTCTTCTGCTTTAATTTACATTACTTAAGTCTTCCTTTTAATTTTCAATTTTTTCTCTCTTCTTATGTACCCAAATGTCATTTGTTCAAATGAACCTCTTTCTTTGACATGTGATACACAGCTATAGGATTGAAAGTCCAACATTGCATTCATATTTAGTTCTCAACTAATGAGTCGAGTTCTGGATTTCAGCGGGCGCCTGGCACTTTGTGCGATGTGTTTACTCCTCTAGTTTGAAGAGGGAGTGGAACCTGATAACCGATAGGTACAGACCAGGGTCTCCTCTTCTCGTTGTTGTTGTATATTCTTACAGTTAAATTTACAAACGATTCGTTATTGGGAACATTTTTTTAATGCCTTTGGGAAGATACGATGCGGCCAAAATTCGAGAATGTTTTCATGTTTACGTTTATATTTTTGGTCAGATATTTAACTATGAAAGAATAAAATGAAATAAAAGTTTCATCTCTCTTTATTAATTAATTTGCAATTATTAATCTAAATATTAATTTTACCTGCCCAAAACATTAAATGTGTTTTAAATAAAGCAGTTTTCGAAATATGTATCGAAATATTTTTTTTTTTATTTAAATCTTTTAAATACTGATTTCGCTTATGCATTCCAAATTTTATTTAGATGTATTTTATCTTGACATTCTGAACATTTGAATTTAGGAAAAGATCTGATATTTAAAAACTTTTTAAAGTCAGTTTTTTTCCTTAAAAAATCTTTAGGATACTGATTTTTTTACGTACTACAGTGTGATTTATCTTAAGAACATTTTATGTAAAATCCCGAATTTTCGAATGTACTAAAAAAATTCAATTTTGTAAAATAAATCTGGAAATTTTATTTTTTATTCAAATCTAATGAATACTCTAACGTAAGTGAACCAACAACCATTAAAATTTACAAAAAAGTTACTATAATAATCTTGTTGTATGGAAAGCCAAAAATATGGATAAGAAATTATACTAAGTAAGAATGATTTATAAAATATTATGTATCATATTTATTTTCAATTAAATTTATAACGGTTACCGTTAGAAAACTGAACAACAAATTAGCTCGTAGCGCTGCTTTGTATCTTAAAGTTGGGATGTTTTGAGGAGATTTTGCAGGTAACTGCGATGGTAACCGACAGCACAATCTTCGAGAAGTTTCTCGCAGCGCGATATCGCCAGTCAGGGAAAAGCATCGCGATGAAGTGTGCATCCCCTTCACATGCCTCTCAGGGTTCACTTTAAGAAGTCGTTGTGAATGACAGGATCTTTTAATTTTCTTAAAACACACACACACATACATGTGAAGAGGCTTATTTTTAGTGGACATCCACCGCAGGTAATTCACTAATTTGTGCAAAAAGGGAACAACCCAACACGCAGTTGAGAATTTATATACAGAATGTGGCTTATTACTTCACACGAATAATAAAATTACATCATTTACAAATTTAAGCATAATTTAGGTCTTCTGAAAATTATTCAAACGTTTCCCCTCGTTTAAACATTTATTTATGAAGAATTTAATTTTTTTTATCATTTTATTTTCATATTAATTTATGTAGGGAATTCAAAAATAGGAATTTGGGTATTGCGGATAACTTGTAAAGGCATTACAAAGCAGTTAAAGTTTAATGTGGATTTTTGTTTTTAAAGGTTATTATAACTTAAAGACGTTAATTTATTAACATTTCATAGATAGTTATTTTAAAATTTATATTTCAAAGGAGATTTTCTTAATTTTAAATTGTATTTTTTTAATAAAGTTAAAAAAAAATTCCATAAATACTTTTCAAATGAAAAAATAAGTTTCATAGTTCAAATTTATTTTTAAGATCTTAGAAAGCATCTTAGAAGTAAATTAATAATAAAGTAAATGATTAATAAAAATGTATATAAAATAGACTTCATAGTTGTCCCGACACTGTTTTGTTAGATTAAAAAAAAGACTGATAATCTTTGTATTAATATTATTAGGTAACCATATTGAAATTGCTATTTTAAACAGATATAGAAAGTAGATTTTTAATCGAGAAGTTTTTGAATTTTCGGGTAAAAGATACCTTTCAAGCTTTAATAGTGCAAGATTAATGTATCACTCTATCACCACTTCTTGCACACGAAAAGTAATTTGACTAGAACGTTCAGTTTAAAGTAGATTCCGAAATTCCACATATATCCACGCCCGAAATGGGAATCGAACCTGTGACCGTTGAACTGATTATCAAAGCGCCGACTCTGTCAACTCCGCCAACTCCAGTTGTATGGAATGAGGATAAATGTAAAATTTTCCGGGAGAAATTACAAAATTTGTTTTTAGACTTTGTTATAATTATTAGTCAGTGGAATATTTAGCAAAATCGTTCGGTGAAATCTTAACATTTGATTCGATATTTTAACTTAAAAATTTCATAAGTTGTTTGCAAGATTACTCTTACATTTAAATCAATTTTCTAAATATTTTACTAAATTATTAGATTAAATTTAATAACTTGAGGTAAAATAAGCACATGTTAATATTCTTATTTCATATTGGAAATTATTTCAAATAAAAATAAGATTGAAGTTCAATTCGAAGCTCAGTAAAGAATTGTTTTAAAAAAATAAAGTAAAAAATAATTATGTATAAAAATTAATGTTTAAAACATTTTTATCTTTTATACGAATTTTGAATGAAATTTTTTATTTATTTTTTCTGTATGCAGTTATACTATTTCTAATTAAAATGTTATAGTAAAAAGTGTAATCTTTACCCTCAAAAAAAGACTTTCAAACTGTTGTCTTCATTTTAAAAATTTTAAATCCATATTCAGTGACTTTTGATGATATCAATCATTTTATTCTTAATATGTTAGCATTCTTTCTCTTACAAAACTTAAATTTTAAGTTGTTGTTACTTTAAGAATATCACTTTAAGTTAGAAGCATATGATACATTAAAATTCATTTTCGGACAAGATACTCTATGAGAAATGTAACCAAATCTATACCCCCCCTTGCGAAAAACTTGAATTTACTATTGAAATCGCGTTTATATTTTATTTTTAGATGCTATATTTTTTATAAATCTAACGAATGATATATATATATATTTGAAATTTTTTTAATCTCTTAACAAAATTACTTTGATTCTGTGCTTTTAATTGTTTGCTGAAATAATTGAGTTTTTTTCCCCATTATAAGTCGTAAACGATACAATTAATTATCATAAAAACTTTGGGAATCAATAAGTCTTTTATTTCTCAATAAAAAACGCAAACTTAATTGTCTTAAAGATTTTTTTAATGGTATTATTAACAGAAGAAATTCATTGATCGTGTAATGAAATGTGCCTTATTATATTAACTCTTGTGATTGAGTGTTTTTGAAACAAAAATGCAAAAGATTCTTTTCTCCAGCATATTTTTAAAACGGTCCCATCTGAAATGTCCTATAAAATCTCCCATTTATTATGGAAAACTTAATGCGGAATTATTGAAATTGCCTGTCGACAAATATGAGAAAAACACAAAAATACTAATAAAACTTAAACAAAATATGCATGATCAAGTATTTACATGATTGCGTTCTATACGAATGAAAATTAGAAAAATATATAGTATTTTTCTCGATAAAGTAAAGTAGGAAAAAAAAATTAAAAAACATGTGATTATTTTATTAATTTCAGTTTATACAGTTTGAACATCTATTCATTTATTTATAAAACACATGTAATAACATGTATAATAAATTTTCCTTTATTTGGACTTTATTCTTGATTTTTGACGCGTGAAATCGGATTTTAGGTGTTCTATTTGGCATAGATTGGTTTATTTGACGGTACTATTTCCCTAATCACTGCATTCTCGTGGTGAGACTCAAGCTGAACGCTAACCATTTAGATACAGCTCGACACTAAATAATAGGGCTGGTTTGGGTCGTTTTTCGCTCAACAATCACTTTTTGCACTCTAGGGCTCATTAGACCGGCACTGACGGCTTACAGTAAATTCCGAACCGCTAGAAGTTGAAGCTTATAGTGGGATTCGAACCCACGAATTGTTGAACCGAAGGCCAGCTCCTCCTATATTACTGTGCATTTAGTAAATACTAATTGAAATAATGGCATTTCGTTATTAAAAATTTGTATTATTATTGTGTTTATGTTTATCGCTGTGTCTAGCCTATCGCTTTTGTTTTGTCGTATTGTAATTTTTTAATGGAAATTATTTTAATTCCTGTTTTTTTATTTGAGACAATTGTTTCCTGCTCATGAAGAGATAAACTATAACCAAAAATATTTTAGGCTGTTTTTAATGAAACTATCTCAGCTTTTATTTAATATTTATGAACGAGAATCTCAAATGAGAATGTTGCAAATAAATTGTAAGTTTTCGTGTTGGAAAGCATCGATGGGGAGTAAAATCATTAAAACTATTACCATTTTAGAAATGACCGATGAAAGCTCTTTTTTTATCTTTATAGTTTTCCTTTACATTTTAAAAATAAGCCCTGCTTTAATTAACAATTAAGTAGCGCACAACGTTTATCAGTTGCAGAATCCTCTCCTGATAAACTTTTGTCGTATCAAACCACGAAAACCGTGTTTGAAGCTATCCAGTGCCATTTATTTCTTTTTAAAAGCTTCTTTCATTACGTCATTCCATAAAATTGGGATTTTTATCTCGTTCATTATGAAAATTTTGAGAATGTCGAGTGGAATGCCTTTAAAAAAAAAAAAAACTAAAGCATTTCCTAGCTCCTGTATGGGTTCAAGTCACATCTCACTATCGTGGCTGATATCTATTCATTACAATGCTTCCTCGTGAGCCACGCTAATCACCTTCACTTCTGAGTAAAGGGAGAAACTGGGTGAAAAAACAATAGATGCCATTAAACAGAAATTTGTTTTGATTTCCTTTGTTGAGGTTAAAAGAGGCGTAGGTGATAAGCTGGTGATTGAGAGCCATTGTATTGCATTTGCACTATGCCATGCCTTCTAGAGAGAGTAGGCCTTCCAACACCCGTCGCAAAGGGAGAAAACTCTAAAGCACCCACACTGACAGACATGCATATAGGGGCATAACTTTCATTTTTCGTTGTTAAACAACCTCTTGGAGCGAGTTAAGAAATTTATTTCGTTTCTGAAGACAATGAAAGCTGACTTATTTATATTTTACGAAAAAAATTAACAAAAAACTCTTTCAAACGTCTGCTTTTAGGTCTAAATAACACCACACAGCAAGGCAGTTCTTTGACTACAGAGTAAAAGCCTTACAATTTGTATGCAATTTTTGTTCCGCAGCATTCTGTTGTGTGCATTTGCTGCAATGGGTGGTTACAGTTATTAACAGATGGGTCGCCCACCAGTGGATTCCTGGCCACGGTGACACTTTTTGGAAACGATCAGGATGAAAGGCTTGCTGAGCTGGATCTCTCGTGTCACAACCTCACTCTCCTCTGCCCAACATCGAAAGAATCATTTGCAGCAAATTAAAAAATAACTATAGAGCATCCTTGTGTAGAGTGGTGCAACTTTGGATAAGAGGTGGAGTATCATTGGTTCCCAAGTGCCCACCCTGTAATGATAAATGAGAAGGTTTAGTCACTGTTCTCGCCATTAGGGGGAGAAAGTGGTGATATTGTTAAAAGCTACTTTCTCTAAAATATCTGGTCGTGTGTATGTTTAAGTTAATACTATTATTAAAATATAGTTGAAACAATAGAGACACAAGAGCAGCCCCCAAATTTGAAAGGACTACAAAAGAATACTTGCAGCAAAAAATTGAATCATTGAATGAGCAGAAACATTGGTTCAAAAAATAATTAAGTACAAGCGTTTAATCGGGATTTTTTGAGGTGTATAATTTGTGTAGGAGTGTATTCATTTGAAGATGAATTGAAATAGAGAAATGTTGTTGAAAGAGAACTGTTTTTCGTGGAGTCATTAAATGTCTTCCTCTCTCTCTTTCTCTAATTTATTCTTTTATTGATTCCTTAATCTGAATTGAATATTTTGCTCGTTGACTGGCGATTTTTTGCGAGACCTTTTTTTTTTTTTTTAATTTATTTACATTTTGTTGATCTTGTTAGAAACATCGTTCAAAACTGTTCACGATATAGCGAATCTTCAAAATCTTGAAAGCTTATGAAATTTTTTCTTGGTGTTTATCGTACCAAGTCTCTTTTCCTTTTCTATATATCTGGGTTTGCAGTAAAATGGTGAGTGCCGTGGTCTTCCAGTGAATAGTTCGTCGGTTCGATACCCATTCTGTCCTAGATATCTATTGTTCGGAATTCACTTAAGTTGTAGGTTTCAAATGATTTATAGCTGTGTGTTTTTTCCTCGGTTTATCATTACTTAATTGTTGTTGCAGATCGCCTTAACCGAAGGCCGTTACATGTCAGCGACGGACAGTTCTGCATGCATCGTGGGCTATGTGTACGTCTTTCATGGGAGGAGCATGGAAAACTCTTAAGTACGCATCCAGTGGATGCAGAAAGCAGAAAAGAATCTTAAAAATTCAGACCTTCTAAAAAATTTTGAACCTTTAATTTTTTTCAAAAAAATGTACGTATATTTCTTGATTTTGATGTTAAAATTTGAACCAAACTATATACAATCATTAATACATCTCCAGTCACACATTTCCACTACAAAATGTGTTTTAGCATTTAAAGTAATTTTAGAAATTTGTATTAAGATACAAATTGTTGCAGTTAGTTTCAGACCATTTACACAGCCGTCAAATGTTTCTTTCTTATTCAATCACCCCTTAAGCTACCATCATAGAAATAAGAAGAAATGTATTTTAAAGTCAGTTTCATATATAGATCTCTCGATTCTAATTTGTTCTTAAAATAATTTTTTCATTCTTAAAATTATTTATTTCAAAGTAATAATAAGGCGTGCTTAGGCCATTCTCAAAACCCGATATTATTAGTATTATTATTATTATGCGCTTCCCAAATTCACATACTCAAGATTTCATCTCGCTATCGTTTGGAATTAGAAATCTGATTTTGCATTTCAATAGATTAAAATTATAACACAGTTTTTTTTTTTTTTTTTTTTTAAATTTGTGAGTTTGGTTTCGCTTTGCTGATCTTGGTATCAGATTTTTTTTCTTCCTATTCCTTCAAAATGCCGCGGCTTTTTGACCCGTCGGGAAACAAATACTCATTGTTACGCTTCTGTGCGTTCAAATTGTTCGAATGTGCTTGCGTGTCCATTTTTAAACAGGTATCCCCTTTTTTTCGGCTTGCCTTAAATGAGACCGCTGATTTATTGCTTTACGAGTGACAAAGTGTTTTTATTTGTATTGATTACACTTGATTATTTAAAACATTTTCTTGTTAGGGAAAGTTAAATTAAGTTTGTGTTTTTAAAAAATAAAGTGAGAAGTTAATTTGACTTTGTTTGTGTATATATTGTTTTATGTATTCTACAAATAAAAATTAATTAAAATAATTTTTTTTCTTAAAATGCGATTGTTTTTTTTTTCCAAATTAAACTGTTGTTCTCTTAAGCTTTAAAATTGAACGATTGTAGAATAAATTGTTTTTCATTAAATTTTTTTCCGCGACTGACATACAATTTTGTTTGTAACTCTCGACTCATTAAATAATTCTTAACATCTAATAATAACTAATGCAAATATTGTAATATTTTTCAATACTAAATTTAAAAAAATTCCTCTTTATACACTACAGAAGTGAATGATGAAATAGTTATCACATCGGGTCTTCAGTTAAACAGTTTATGGATTCCATTCCTGTTTCAGTCGTACGTTTCACATACAGACATTTGTTTCTAAGAGAATTATATCTATAGTGTGAAACGTGTAGTGAACCTCATACCATCTGTCCTATTTTAATGACATGTCGTGATTTTAACTATCACCGCTTATAGTTTTTTAAAGCAGGTGTTTTGTTTGATTTCTTGGGAAAGGCACTCCTCAGAAATGTGTTAGTCTTTTTAAGAGGAATAGTTTTTTTTTATTTACATTTTATATAATTTATATATTTTAAATTTTGTATATATATATATATATATACTTTTTATATTTTAAATTATTTTTCTATTTTTTATATGTATTTTGCTTTTAATTCTGCAAATGTTATTGTTTTTTAATATTTTAATGTTGCTTGGGTTTGAAAAAATTATTATAGTACAAAAGTTTTGGCTCAGCTTTTTCATATTTGGACCTTGTGCCATGAAGCCCAACCAACCAATCAGCTGGCCTGTATTGTTTTGGAAGGCAAACCGTAAATTTCTTTAATTTAAATTGAAGAAAAAAAATTCACGATACTGGTTCTTTATTTGCATAGTCTCACAAATCTCAAAATTGTAAAAAGTAAGATGTGCTAAGTAGCTTGAAAAATAATTCCTGATACAATTTGGCTTTATATTATTAATTAATAACTGGCATGGTTAATTCATTGGTTTTCACTAAAAATGAATTGATATTCTCTTAAACATTAACTATATTTTTATAATATTGAAAACTACTGCAAAATTAGCAGTCATAAAATTTTTGTTAAGAAATAATCCAGGTTAATTACGCGGGTTGAACTTTAGCACAATAGCTCAGCACCCATGTTTCAACTTGAATTGTGATTGACAAGAGAATGGGATGTATAGTAACATCTCTCCTACAATCCAGATATAGATGCCTTGGATTTCTATTTATTCATACATTTTGTGATGCATGAGGGCATTTAAATACTGTCGAGTGATTGGATAGGAAGTTGAGATCACAGAATAAAGATCACAACGTGCTAAAATGATTAAAAAAATAAAACTATTCAGTGTTTCAAATATTTAAATGATTCAACATTTATTAAAAAAATTTTATATGGAAAAAAAGTCAACTAAATTTCCTCATTTTAACAATGTGCTTTGAAGTCTAATTTTCCTTTTTTATTATACATACTATTCTCGAATACATATTCCGAACTATGGATTCAGATAACACATTACGAAATCGATATCATTTTTGAAAATTCTCGTCCTTTTATTTTTATTTTACTTTTGTCATAGAATTTTTTTAAAAATTGTTGTTGCCTTTGACCAACAGCACTAGACCAGGCCCATAACACCCGCAAAAAGATCTTGCACCATGAAAGGATCGTTGTATAAATGATGCTTGGACAGCCCTAGGCACTCAAGGATGTCTTCTGACGTAGCTTGATTTTTTAAAAATAAAAAAGTTTTAGATTGATATGAAATAACCTACAACTGAAACTAATGAAATATTTTTCACCATTCATCTAGGATATATTTTTCAATAGAAATTTAGTTAGAAGTGATAATATCGTTACAGGTGGATTGCATTTCAACCGAGTAATCAGGCCTTCTAATCCCATAGCTCTTTGGTCATGAATCAATTATTCTTAAATACGTCTGATTCAGTTTGATATTGAGTCACTTGTAGACATTAGTTGTGCCCATTTAAAATGAAGTCATGTGTGACTTGTTTCACAAATAAAAAAGACAATATTTACTGTATCAAATTTCACCAATATGTGTCCAATATGATATCGAGTTTCTGATTATTTTCGCAAATTGAAACCCTGATCAATTCTAAATTTTCATATAGCAATAAAAATACATGTGTACATGTTTCATATAGCAATAAATAATAATCCACACAATTTTCAACTAAACAACAAGCATAAAATATTTTGCTTGCGTACACCCGCATTGCTGACAGTTAAGGAAAAAAATAATGAATTTTTTTTACTAGAAGCCGCCTTTAATTTCTGTAGCTTCTGGATGTGATGTGTAAAAAAAAAATTTCCCAGCCCAAGATTATTGAAATAAACCAGTTCGCCATAAGATTTTTAGCAATTTAATGATTCAAATTTAGGTGGAAGAGACGATTATTTGTCATCGCAAATAAAATTTAGAAGTCACTTCCTACAATATCAATGCATTCTTATATACTTTCTGTCTCATGCATGGGATAGGAAACAGCGACAACAAAACAAAAAATTTACTTATATTGAAGATTTTATACGAGAATTCACATAATATTACCTGAGATTACTTTTCAGACATAACATATGATCTTTCGTATAGAATTATTAGATATTTAAGATTTTACTGAGAATTTTAGACATTCGAAATATAAAATTGTTTTATTAACTGTTTGACTGGGTTTTACATTTCATTATTTTTCTGTCGAGTTGCTGATAGTTTAACAGTTGGAAGCCACCTGTTGCTTTATTTGGAAGGACTTCACTGAGAGAAGACTGCTTTCATTTGTCACAAGCAGAAAAAACTGTACAATTTCTCAAGCTCCTACGCATACACGCAGATAACAAAAACAACACCCATGCAAGAACAATCATTTGTCTCCTTTGTTCAACAATGCCTGGGATCGAACCCAGGTCTTTCTGTTCCAAAGAATAAGGTTCTCTTACTTCATCACGGTGAAGTCGCTATAAACACCGTGTAAGCTCTAATAATGGAAACGCGTTTTCAAAGTTCATTCGGGTCTACCACCGCGTATTATTTTCTACCCAAGGAAACTTATTATATATTTGAAGAAAGTGATTCCCAACTCAGAAAATTCCCAAATACCACTCACTTGTTATCGTTAACATTTTCACAATTCTTGACCATTTTACATGTAAATAATTTTTTCAACGGTTGAGAACATGGTTTTGCTTTTATTTTTAAATTCTTGCTGTGATCAGTTAGTTACAGCCTCTAGAAACCAGCTTTCTGTCATTTAGGTTAAGTGGATTTAGCTCTGAACGCGGGCATGGACATGGGAGAGCCACGTCATCTTGTAGGAAATCAGCACTGCGCTGTTTTGAGAGGTTTCTCCCCAGAGACACGAAAACATTAACTCGAATCGGAACACTACAGTCCAGCTTCCCGACCTATGGACACCGGTGTGCGCGCTACCTGTACAGGAAATCCGAGTCGTAGAATCAATCAGAAATTCTTGCTTATGCAGGTTCTAATCTCTGGTGTGAAGGAAAGGGTGGCCTTCAGCGGTCGATCACGTCACTTTTTTCTTCAACCGCTTTTTTACAATATATATATATATATATATATATATATATATAAAAGCAACTAGCAACCCATTCAATTGAAGGAGTGGACTTGGTATACAAAAATAGTTTGTGTTTCATTTATTTTTGTCAATCATATTGTTGTCTTTTATTTCAAATAATTTTTGACTATTTATTATTTTTGATGTATTGCGTGTTCTGCCTGGGATTTAGCAAATGTCTTAGTCTCAGATCTGCACATGAGCACAGATCTGGTAAATACTTTATAAAATGCGATTTGAGGGTTCCTTTTGATTAATTTAGATTAAAAAAAAATTACGTAAGCCATGAAGGCATCGATTAGCTGCCGAAATCTTATCTTTTACTCTGAATGCCCGCGTCATTTGAGGCTAAATATATAATATTAACCACTTCAAATTTATAATCCCCATTTTCTAAAAATATAAAAATTCACTGGTTCATTAGCTACTGTCATGTATTGAATCTTGTCTTCATTAATATGTGTTTTTTTCTGCTGACTTTTTAAAGACCTAACATGCCTCTAGCATGGCATTCCTATTTTTTATAACAAATCATGTTGCATTTACATGGAGTTTGATTTTGTGTTGTAATTTCTTCACTTATAGGAAAAAAGTACTGTGAAGCGTAAGAGTGTATCCCATTGTTTTAATGTGATCAAAAATCTCTCTCTCTCTCTCTCTCTCTATATATATATATATATATATATATATATATACACACACACGGAAAAATAAAAAGAAATGTATGTTTTCCCATAATATTTAGTGATGTGTAACTTTACATCCAATGAAATTATTTCAGCCTCGTTCGTCAACATAACTTGCTAGTGAAACGCGAAAACACATTTTAATCTATTAAAGCCATTATTTCAACTCGCTGAAACCGCATTTTACAGTTGCATTCCTTTTCTTTAGTACATAACATGATGTAATCTGTGTATTATATGTTTAAAAAATAACTGAGCTGTTTTGTACTAATGATTTGACTGATTCCGCCATGTATTTCAATTCATCCACATTCACGTGGAACGTTAAAATCACAATGCAGTCGCTTCATTTTCTGCCATTTAAAACTAAAAATATAGTATTATCCGTTCAATTGAATTCTTTTCTGTAAAAATCAATTTTTTTTCCAGATTCATAACTAAATTTATGTATTTTTGTGGTATGTGAATATAATCTGCTTGCATTTTTGTGTATGTGTAACTGACGTTTTCAGTTTCTGTATATCGTCTGCTGGTGGAGTTCTTTTATTCCGAAGTTTTCTTTCCAGAAGCGTTTTTTGGCAACGCAAAGTTTTACCGATCTGTTTTGTTGGAACTTTTCGCTATATGGCGTGGACATTATTTCAGTGGTGAATTTTGCTCATTCAAACTTTTTCTTTAAAAACAGATTTTGGCGGCGACTTTGCTTTGGTATTTTTTTCTTCTTTCTTTTCTTTCACAGGGAACCATTTTCTCCTGAACTGTGATTCTAAATGAGATGCGAATGCTCATCTAAATGTTGTTCGCTATGAAACTTCGATGTTGTGTAAGTTGAATCTTATAGAAACTAAAAGAAATAGAAGTTTCCTCATTTGAGAGTGTGGGTGAGTAAATATCATTCACATGATTTGATGAAACCGAAGCCATCTATTGTTACTGAGTGCGCCATATGCGGTCACGTCTGCCCCTTAGTTCTAGAAAAATCCCTCTTTTTCTACAAATGAAATCTTTTACTTGTTAATTATTAGAAGATTTTTGGGTTAAACCGCTTTGTGGTTCTATTCTTAACTTCGTTATTATTTTATATTTGTATACGCATGAAAATATAATGCTTCTGCATTAAGTGAGATTTCGGCCTTGCACTATTTTTTAAAGTAAAGTGGAATGTTTAATCCCTCCTCCCGCAACAATTTCAGTTATTTATTTTCCTCATTCAACTCAGGAGAGGAAACTGAGTAATTAGACTCTTATGAAACTGTTTGCGAGTTCGATTCCCACTACGTTCGGGGATATTCGTAGCGGTTCGGATTCCTCAATAAAGTTTGCTTTTTGTCCTCCGTGCGCAAAAAATGCCCGTAGAGCGATCAACAAACCAGCCGCTCATTCAGTGCAGAACATTCTTTTTTTTATTCTATGGAATGGAATGTGATGGATTAAGAATATAATAACCCGCAAATGAAACTGTTGAGAATATTAATTTCCAGGCATAAATCAGGAGAATCATTAGCTGATTATTTTTGAGAAGCCCATACATCAAAATGAAAAATTGATTGGAACTTCTGCGAGTGTTCCACTTCCGCCGTTTCGACTGTGTCAACAAGCCTTGTAAGGCCGCCGCGTGTGTGCGTCACTAGAAGAATGTCTTGGCCGGCGTAGGTGAAGACGATTGGTTCAAGGTCGTTCTCTTTGTGCATGTTGTGTTTCTCTGACTGCCAACATCCATTTTGCATTGACGGAGAAATAAATGCTCCTCTGTATTATTTTCCTTTCTCGACATTTTAGGAGCGGATTTATTTTTTGAAACATTTTCTTTTCTCTCTTTTTTTTTATGAAGGTAGCTTGTTTCATTTACAACACAAAGTATATTCTCTAGCTGTATGGGTATTGAAAATGAAACGCGATTACTTCTCCACCCAAAATGTCATGAATTTTGTTACTTGCATATAAATAAAATTTTCAGATTGCAATTATAATTTATTTTACTGTGAACTTGAGAATTTTGTTCTAAGTTTGTACGTCCCTTTGTGTCAACTATTTGAAATTGATTGAACCGAAATTAAATAGTGCACTGGGATTTTTTCTGATTATTATTATTTAAATAAAATAAAATTTATCGTGTAGATCCTTGATTTTTTTACACCACAAAATCTCTTCCACTTTACGTGTATAATTTTGAATTGCCTTGCTGAGAGCCGAATGTCCATTGCTTTTACCTTTTCGTTCAACGGTTTGTGGGTTCGAATCCCGCATCCCATGATGGATCGATAAACTGTAAATACAGTAAATTTAAATTCTAAATATCGATGTGATGAGCTCTTGTGTGTAAAATGTAATCGTGAAGCCACAAACACAAGGAAATCTTGTCCAAAATGACATCTTAAACGTACTAGAAGGAATGAGTGAATTATCTTCGAAATAATTAACATACAAGATACTTATTTCAGTTGAAGATTTTGTTTTTAAATTCTGAATAAATATTTGTTATCCATAACCCTTGTAAAAATGGGCCTTGGTTTCAAATAATTTAAAAAATAAAATGTAAATTAAATTTTTTTTCTCAATTCATTTCCTTAGTTTGTATATGCCGACTCTAATTTACACATGTGATTAAGTGTATAAACCGAAAAATATTTCTAAAATAATGCTATAAAAATGCAAACTGTAAATTAAAAGAGATGCAACTTATATTTTATTTTTTCAAGTATAATGTCATTTTAGTCAATTGTATTGTGCATTTCATCTCGTATTAAATTTTGAAAATGGTTTCTGTTTTCTAGTTCAATATGAAAAAATAAAGTAAATAAGTGAAAATACCATTTCTTTACAAAAAAGTTTAGGAATATCTATTGAAAAATTAAATTTTTCGATGTGGAATATCTGTTTAAGTATGATTGATACATGTCGAAACTTGAGAAGTATGAAATGCATGCGAGCGAGATATGTATTGAGTTCACTGCTGAATGTTAAAATGGGTGATTCAATGTGGTACTTGGGTTCGAACCTCAGTCCTTGCATCTATCTATGTGGTCATTCAGATTATCTTTTAAACCCTAAATCTTGCTGAGTCTATTGGCATCAATTGACGGTTGTGCGTTTGCATGTGACTGGGGCCTACATTTATTTTAAAGAGGATTCCAAATCACTGCAAACATCCGTGCCAAATGTGAGATTCGATTCTAAATAGTGCTTCAACTTAATGAGAAAACAAGTGGTATGATTTAAGTGGGTCGAACCGTCATCACCTGTATGGATGCCTGCTGTCTCTCTTGGAGAAGGAAGTATCTTTGGGTAAAATTTCGCAGATATTGTTTGTGAGAGAATTTTAGCAGTAAAACAAACAAATATTAATACAGAAATCTCACTAGATCGCAGTTATGGTTAAATATCTGAGATTTGTGGCCACCGCCGGTGGCTTACACATGATCCAATTCAAGCACGTGTATTGGATCGATTTGACACCTATGAGCAATTCCTTCATAAATAGTTTCACCCAGCGGTCATCCTAAAAGCCTTTGAATGGAAGTAGAAACTGCTCTCCGTTTGTGTGTGTGTTTTGGATGAAGGATGATTTTTTAAAACTAATTGGAGACGTGAACCTCTTTCATTTAAAAATAGCCATGGAAAACGAATGGGAATATTGAAAAGAAAAGGATATAAATATGGGTGGATTAGAATAAGAATTCAAAATCTTGCTTTTTTCCTATTTTGAAAAAGCTGAGGAAAATGGAGTGTGATAGCACCATGTGTAAAAAATGATTAAAATTATGTGTTCTTTATTAAATACAGGCATTTTTAATGATTAAAAAATGTTCATTTTTAAGATGAGCGTGAACATTTTTCAGGTGGCTTTATATTGCAAGTTGTGAAGAAAATATTGAGATTGAAGTGGTTTACTTAGCTGACATTTTTATTTCTCTCGTTTTTTATTTTTTTCCCTATTTCTTCTCTCCTTTTGGCACGAGAAGGAAATTCATAAGTACTTCACTTTATCTACCGATTCCCAATTGTTAATCATGAATATATTTGTATAATGATTTTTAATAATGGTATTTAAATTATTTATTAATATAAATTATTAGTTTTATAGATATATACATAAATAACTCATTTTTATTGTTTAATTGTAAGTTAATTATTAAATTCAAGAAAATATTAGAGTTAATGTATTCTTTCAATGTTAACTATAGAAATCATAATTTCTATAAATCTAATAATATAGAGTTTATCAATTACAATTTTATCTATTCAATTGCAAAATTATCATAAAACTGTACTGTGGCAATAAATATACAGTTCTGTATCTATTAGTTAAAGAAATTATTTAGCATATTCAAAATATGTGCGTTTTTTCCTGTAAAAAAATGTGTGAAAAATTATACATTTTATAGCGACAGTTAGTCCCTTATTTTGTTTTTTTTTTTTTTGTAGTTAAATTTTGGTTTTAATTTTTTGTGCAGCGTCATCAAGAGGAGCTGAGTAATTATTTTGAAACAATTACCTTTGACCTAAATACCCAGCAAGACTGGTCTGCTCTTCGGCGGCGCAAACACACTCGCTCTTCCCGGCCTATCACAAACTGCAGGCATTTTATTCTCGCAGTGTGGCCAAATATTTGGTTACAAATACTCAAATAATGCACTTAAATTTAGTATGAGAAATTATTATTTTTTATTTAAAAAGCTCAAAATTTTTACATTAAGTTTGCAAAATTAGAGTTTTATTTATTTATTTTTTTAATTTAGTCAATATTTCATTCACAATTGGCGTTCTCCAGTTAATGACCAAATATCTGGAATCCGTTGTACGGCTTTTGGAAATCCATCATGTGTACTACAATTAACCTTTCTGTCCCAAGTTGGGAATTCGGGAAAACTCCCAAGCACCCACCCCGATATCATTTTAATATATGCTAGATTGAAATCTTGGACCTACCACTCCGGAGAATGAGTGTGCCAAATGGTTAACACTCTGGCCTTCAGTTCCATTATTCGTGAGTTCAGTTCTCATCTCGGGGTTACGTATTTGTCATGGAAATTTTGAAATCTATATTAAATTGTATGCTCTGGTCTGATCAGATTTCGTGTGCACAAAAAATAACACTTGAACGACACACTGAACCGAAGAATAAGTGTGGTTTTACTATTTGACCTTGAGTCCAATGCCTACCTGTTATTTACACACCTCATTGTCGAGTGTTTTACATTTGTTGTAAGATTTTTTTTTAAATATTATCCTTGCGTTTTTGGCAAAAACATTTTTTTGAGCCTAAGTCACTTACGCATATCACAACGAAGGGAAACCTTAAGATGCATTTCGGCCTAGCCGTTGCCGGAAATCGAAACGCAATGCCCGCCTCCAGCTCAATTGTGAATGAATTGAAGTCTTTGTTTTCAAGAATCTGGTACCACCTGTAGAAAATTCCTGGGTACTGGGACAGCACACACATGCATAGCGGTGAAGACGAGTCCTGGAATGTACCTTAAGGTTAACGGGTTTTGAATACACTCCCATCACCCAATGCCTCGTCATTTTGAACCAAGATCAGAGGACCGTGTCATACACACCTGAGCTGGCACCCTCCTCTTCATATCCACGCCTCACCATCGGAAGGACTTTGGACGTTACATATTAACACGGAAACGTCCTTAACCCACGTAACTCCAGCAACCTAGTGAGGAAGAGTGCGTAGTCATCCTACCAACCAATGATGCTTCACTTTGCTGATCTGAACGGGAGGCTGTGACAACAGCCTGACAGACTCGTACGGCGTGTTCTTTTAGAGCTCGTAGTCCTAATTATTTATCAGATTCAAGTTTTCTTTCCGACAATTATGGCATTGTTTTATTCTCCAAGCCTTATTCTGTTAATTTTCTTTCATTCTCGTCGTTTCTGGATTTCAACTTTTTTTTCGCCAGTCTGTCCATGATTGTGTCGTCTTCATCACGTGGATCGCAAGTGAACATGAAACGACACAAGGGATACTGGTGGAAATCCTAACAGACTGTTGGGTAAGAAAACTGAGATAGGTTAGACTTGATTTAGAAAAAGTATTCCCAGCAATACTTTAGAAGTCCGGTAGCATAGTGGTAGTGTTTCAAGCTTCTAAGGCACAGGTCTGAGGTTCGATCCTCGAGCTGGGCAAGGTTGACTTACCCTCTTATCCCTTTAGATGGTCGATTTACTAAATTCAGTACCAAGCATGCTTGGGAGCTAACACTGGGGGTTCGAATTAGGATGCTCACCTAACCGTGTTATAAGCTTCGCATCCCAGGGCCTTCGGTCAGGAAAATAGGCGCTGTATGCCTTGACCCATATTGGGCTGTCATGCCACTGCTTTAGTTTCAGTCTGGAAATTTTTTAATGCAATATCGCTGAAGTTTTTTAAAATTGCATACTATAAAATTGAAGTAAATACCGAAAATTTGTAGCAATAGAATAATATTTCATAATAATATAAAAAGCGATGTAGGCATTAAGCTAAATTTGCTTTAAAAAAAAAAAAAAAAAGGTTTAAAAGGATATAGAGCTATTAATCATTCAAGATGGATAGTATAGAATGCTTTCGCTTCTTTCTTCTGACGGTATAAAAGCTGAAATATGAAAATCATTCATATCAATTGCTAGTACATTTTTTTTGTTTAAAATTAAATTTTATTCATTTTAAAGCTAAATTTACCATTCAAATTTTAAATGTATTTTTTTGAAATTTTAGTTCGTTCCATGATAATTTCTGTGTTTTTACTTTTATTTGTTTTCAATAATATACTGGTTGGGGGGAGCAGCCGTGTGGTATCTGTTCATCTACATCGTCGGGAAGATCCGGATGAGGAAATGGGATAACGCGATCCCTGCTTGATGTGTTCAAGGTTGTGGAATCTCTGCGCCATCAAGAATGTTGGAGATGTCCTTATAGAGCATTTTTTTAATCCTCCCTGAAAATGAGCACGGGTTCTTGAACTTGCAAGCTGTGTAACTGCTTCGAGACGAATTGAGCTTTGTTCGTACTACCTCTTTTTTTTTTTTTTTTTTTTTTTTATCCTTGTGAAATATTACCCATAGAATCAATGGTGGTTGATCTAGTTAAAGTCTATTATTCTGGTGAACTGATGTTAGTCCAAAAATTTTATTTCAAATGTAAAACGAAAATGATTAGTGTTTCTAAATGATAGCGCACATAATTTTTTAAAATATGTAGGCAATGAAACCTGTTGTTGATGTTGAATTAAATGAAATTTTAATCGTTTGCAAAATGATAATAAATTATTATTGGAATGAATCAGGAAGCAGAAAAATGTTCACAAGAATTCTCCATCAATGTATTTTACTGAGTGTGCCAGCTCGTGTGTCGATTTGTCTGTGATTCAAAATGATAAGGTACTAGCAACTTCAAGCGGCAAAATGGGTAACAAAAATGGTAATGAAAAATATTTGATTCAATTAGAAACTTCTTTAAAAAAAAGAAAAAAAAAAGTATTTTCAGAGTCGTGAAAAGTAAAGTACTTCTGGTGGTGAGATTCTCTCGTAAGTTTAGACTTTGCTTATAAAATTATAATTGTATGATATTTAAAGATTTAATATTTAATTTCTGTAACATGAAATGAAGACAAAAAAAACTGTCACGCATTACTATCACATAGATATTTTTTTTTATTTAAAATTCTATTTTAAAAGTTTAACACACGTCATTGGGCAGGTAAATAAAAATACATAATAAATCATCTTTTTTTTTTTTTTTTTTTTTTTTTTTTTTTTTTTTCAAATGTATTTTAGGACATATCCAGAACTAGCTTTAGAGAAATATTGTTGTCATAAGTCTCTACGGAGGAAAATTGCTAAATATAGCGAAATTTTGATGATATTTTATTGCTCAAAAATTTACCAAAAGCAGTAAAGAACAAAAAATGTTGCTTAAATACGCCATTTTATAAATGTTATAAATTTTGTCACCATTGATTTCTTTATTAAAACATATTTCCTGAAATGTGTTCATGCCAACTATTGTTCATAAAAGTTAGTAAATTTCTCCTGTATTTTATTGTTTTTATACACGTCTAACTTTATGAAGATCATTAAAGATGCCTGTCAGTTCCTCTATATTCTTACAGTGGTTAATAGCATTCAGAAGAGGAACCAGATTTTTTATCGATTTTCATCCAAAACTAAAAAATAAATTAATTAAAAATTAAAAAAAATTACTCTGAATTGTTATTTAATCAAATTTAACATTTTTTATCAATCAAAACAAACCGTTGCTGAAATTGGTATTTTATTTTTAAGTCGAGAAATTATGTGTAAATTCTAAAATGTTCAGTGAGAACAAGCCTTGACTGGAAATTTACATATTTCAGTTGTTATGAGAAAAAAAAAGTGGGACGCATGAGGTCGTTACAGGCGAAGCGTTACTCTGTATTTGAATGAGCTGGGCTTTTACTTACTTAAATAATTAAAAAATGAATCGTGCTGCCGTGAAAAACTCGAGATCTGCACACGAATAAAGTATCACATTATTAGTGCTGAAAAAATGTGTTGCTGAATATCACATTACACTACTTATAATTACAAATTTCAGGAAATTTTGCCAAATGAAGCTAAGTTTGTTGTATAAATTTTTTCATCGCCCTTAAAACTTGGCAAGAAACTTTTTAATAACCAAATAAAAACTGGCGGTAAAATTTTCATGGTGAATGAAATTTTATCTAGGGTATTGGAAAATCTTTTTTCAGAAAGCTGTATAGTGTGCCCTTAGAAAGAGGAAAGTTATTTTTAGTTTCTTCAGTAATTATATTTATAAGTAAATCGTATATTTCTATTTAATAATAAAAAAAACATTTATTTAAAATTTAATGATATTTTATTGTTGCTCCCAATGTATCAAAACAACTTATTATGTTGTTAACTGGAAATGTCTTATGCGCGATTATATCTATAGAAAGAGAGCAGCTTAGAAAGATATACAAATTGTAATATGGGTTTTGTTGCATTATATATCTTTGCTTGCGTATTATTGCTTGCCAAAAGTTGTGCTTACAGTGGAACAATTAGCACTTTGGCCTTTAAAAAGTGGATCTTGGTCTAATTAACCATCGTGTGCAAAATAATGACCGTTGTGCGACAAACAAAACCTGCCATAGTCACTAAACGCCGAGTACTTTTGAACCACTATCAAGGGATGATATTTAAACCGATCTAATTCTTTTTCAAACTTCATCAGTTGCAAGAATATTGTAAAGTTTCTCAGCCGAGGCTCTTCGTTGAATAATCGAACTGGCCACCTTCAAAACACGAAAGCACCTTTCTCTTTTTCAGCTTTAAAATTTAAATATAAAAGAATTATACTCACCCTCAGTAATGGAGGCAACAATTGACGGTGTTGATGATCAGTACCATGAATAATAGAGGCTTTTGTAATTGAAGCACAGCATTTTTCATTAAGTGGAATAAATGTGTACCTTCGGAGTTATTTATTATAAATTGAATGCATTTATGTTCTTAGATATATTGAATTGATTTTCTGTGTCTGAAGTATATTGCTTAATATTTTAACAAGGATTTTTTTTTTATTTCTAATTTTCTGTTTAAAAAATTGCTTTCCAACTGCAGTTGCAAAAAACTCTTGGTCCAGCATTGAAAATTATTTAATTTACTATCGTGGATAACAGAATTCAACAAAAGAACAATTAAAAATACTTCACTCCCTCCTTAAAAAAAAAAAAGTCTATAATAATTACTATTGAATTATGCAACATAGTAATTCAGTGGCAGTTGGAGTACCATTCCCTGTATACTATTTTTTTTTTTCCTTTATAGGTTTGGTGAAATAGATATATTGCAATAGTAGGTATTAAAAAGTAAATACAGATTTGCTAGTTATTTTATAGATTTACTATTTTTTCCCTTATATATATATGACAGCACTTTGCTTATAACTTCTTTGTTTTCAGTAAAAATTATAAAAAAGATCACATTTTAGTAATTTTTTTTAAAAAATTTAAAATATTCATTTTATTTTGATTTATTGGCTTTGTGCTCGCATTAGAATCCGAAATATAAGCGAATCTGGATCTGTTAACAATCAGCTCATAATTACTATCAGTGATTAGATGTCGCTTATTTCAAACTTGTGATTTAAAAGATTTGACTCCTCGCATTGGATGGCCTAACAGACAATGATTCTTATGATGGTTTTGTTAGCATCCACTTCGCATTGTTTCCTTCCGGGACACTTTCATAAATAATGGATCCTGTTCACATGTTGCAGGAGAACCGACTCAACCCGGTATGTATGCAGAAAGCATCTGCGCGACACTCCCGCTATTGCACGGGAATCCTCTTCAAACCACTCTAGTTAGCTATCGGGTGCAAAAGCAAACCAATCCTGTTACTACACAACCAGATTCGTATCTTCTCCGAAGATCATCTTTCTATCCCTAGAAAGTTCTCACTGTTTAGTTGAGATCGTGGCCAACCATTGGAGCTCAGTCGCTCAATGAAGTTCTGGATTTGAACTTTTAATACCTTTTGTTGTTTTTACTTATGACATTTGAAAAAGCCGAGCTCGCTATGCCTACGGCTTTCAGAATTTAAGTCAGTTAGGAGCGTCTTTCGTTTAACCGGAGCACCACGATGGTGAAAATAGATTTTGCTCTTTTTTGATAGTTGGCACCACTAGAAAATCCTCTCCCTTCATTTTGACCTTGATCTGTAGGCGGAGGAAATTTTCTGCAGACCATCACTCCATGGTTAACTGCTCAACGACCGACTACAGGACCTTCTATTCCCCAGATTTAACGAGCGCGTATATCGCATGTACTCGGTGTTCTTTGGGGCTTTCGGATGGAAGCCCTAATCGCATCCAATAGGGAACTGGTTTCATATGATATTGCAAAAGTCTAAACTTCACCAAACACTAACTTCAAAGGGTGTTTGCTTGAAGACAACTGAGTAACACCTGAATGATATCCGTCCAAACACAGAAATTCAAATGAGCCAATAATCCGGCCAAATTACATTTTTGACTATCCAATCTTACCAGCATTTAATATTCTTGTTTCCCTCCCCCTTTTTTTCCCTATGTACAGTCTATTCAATCAAAGGGTATTCGAAAAAATTTATAAAATATTCATATCAGCATGCACATACAGTTTTCTTGAATTTTTAAAAACATTGACTTCTTAAATGTTCGATATTCAAGTGGGGGCACAGATGCCGTATAAACTAGGATGCTAAATTCTGAATTATTTTGGCGATGAAGAAATTTTGTCAAGATGATGTATTGTAATGTGCGTGATGATGTAAATACTAGGGTTGCCAAAATAGAATTTTCGGCATAATTTTTATAGATCTCCATTTCTATCTCGTAATAAAAATGGGTTGCCACATAAATATGAAAATCTGCCAAAAATATCATCTAGTTCAGGATCTTGCATCCTAGATTATACGGCATCTTGGCCCAAGTGTGTTGGTTGATACGTTTACAGAAAACGAGGATAACTTCCAAGTGGCCACCCCGATAGATGTCAATGTAGAAGACCTTCGAGGATCTGGTGTGTTCAGGATGGTTAAATTAAGAATATAAATTTAAAATATTTTTATCATATATTGTTAATAAAGTCGATAATTTTCATCTTCATTTATTAATATGGCATATAAAAAATAACAGTAGCATAACAGTTCAAGCATTACAAGATATGATTTTAAGATTTTCGAGTATATAAACTAAAGATACTATTTTCGAGTATATAATTAAGTCATTAATCGAAATCCATGTTTTTTTTTTTTTTTTTTTTTAAATTGATATTTAGGTTGTTGTGCACTTGTAGCATCGCTTACTTTGGAGTGGAAAGTTCCAAATTCAGCTTCAACTAACGTCGAGTAATGTTGTATAGATATGTATTTCTGCGTACCTGTCTATCGAGCCCTTTGAGCTTTTAAGGTTTCCTTGCTTGTGAAACACTGCAAGATTTACGAAACGTAACTCTTGGAATGATAGACTTGTTTCAATAAGTGCTGTCAAAACATCCTGATTTACAAACTAATCAGAGGGTGAAATACAGTAAACCATTCTACGTTGTAAACTAATATAATAAATATTTCAAAACTATATTTCTCTAGATAAGATTTTTTTTTCCTATCAAATGATTAAAAATCTTGTGTCATTTCTGATATGCATTTACAATATTAAAAAATATTTATTGTGGTGGTATAATTGTTGTGTAATTTTTTGATTATGCCTTGTTATTTTCTCTACAGCAAGATGATGGCGTATGACGCTACTCGTAATCCTGACTTTTCCATTCCTGGAGGTGTGAACTACATCCAAGGGTACGTAATCTGTTTTCAGTCTGGTGCATTTTTATCTGTATTATAACAATTCATTTAAAGCATGCCGAAATTTCGTTCACCTTTTAGCTAAACTAAGCGAAACGTTCTAAACTACTGGAATTGCGAAAAAGTTCATTTTCTGTTGTTACTTATGACACTTGGAAAAACCAAGCTCACTATGCCGATGGCTATGCAAATTTAAGTCAGTAGGGAGCGTCTTTCGTTTAACCTAAGCACCACGAAGGTGAAAGTACGATTTTGCTTTAAATTTCTCCGTCAGATGGCACCACCAGATGCACCACTCCCTCAATTTTGAAATTGATCTGGAAAGGGCGGAAATTTTCTCCAGATCATTACACCCATGGTAACAGATCATTTTCTTAGAAAATGAATGAAAAAGATTACATAATTTTGTTTTTCATGAAGAAATGTCTGGCCTTTCCTGTTAAGCATTTTGCGAACCATCTCGAGCGGGGAGTTTTTTCATTCTCAAGCAATTCTAGAAACAATAGCTTTCTGTCTATTTATGTCTCGTGTCGAATACAAAAAGTCACAAAAATCTATTAGTCACCCAGATATCGTTAAATTGTTTTGATTTAAGTTGCTTAAAGTTGATTGCCGTAAGACCTTCTATAAGTGTAACAATTTTGATCAACTTATTCATGTAATTTTTAGTCTGATGTCTAATAAATTAAATAAAAAGAAACATTAATGTGTACTACGCCATTAAAACGTAACTCAAACAGGAAGCGTCATTTGGTCTGAAGATAAAGGCGCAGTTTTCATGTGCGGAAAACAGCAAATTCAAGATTTAACTTCTCGAATCTCATTATATTGAGAAAAGTTATAGAACACATTAATTTTCAGACCTTGAAATAGTTTAATCTCTTGGTTGTGGGGCTGAAAGAAACATATAGTGAAGCAAAATTGGATAATCTGCTAAATGAGAGAAAAATCGCATTGTCTGCTCATTGTTTTGCCAATAATTATGGAAATTTTTTTAAAATCTGTTTTCACATTGTTGGCGTTTAAAATGCTACAGGAAAAAAACGCGCTAAACGAATCGAATTTGCATGTGCGCATTGATATGTAAATGATCTGTTCTTACATATCGTGTACACGCAAATTCATGTGATGCTGGGCTATATAAATGATTATCTTTTCTTATCAATCATGTGAAATACGCGTATGAAGCAACACCTACTAGGCGTTTAAAATAAAGTCACAGTATAGATGTTTCTTTGTACACAAATTGCATTTGAAAATTATTTCTTAGTGATGGGCTTGACGTTTCGTATTAGAAATGTTTATCTGCATATTTCAGAGTTTGATAAAGGTAAAATTTTAGCCCATTGCAGGATTGCAGTATATTCTACCGCACTATTGCTGATCGCATTGGTCGCGACCCCATATCTATTTGCACAATGTGGAATCGATGTATTCACGGCACTCATACGAAATACTTTGCCGGATCTCAGCTACAAGAAAACAAACATTGCCATTCCTTAATGACTCGTTGGCAAGGCAACCAGCGCCTGCGCATGCAGTACTACCACATTTCGCAGTAGACTAGTTCAGTGACTAGCTACTTTTGACCCTGTATCACAGACAAGAATTTCTGTTGTGTACTGCCGTGACGTCATGTTTTCATATGAATCCTGGTACTGCTTGCAACATGCTTATGATGGTTGCTTCCGTGATTTGAGATATTATAAAAAATTGTATTTGATATAATCATACTGGCCAATAACCTAAAGTGATGATATGGTGTACCACATTAGATCTTTTGTTTACCTTGAAGATGTTTTGGATACCGGCATTTTTGTTGCCTTGAGGCTCTACAAGCTCTGAAAAACAATGCTTTCATCAAGGTAATGCACGATCGCATGTTGCCATTATCGTACGGAGTTTTCTTGAGATCGAAATGTTTTGCTACTGTCCTTGTCAGAATATTCTTCACTGATGAAAGATGCTTGATAATTGATGGTCAAGCGGCTTTCCAGTCACCCTTCTTCAGCCGATGAGCTTTTTAAATCTGTACTTGTGCATGTCGTGCTGTTATTTCCGCCAACGGTGTTTACTCTAGGTACAAATTTCTCTGGACCCAGGTTAATTAAATTACAACAATATATTACTTTTTAATGTAATACATATTTGTTAAATATAGTATAATTCCAATTATTCGAATAAATTGGGACTAGCCCCATTCGGATAATCAAAAATTTTGATAATTGATTTTTTCGTAAAAAGGGTTAATTTTAATTAATTATTATACGTTGAAAATGGGAGAATAAAACTATATTTTTAAAGATAAAGAGCCTTTTATTCAATTAAATGAAGAGGCAACACTTTTATATCTTAAGGCATTTACTTACAAGTGCTGTAAATTAATACATTTTCAGTGCTATAAATGAAAATCATTGCTTGCTGAATATCTCGGTCAAAGTAAGTAAGCTGTTTCATTGTCTTCATATATTTTCGGGCAGTCAAGTCGCGCATCCGCTGGACAGTGAAAATTTGCATGTGGTCACACTCGGGCTGACGCCTTATCTAATTTAAAGCAGTTTCAAAAGCGGCAAATGCTTCACTAATTCCGTGTCTGCTTACACATGGACATTAAGATATTCTTAATCAACAATTTAAATAAGTTGACCATTATTTACAATTTGAAATCTCGGGTCTCACTCATAATCCATTCTCCTAAATCTTTAACTCTGACTTCTGAACACCCAGCAATTTTCAAAAGAATGCTTTCGAATTCCCCAGGTGACACGTCATTCTCCTGTTCTCCTTTGTCTTACATTTCCTTTTCTCTTATGCTTTTTCCTCTTTTTCTCATTTTCCTTCTCATCAATATAATTTATTTTTTGAAATTCTGAAGGTAATTCGGACAATTGGAGTTCTACTATGTATACATTATATGAATTTTTTCCTGTTTCAGCAATTTCAATGGCCAGTGCTGCATAATAATTTGTCAAATAAAAACGGCGAAACTATAAATTCCATTGGATTTATTTTATAGTTTCGCTATTTTTATTTGCGTTAAATTCTTTTATTAGCATTTATTTATTTTCAATTCTTTTAAATTTCTCATTTTTGACGACGTTTATTAAAAGATTAATTTTAAATAGCTATTGAAATCGCTTAGAAAATTAAGAATATCTCTATGTTGATTCTGTTTTAAGTATTTTGTTGTAGACATTTTAGTGTAATTTTCTTTTATACTTCATGTTTATGTTTTAATAATCTTGCGTTCTTTCTAAAATCTTTTATTGATTCATGAGTCAATCATTTGCTACTAATTCTGGAATTAGTTATGGCATTTGCTTTAACTCACATTTATCCTATATACTCATATATATTGACAAAATCAGCTGTGTTATAAATTTGTATGAAATATTTTTCTTCTTGATAAGCAGTGTTCTTAAAATTTACCGTCATTTAAAATCACATTAAAGAAGCTTAGTCCTCTCTTAAGATCTAAACCTTTGCCCTATAACATAATGGAAATTACAAATTCTAAAAACACGCGATTTAAACAATTTTCTATTAAATTAAATCAATCGTTGTTTACATTTAAAATAGGCATCAGAAAAAAAAGGTTGAAAGTAAGCATTTTATTTTTCTTTCTGTACAGGAAACGATTTAGACATTAAGTTACGAAAATAAAAAGTGCATTCAGAAAATATGAAATAAGAAAGCTGTTTTATTCCATAAGAGTAACACTTTAGAAATTATTGCAACTTTATTTTTAAATTATTATCGAATCTCAATCTTACGAACTTCCATATATCGAATTTTTAAGTTTTAGAATTATGTACAGGTCCCTTTTCACGTGAAAAATGTTTGATCATAAATATATTTGATTTTCCGTTATTTGTAAATAATGAGGAATGGAAACTTTTCATACTTCCTAATTTTTTCAAAAAACTTTTATGAAATACTTATTAAATTAAATTTTCTGCACAAAGCACATATGTGGTGAATAGTAAATTTTTATAAATATGTTGATGTAAAAGTAACTTATTAAAATTAAATTTGTATTGGGATAAGAGAATTTAAACCCGACAGAGAGTTGTGAAAAGAATAAAACAGGTTGATATCAACATGGATATCATGAATGATATAATGCAAGCAAGATTTTCGAATAATTTAGGATATAAACATTTATTTTAAATTTTAAATCAAGTCATTTCAAAATTCTGCATTATATACAAGGAAAAAATCTTTAAATTATGTATTTATTCATCAACATCATAAATGGTCAGACAATGCATTTCTCTGTAGACTTCACCATGACAACCTCTAAAAAATCTGTGAAAGAAAAGAGACCTCCATTTCTTCTCATTAATTGTAAAAAAAAAAAAAAAAAAAAAAAAAAACCTGACACGTCCTAGTCACTTTCTCTTAACTGGGGTCTTACCCCTCTTTCTAGCTCCAGTAGGTCTGAAGTACAGAATTTTTTTATAATGTATGTATTTATTCATTTATGTAGGAATATATGTTTTATCAACAAATTAAAAGCATAAAATTGAAAAAAAAGATATTAATGTTGATAAGGTTAAATGTATTAGATAAATTTGAAAAGGAAGTTTTGAAAAGTTGAGTAAATTGGATCTGGAATGTAATGCATTAGTAGTATTAAGGTCATAAGGCGAAACATTATTTTATTTATTTTTTTTTTCAGTTCTACAACCTTTTCTGTACATACTGTACATTATATTTCTGTACTTTTTTTTTTTATAATTTTTGAGATTGGAATTTCAATTTTAGATCTGATTTTATCACGAATATGACGTGATATTCAACAATACTAGTAAATATTACATGACTGCGATCGACGTAAATTGAAGAAAAACGTTCTTTTTAAATGTTACATTTATATGGAACTTTAGAATCTGAAGAAATAGTAATTTTAAACTTAGAAACTCTCTTTAAAACAGAAATTTAATAATTAACACCAAAAAACACAATAATTATTCCCATTTCTGTTTTTTAAGTTTGGCAATATTCCGTGTTGATTTTAGGTTAGATTTTGCTTGCAACTGCTATTTTTGGTAATTTTAATCTTCAGTTAATATAATTAGAATTATTCTAGTTAGTCATCTGGCAACAAGATTGGGCCTTATTGTATATCAGCACGCACTCACGATAATTCAGTTTTGAATCCATTTCCATCAAATCTTGAAATGTTTTATTTGTTTGAAATCTGTGTGAAATGTAATTGGAATTTGTTGTAGCGTTAAAATATTTTGTGCGCACTATATTTTAGTGTAAAATTTTTTAGTCTAAAATATAATGTTATACATTAATATTCCCATTGTTTTTATTATTATATTCATAATCCCTTAAAAATTTACATTTAAAATACAGGTGTATATATATATATATATATATATATATATATATATATATATATATATATATATATATATATATATATATATATATATATATGTTTTATTATTTATATAAAATGCCTAAGAGTTTGTTATATTTTATTGTTATTTCTTAATGATTGATCAGAAAAAATTAGTTTTCTTAAAACAAGTTAATTAATATTTGGTTTCTTAAAGTACAGACAGTAAATGTTTAAAAAAATATATAAATTATATTGGCTAGAATGAGGTGATTGTATTAATTTGCATTATTTTTTCCCTGACTTTCAGATCACGCTACTTTTAAAAATTTTATCCTCTTATTATAAATCAAAGAAAATTGATCATTTTAAATGGAAAAGATAGGAAATAAACGAATTTTAAAATGACGCATATGCTGTAATCTTTGCCGATAAAATTCCCGGAGTTATGTACTCAATGACTCAAAACCATTTTGTGTTGAATGGTTAAAGATGGTTGGTAATATCCCCGCCGCCATCTTTGAAGAAGATCACGGCGGCTCCACTTTTGGCGATAAACGCCAGCAACTGATAAAGAACAATTCTGAGAAATACAATCTCGGACATGTTTCATTATTTTCCCACTTGTTAAATATTCTCATTATCTCCTCGTACCCCCTTTTAGCTACAAGCTATTTTTATTCATTTTCCGAGAAAGTCGATATGGAAAAATAAGAAGTCGTATCAGCAAATGAATGTTTTTAGAGAATATTTTAATGCTATCGTCGACGCCTCACAAGTTTATCGACTGTCAACAACGCACGAAAGCGTAATGAAGCGAAAACCTGAAGAACTTTTTTATAACCGGTTACGTTACCCGTCTACGACCGCTGCGACACGCCAAAGCAATACACAGAGATTAGAGAACTCTCTTCTTTTCCCACTCCAGTTAGGTATACCTGCGTGGTTTCGCATCGTAACATTTCGGTTAAAATAAAAATACAAAAAGACGAGAAAAAATCTTATTCAGACTGCAGCATCCCTACAGGGGCTCCTTGAATTCACTTTTGTAGACCCCTGTGCATTTACTTAATTTACCGACTGCAGCTTGTGTGAGCGATTGGATACAACGGGGTTGCCACTTCTTTGCTTTAATAAATGGAAGGTAGATATTTAATCAGCATCAGAATTCAATACCTCCTTATCTTTGAACGAAAGCTTTTTACTAAACCCCTTCCCTTTTTTTTTTTTTTTCCAACAAGTTGATATTTTAATTCTAATTTTCGTGACATTTAAATCTGTTCTGATTGTTTTTATATATCAAAATTACAAATTTTTAATTGTTTCTGAATTTTATGCACAATTCGTATCTAATTTTATTTATGAATTTTGTGTTTGAATAAGACTTTTAATGATATTCAAAGGGTAAGTTAGAAATTTTCTAATAATTCTTGAAGTAACAAAAAAAGTCATTAATAACCAAAAGTAATGTAAGAAAAAAGAAATTAAATTTTTTTAATAATTCCCCTTTAGAATCTCTATTATTATTTTTATTTATTATTATTATTTTTTACGTTGGTAAATTCGGCTATTAATCATTTTAAATTTTCTTTAAAATATCACAATCAATAAAATTATAGTAAATAAATGTTTGTTTTGACTCATAATAGTTTATGAGTTTTGTTTAAATATTATCAGTCACTAGATGAGATCTCTAAATTATATCTATAATTTTTTTTCGTGAAATGCATAGCCGAGACGTCACAAAGTCGCAAATATTTCCTTCCTACTTTTTCCAGATTTATATCGCATTTTTAAACTTAAACATTGGTATTTACGATACGAACAGGAATCGTTTGCACTGCTGTTATGGGTGACACCCCAGATCCCAAAGACGCAGTGCAGACGGTTCTCTGGGGGTAACATGGACGGTGGGTGTCTTTGGATTTTTAGCTCTTCCGGCGTTGGGCTGCAGCTGGCTAGTTATTCTCTTCTCTCCATTGCAACGTTCACCCTCTCAAATCGGTGCGCGCTGTGCAACCACGCGCTAGCTTTGACCACTCGCAAAGGGATTGGAATAGCGAATTTCCCTCCCCCCTTCGCACCTCCTGCCCCTCTGCACTAAAGGTATACGTAGTTATGTCGCTGTGTGGCGGCGGCAGTGGAAGAATTTTCCGTCAAACCCGAGTGACCTTATGGAGTGCCGCAATAATAAATGCAGCGTTACTATTTCTTCTGCAACCGTGGCGATGAAAAAATCCCTCCTCGTCCGGCCATTGGTGAAAGGGAAAAGAATGCGCGGCCATGCTGAGGTAATGCCTCTGATATCGATATCTGTATGTGCGTGCGTGTGTTTTCTCTCTTCGCTCCTCCCCCCACCCATCGTTCTCTTCTCTTGCCTGTCTGTCTGTTCTCTCTCTCCCTCCTTCCTTCCTTAGCAGTGGTTGTGCTGTCGGTTCGGGATACAGAGCCAAGATGGTAGCTAGCTGTCTGCTCTTGACTAGATCATGCGATTTCGCTGCGATATTGGACTGCCGCTCGGGCGTAGGCTTTGCTTCCATCTTGGTTGCCATCATACGTGGCTGCTGATCCTCGTGCGCTAGATTTTTTCCGTTTTGTTTTCGAATCGTTTTTCTTTCTCTCTTCTGCTGGTGGAAAAATTTTTGTTCATCTCCCCGCCCCCCTCCGCATTTTCGGGATGAGTGGTGGTTTCCTGTTTCTGTTAACTCTCCCACATCGCTGCTGTGGTTCTGGTGGCGGTGGTCACGGTAGTAGTAGTACTGTTTTGATAGTTTGTTGTTGTGGAGGGGATTTGCCAGCTTTTCCCTGTGATGTTGTTTCTTATGCTGGGAATAAGGAATGAGAGTCCAAAAATATGTTAACTTGCTACAGTTCAAGTAAGTGGCTATAATAACGTTGTGTTACAAAGTAAAAATGTAGTTGCATGAAAAGAACAAAAACATAACTGGAACAATATATCTACCAATCTGCTTAGACAGATACATTGATTTTCTCTTTTGCAACTTAAGCAGATTGATAGATTATTTCAGTGACACAAACCAAAACACTTGGAAATTTTTTTTCACATACCACAGAAAATATTAAAAAAGGTAAAACAATTTTTTTTTATTATTTAAAAAGGGCAATTTTTTCTTCATTGGCTTCCTAACGACATTATATATTTTATTGAATTTAATTTTACCTAAGTTTAATTTCTTAGTGTTTATTTTTACTCACTAAAAATTTTAAAAATTAAAAAAAATTTCTTAGTATAAATATATTGCCATTAATGTAAAATTTATGTGAAAATTATAATTTTTATTTAATGGATTATAAAATTACTGTAAATGGCAGTAAAACTTTTTGGAAAATTTTTATTGAAATGTTAGTTATTATATAAAAGTTAATAACATTATGTGAAAATTTTAGGCAATGAGGTTTGTTACATGTTCAGATCAAATAAATTATAATCAGTAAATAGATAAAATAAATACCTGTAAATACTAGGTAATAAATACTTGTTGAAAAATAAAAGCATAAGCAACATACACAAAACAAAATAGTTAAAATATATTATATAAAACTGTGTGAATTTTTTTTTTTATAAATAAATTTGAAGGAAAAATCTATTACAGTATAAAAAAAAAATTGACTAAACTGAAAAATATTTTGTAAATAATTTGCGAGAAAGAAATTCTTAAAATGCAAAATACTCTATTTTTTTTTTAATAAAAATTATATATTTTATTCTGTATGAAATATATATAATACACAAAAGGAAATTTATATCTCAAAAAATATTTAGTGGCTTATATTTCCGTACAGAAATTTCATAATTTTATAAATTTGACTGTTTCAATACAGTTACACATGATATGTATTAAATAATCAAAAATATGAAATGATAATGACAAAATACAAGTAATAATGCTTTAACTAATAATTGTAATTAGAAACAAAGGTATTTTTAATGAATATTAAACTTTATGACATCTTGAAACAGTAATGGCTCATTAATTCATCATATCATATTATATAATATGATATGAACATACATAGGAAAAAGTTTCTATTATTCATATAAATAATTTTTATTTGCATTTTTAATTTGTCAAATTTAAATCACGATGATTTTAATACTTGTAATTCTATTATTTTAATGAGAAATGCTATTGTTATTAAAGCAATGTAGTTTAAACAAACAGTAACCATGAAAATGGAAGGGAGAATTTGAACTTTTTTTATTATATTTTTAATAGTTTTATGCCTAAAAAATGTTTGGTCATCTAAATCATAATCATTTAGTAATGCACTTCATAAAATTACTTAGGGTGTTTACCACAGCTCTCTCACTCTCTCTCTCTCATTGTTTGGTTGTCACTCATATCTGTATTTGCTTAAACTTTTCATGTAATTCACATATTGAATAGTTGAAAATGCTTAATGAATAAGCATTTCTGTATTGTGTCACAATATCTTACAAAAATTTCCCTTATCTTCTGAAATTCTAGTCAACTATGACCTTGCTTTATCTGTTATGATGCAATTTATTAAGCTCTAAGGTAGCCTTCTCTTTTTATAAAGATATTTCATCATAGAAATTAACAATTTAAATAATCTTGTCATTAAAATACTAATATTTATAGTTTAAAGTATTGTAATTTTCACTGATGTAAAATCAAATGAGTTAATGTTGTCTCTAGAAAAATGGATGAAAATCTATATATATACAATTATAATTTGAACAATATATTTCAGATTGTATTAATTTTATAAAAATTAAGCATTTATCATGTAGAAAAAATACGTAGCTTTAAAAAAGTAAATAATAAAAAACATTTCTCTTTGTGTTTATGAAATTTACAAATTGCTCAGTGTTGTTCCTTATTCTTGAATAAAATTAAAACCCACTTTAACTGTGTTATAATAGAAAAATATTTTAATAAAAACTATCGAATAATATTCCTTTTACTTAACTTTGTAATATTAATTTATAGAGTTTTCTTTAAAACATTCTCATTTCATCAAAAATATGTGAACTTTTAAGTAATGGTTTATATTTTGTAATTAAATATTAATATTTGAAGTTTTTTTTTCCAAATATACTACTAACTACTAAACAACAAATGCAATTTGTTTAATGTTTAGATTTCATATTGTTTTAAATGCTTTATTAATAAACAAAAATTTTATACATTGAAATTGTATAGTTTCTTTCCTAATACATTGGAAATAAAATATGTAAGTGTTATATTATTTTAGGTGGGAAACTAAAGCAATGGATAATATCCATACACTGGATCCCCGAAAACAAGAACTTCTAGAAGCCAGATTCATTGGAAACAGAGTAATTTATATTTATTAAAAATTTAACTATATTATTGGACTTCCAATATATTTGAAATTAGATTTCTAGGAAATGGATTAATTCATTTTATTATTATTAGTGGAAGTATTATTGTAGTTTATGGATTCTTATTTCCTAAGTTTCTGAAGTCATGTTCATTGAAAATAGTAATTTTATACTTATTATTACAATGCAGATTTGAAAATGCAAATTTCCAGTGCTTGCATCTAAAATATAAGTTTATATTTGTGTATACTTGAGTTTCAGCTTTAATATTGAAAAATGTTACATTACTATTTTAATTAATGTAATCAAAAAAAATATGTTATCAATTTTACTCTTAACATTTTTAGCTGAAATTTAACATTTTGTGTAACAATATATTAAATTGGATGTAAAAAAAAAGGTGCTTAGTTCAAATTTATTTCCAAATTAGAATGAATTTTCTATCATTATCTTATATTTTAGAATTTGATCTTTTTTTTACTAACAAGATCCTTTATTATAATGTTGATATTGATTATGATTCTATTGTAATTTTTTTTTAAATGGTTGCTTATTTTCTGCTCAGAACTATGTATTAGTACTACATAATTTTCAGATATAAAAAATAATTTATTTATAAAAGCAATTGTTTTTCTATAATAGTTTTGAAAGAATGAGCATAATGCTGCTACATTTTTCTCAAAACTAGAATGAAATGTTATGTTCTTAAGGTACAGAAGCTATATGTGTACTTTGAACTGTTCTTATTTTTCATAGACTATTTAAATTGGCTTAATTAGGATTTATTACCTTCTTATCCATTGAATAAATGAAGGACTTGTGAGTTAAAAACATAAATCAGAAGAGTTGATTATTTTTGTCCAATGCATGAATCTGGATTTTTTAAAATATGAGAACTACATTTCAGTGTTTTTATTATTATTTTTTTATTTTGTGGAGAAATATGCTTGAACTTATTTTAGTTGTGAAAGATCAAGAAGCATAAATATTTGTCTCGTTGGTTATTTTTATTGCCGTACATTTCTAATATAATTCCATTTTTTCCATTAATGTCATCACAAATTGCTGAAAAAGTAATAAAAATTTAGTCTTGTTATTTTGGCAACTTTCCTTTTGCATGGTAAAGAGCTGCAGAAATTGTATATGTAAGTCTAAATAGACTGAGCAACAGACTGATTATTGAAATGGAATTGGTGTTTCATCTATTTTCATTTACAGAATTGATGTTTGATCAAAAATTGGAATTTGTCAAAAATATATACAAAGAAAACCTATTCTTCTCCCCCTCCTCCCACCAAAAAAAAATCATTTTCTACTTGTGGTTGTGCACTGCCAAGTTAGATGGTTCCTTGAGACAATGAATCATGGTGAATAGAGAGTGAAGAAATGCACAAATTTCTTCTGAAAAATATGATTTATGTGACAATTATTATTAATATTAGAATATTTTTTCATTATTAGATGGTACCAAGCTGGTATCAAAATGACTTGTGCATTACTTTCAGTTTATGAGTTCAAATTCCTCCTTAAATCTTTGTAGTGGTTTGGAATCCACTTTAAACTGTAGGTCCTTGTCTAATTAATGCTTGCGTGCAAAAAATGACTGTTGAGGGACAACAAAGATTCAGTTGATTTAAGCAAAAAGAGAGTAATAATTTATTTTTCTGGAGTTATTAAATTATAACATTGAAATATATTTTAAAATTTTTGTATCATTCATTTCAAATGTCATTAATCTCATTAAAATGACTTATCTTGCTACAGTTAAGATATTTTTAGTTAAGAGAAACTTAACTAAAATAAATAAAGAGAAACTGTATTTATCATATGTGCTTACTTTAGCTGACAAAGTATAAAAATCAACTCATAGTTTCAAGAATTTGTAAATTATTAACACTCTTGTGAAATTTCTATGCATTATACAATATAAAAAGCCTTACAACAAACAATATTCAGCATTTAATCTAACCATTTTATGTTGTCAATATTTTGAATTGGGTTCATTGTTACCTAGTGATAGAATCCTGGTCTTTGAAGGTAAAATTTTTGGCTTGATTTCATTCACTTGTGAACCACAGATGGAAGATAATAAGCTCCTGCTTTATCATGATATCTATTAAAAGTGGTGCTTAAGTTTTCTGAGTTTTGTAAGTGTGCCTCACAGTCTTTGATCCATCCTGTAGGTAATTAGTTGAAATCATTAAAATATTTTACAATTATCTTTGACTACATCTGATTTACAGTATCAAATGTTATTATCTAATGATAATTGTTTGAAAAATTGGCCCCTAAATATGGAAATTACCATAAATCAATTAAAAAAGGATGCAAAATAGTTTTGCTATTGTTTATCCCTATAATTTTCTTTTAGATTTTAAATTAATCAACTAGAGGATCATTTAATATTGTTTCATTTGAATTCTTGTGACTATCTTTGCAAAATGATCAATTTATTTCAAATTTTCCTCTTCAAAATATTTATTCTTAAAATTACTTTTTAATATTAATCAACCATAATTTTCTTTAAATTTGAATTCTATGCAGTGCATTTTACCCAGAAGGCAAAAAGCATCGGGTGTTAGATTATTCAGCACTCATTATAATATTTTGAATTATCTGCTAATATATGTTTCAAATGTTATTGCTGAAAGAGCCGATGTTTTTTCCTTCAGGGTCTAGTCAATTTTAATATTCATGCTCAGCAGCTGCCCCTTCAAATTCAGCAACAGATAGTACAACAGAATTCTCCCATGATGACACTTCCAGGAAACATGCCATTGCAAGCTCAAACAACAACATTGGGAATCAACCACGCTTCTTCTGGGACCAGCAGCAACAGCAACATTAACCACAACCCCGATTCCAATCTCAGTGCAGCCAGTTACGGATCTCATACTAGTGATAAAGAATTAGATGTGAGTTCTTATATTTGAATTGCAAGTTATAATTTACTGTAATAAAATGCTTAAATTGTATTATATAATTTTTTGTTAATTTTCCTGTTGTTCATATGCTATTTATTTTCTGAGATGTGATTATTATGTTTTATTTAGACACCGGAGAAACTACAGCATAGAACTGCTAGTGGCTCAGAGCGGAAAAGAAAACGAAAAGATGAAGGCATGTCTATTTTAATCACTTATCTATTTAGATAGAAACCATTTGTGCTTAAATTACTTTTTGGTCTTTTAAACGATATAATAACTTAAATTAATATCAATGGAAATGAATGTAGACCTTAAAATTTTAATATTTTTATTGTTAGTGATCTTTTAGAGTTTTTTTAGTTAATCATTCTATTTACTCATAGTCACACATATGCTTTATGTATCTAAATTTGTTTTTATGTGCAAAAGTGACTATATTATTTATTACAATATGTTTGCCATGATTTTAATTAAAATCAATCTGATAGATATATTCGTGAGAAAACTTAAAATTTTATAAAGTATTGTAGCTTTTGAAGTTAGCAGTAGTGAAGTGAAAAATAGTTTAATAATTGTTTAAACTTATTTTTACTTTTTAACTATTAATTTAGGAATGAAATCTGCAAGAGAAAGTGCTAAAAAAATAAATGAGTATTTTAAGGTAAGTATTGTATTCTTTTAATAATTTGTTCAAAGAAAATATTTATTTCATATTTTTCTTATTAGTTTTTTTGTTGTAGGGTCATAGTCCTAGTCGATATGCTGGTTCTAAGTCTCCCACACCTCAAAGTTATATGGTTAGTAAATTTGATGAATATATGTAGCTACCTGATAGATTAATTTAGAATTTTTAAAAACAAACTTTTGTTATTAATATTTTAATATTGTCAAATATATAGATCAGACTGTCAGATATGTGTTCCTTTTTTTTAAATTTATTGAAATGATTTATATTATAATGACTGGGTTTATAATTTCTCTCAACATATTGAAATGGGTCTACTTTGCTTTTTATTAATGTGTTTCATAGAAGTAGATATATGTAAAAGTTGTGGAAAATAGTTTTCTTTCAACTGTTTTTTATAAAGCAAGATAACCAATCTTTCCATTTGAACTGTTTTTTTATAAAGCAAGATAACCAATCTTTCCTTCTAATAAAACAAATGTGCTTTAATTAAAGAAATTTTGCTTTATAATTAATTAATATCTTTTATAAAAACACTTCACTTTCACTCCAATTAAAATTTTTTCTCATAACAGTTATTACAAATATGATATTTTATTCCAAAATGTGTTTGCTTAGATGACATCCGATTGCTTTGCCCTTTGACCTTTGGTTCAACTATTTGTAGGTTGGGCTTCTCTCCCAGGCTTGTATGTTTATAGCAATTTGGAATCCACATTAAATTGTAATTGCACTTTAATTAGCTCTTATGCAAAAAATTACTTTTGAGCAACAAACAAATGTTATGTTAACTTATAAAAATATTATGTTGGTTATTTTGATTAACTGAAATGTTATATGGACTGTTTGTAAGAATAGTTATATTTTATCAGTTTAGTAGATTATACAAATTGCAGATTCAAAATTACTTGAAAATAATTAAATTTATTTTCTGTTATGAAATTATACTTCCATATTCCTTGTATATGAATGCATGCATATTATAACTAAACTCAAGGGCATGACATTTCATATGAAAGCCAAGCCTTGCAGTGTTCATATCGGTTTTCATGACAAAGGGTCCTAAAGTGCGAAGTAGATGACCTGGTTTGGTGGTCAGCCAAATACAAAACTCTCAATGTTTAGCTTCCAAGCAATCTTCTTGGTTCTAATTTTTATCAACTTACTGAAGGTTGAGTTGGCTTTTCCCGTCCCAATTATTGAACCTCGATTTGTGCCTTGGGTGCACAAAGTTCTGCCACCAGCCTTCATATATAACTACCTTATATTCTAAAGTCAAATTAAGAAATTAGTCTGTGTAGATTATTTTGGAGCATCAGTTTCTTTAATTCAGTTTATAGCGTATCTGATTATTAATTATAATTGTTGTATTGATTTCCTTACTAATTAATTTCCTTAAATTTTTCATAAATTTGTGGTCATTTGCAAAGTATTATGCAAGAAAATTAATTAAAGGTGGTTGAGATTACATTAAATGGAATAATTAGTACAAAAATTTATATTCTGAAAGTTATCAATTTAATAATATATAATACATATATTTTCATATTTTATTTAATTTTTGCTAAAATTTTGTAAAAATCACAAATTTATCTTGCTTTAATAAAGCATGACATATTTTGTCATGGAATGCAATTAAAACAACTGGAATTTCTTTCAACCACACTGGAATTTTTTCATAGTGATATTGCACAGCAATTTTTAATTTGCTTTCATTACCACATGAATAGGACTTTTCAAACTTTGACAAAATTTTTGAAGATAAAATAAATTTATCATGCATGCTGTTTATAAATTGTGACAAGTACGTGAACTTATGGCAGTCCATCTTTTATAATTTGTATATAAAAAAATATGTATTATTTTTATTTCATTGAAAATCATTACTCATTCCCAATTCAGCTTGATTATCTTGGTCAATCTGAAATGTTGCCTACTATATTAAAGATATATGATTATTTTAAATTTGTTTCTGCTTGTGAGATTTCCTTCTTGTTTCTGTTTGTCTCTCTTTATTTCTATTTGTGAAAATATTTCTGTTTTATCATTGACCCATTATTCTCCTTGGAAGTACTTAGATGTAAAAAAATTTCAAAATGTTGTTTGTTTTATTTCAACAGTTTAAGGATGTAGCTATCTTATAGGTGAGTGTAGTATTCAGAATCCATTGTAAAAGCCTGTGCTTCTGTTCTCATTAGCCTGGTTGAAAAAAGTAATTTCAAGTCAATAAGCAAATATGAAATTACTGATATTTTTACTCAACAGTACAGCAATGTTCTGAATCAACACTTAAAACAACATTTAATGTACTTGATATTATTTGACTTTCCTTTTCTGATTCTCCAATAAATTCATTCAGTTTTGAAACAGCCTGACTTCACAGATTCAAAATCTTAATTTTACTTGCCTTTGTAAATTGCATTATCCACACCTTTTGAAAATAATTTTGTGCCAATATATATATATATATATATATATATATATATATATATATATATATATATATATATATATATATATATATAATTTTTGTAGATATTTTAAAAGAGTTAGTATCTATAATTTCTTACTCCAAGGTTAAAATTAGTTCAATTTTCCTCTGTTAACTTTTGCAACTATTTTGATTTCAGTATGCTCAAGTACAACAGAACATGGGTTCGCCATCTAATCCACCTCTCAGTGCCACTTTAGATTATTCAAGTTTGATGGCACCTCCTCTATGTACATCGCATGCCATTTATCGATCAGTGCAGACCGACCTTACTATAAATAAAATTAAAGAGCTTGAAAGCAAGTCTGCCTTAGACTTAGAAATGAGGGATAACCGAATAGAAGAGCTTCAAAGGGTAAGTTTAAGAAACTAAAATTATTTTTCATGCATGTCAATTTGTAATTGTTTTGTACTTAGTATTCCAAAAAAATCTATCTGATTTTTATTTATTTATTTATTTATTTTAACAGCTAAGTTTGTATGAAAATGTAACACTAATAGTAGATAAAAAATCAATTTTTTGTGTTATTTGTGATGAGCTATGCAAATTTAAATTTATTTACAAATATCATATCAAACAACTCATTAATTATTTGTAAAAGAATCATTTTCCTCAAATTTTGGTTTGGCAATTCTGCCACAAGTTTCATTCAGTTCATAAAAGGTGTGACCAATATTTATAATGCCTGATCCTGTTTTATTTTTAATACTACTTTTAGAGAAGTATTATTTTGGAAATCAAAAATCCATCTAAATGTTTATATCAAAAAATATTCACAATATATGTTGCCTAGCTGGTAGGTAAATTAGCTGGTAGGTTAGTGCTTATGTCTTTGATTCAACAATTCATGGGTTCGAATCTCACCTTGGACTCATATATTTGTAGTGGTTCTGAATAAACTTTTAACCATAATGCCCAGTCCTAGTCCTGATATGCAAAAAATAATCATTGAGCAACAAACCATCATAAATTATGTTAATGCAAATATCAAACTTATCAAACCTTTCTTTGAATATTATTTCTGGTATTTTCTAATTGTAGTTACTGTCTTTCTTTTGTAACTGTTTTGAAAGAATTGAAACGTTTCACAAAACAAGTTAAACACAAGTAAACAGCCATTACAAAATGGCTTATTTATGAATGACTAAATAGTTCATCTATTGTTATTTTCTTGCAATTCATCTATAAAATATTAGAATTTTATAATGTACTAGGACATTTTATTAAGTTCGCAATCTACAATATTTTACTCAATATCTTACATACATGTTATTTATGTTTAACAATATAATACTAAGTTACTTTATTAAAAGTTAATGTAAAAAATGAAGGTAAAATATTATTTGAAAGGCTGAATATTAAATCACAGTAAATAGTTTCTTTTTTTGTATGAGAGATAAGGGAGAATCTTTCAGTTATCCATTAGCAGACATTGTCTTCCTTTAAATGTATGTATGTCTTTTTTTTTTTAAATTTTACATACAAAAGCATCATATTTATCTCCTATCATTACACTTTGTAACAATTCAGATTCATTTTTGTTGATTAAATATTAAAAAATTATGTCCTCATGATGTACTCTTTGATAATAGGCAAATGAAGAACTAAAGCGACAGTTATCTGCCCAACAAAAAGCAACAGAGAAGACTAAAGAACAACTTCAAAGGTGTCATGATGTCACAAAACAGTTACTAATAGAAAAGGTATTAATTTAATGGGTACTTTTTTTTATCATAAAGTTTATGTGTTTATCTCTTGTATTTTTGAGGCATTTATATTAATGAAACAGTGTGAAATTGTTTAAAAATTGTACTCAAAATTTTTTATTAAATATTCATTTTGTGAATTAGATGTGATTTTTGTTCATGACATTGAGTCATTAACTGCTGTACAGCTGTAATACAATGAGTGTATTTTACTTAGATTTTTTTAAAATTGGTATGCCCAAATTCTGTTTTCCATGATTGATTTTTATTTGATGGTTTTTAAAGTGACATGTTACATTATTTTTAGGATTTATATTGTTGATACAATTTGCTTCTCTGATTTCAGTTTTGAAATTATTTTTCTGGGAGTGTCATTTTTTTCTGAGTATCCTATTATAATAGTAATATATTACCATAAAATTAAATCTATTCTATAAAATTGGAATTTTTTGATAGTTTGTTTTATGAAAACTTGACTATGATTTGTATGTCATTTCCATATTTATGAAATGCTTTTAATGCTTATGTATTTCATAGTGTTACATTTTAATGAATATTTATAATGTTTATACTAATTTGTGTTTTGTTATAAATGCAATAATTTGGTGAGAAATCATCAAAATGTTTGACTTTTCTCTTATTAGTATATTTTTAAAAATATCAATAGTGAAAGAATAGATCATGGGAAGTAATTTTTAATTTACTTTTTTAAATTCATTATATTTTGCATTGAGCATTTAATACTTGAAATTTAATCTCACATCGAAGAACGAATAAAGATAATGCAGTTTATATTTAAAATAACTTGTACTCATTTTATTGATTATAATATTTTCTTTTTCTTTTAAACTGATTTGTTAACATCATAGTGTAACAGTTTTCTTCCTTTTAATAGTTTTTTAATTATAACTAATTCCTTTAATAATAATTTTATAGTATAATTTCCAACTTCTATTACTGTAACTAGTGATATTTCTAAATTTTTAAGTTCTTAAAAATGATTTTATTAATAAATGTATGTTTTATTATTCCTTTTGGCTAAGTTTCCACTGAAATGTTTCAAAGAGTCCAATGTATTATTTTTATTTATTTTGTTCGTATTTTTAAACAATACAAGAAAATAAGAAAATTCCTATGGTAGAATTCTATTTCGTTATTTCCTCAAATCTCATCCAATAATTCTTACTTTTAAATAGCATCAGAGAGTTGACATACAAAAAAAGTCCTAAAATAAAATATTGAACAGCATTAGGCCTCTTTGAAGTTCATGCATGAGTAACTCACCTTCAAGTCATCGAGCTACTGTCCTTTGCTTTCTTCAGTTGATATTTTTTAAATAAAGCCTGTATGTTTAATTCATTTAAATATCATTCTTCCTGCTGCATCATTCCAAGTGTGGGTTGATGGTTAAACAATTCGGAGTTTTAATAATTAATTAAACAAGTACCTTATGATATTTGCTTTGAAAGATATTGATTTTACTGTACTGCATAGGCTGTAATTGTGAGTTAAATTAGGTGAGAAAAATTCTACATGAATTGCTTGATGAAAATCTTGATTTTTCAATATTAAGAGTATAGTTAGTTAACCACAAAGTATTTATGATTCTTCAGTAGAAAATATTAATCGATGTTTATCAACATAATATAAAGAAAATGATGAAAAATTGAAAAAAAATAGATGATAAAATATATAAATGAAATATGAATGAAAATGATCTCAGAAATATTTAAAAAAAATTTAATTCGTAAATGGTAGTTAAAATTAATTGGCAGTTTTATGGGACAGTTTTATTGGCAGTTTGTAAAAATCATAAATATTCATAAATTATATACATATATATATATAGTGTGTGTTTCATAATTTAAAAAAATAAGTAAATAAATAACTGTCTACTGTATTATTTATGAGTTGCTTGAAATTCATATTTTCAATACTGAATTTTGTTCCTGATTTCAATTATAAGTTAGTTTTTCTCAACAGGTATTTTTTCAAGTGCATTCAAATCAATTAAGAATAATATGTGTGCATTGTGGACTATCTCTTTCTCTTTAATACTTTTCTAACTCTTTTGTTTCATATATTTATAATTATAATTGTAACCTTCTAGTTTGTTTTGTTATAACCATCAAAATATTAGTATTGTTCTTTTTTTAAAATTGTTCCATGCTTAAAGAATCCATATATCATGAGAATGATTCTGAACTGGAAATTTAAAATCCATTTTTATTCGACTAAACATAACTAAATATTAAAGCAATATTTTATTACAAAACATTTTCTTAATTGTAAATTTCTTATCCCAGCTGGTTTCTGTAAAACAAAGCTAAACAACTAGGTTATTTAAAAATTTATGTCACACAATTAAATAGAAGTTTTGTATTAACTGAATTCTGTATGTAAGAAATTTAAATTTGCAAACCTGTTTAAATGTAGATGTTATGTATTTTTAAATTATATATCTATCTATCTATATATATATATATATATATATATATATATATATATATATATATATATATATATATATATATAATCTAATGTCTAAAATATGTATAAAACTTGTGATATTTAATAATTTTAGTCATTAATGGAAAAAAAGGCATGTCGACAAAAGTGCATGCAAAATAGATTACGTCTGGGCCAATTTATTACTCAACGACAAGGGGCTTCTTTTGCAGAAAATTGGGTTGATGGATTTGCATTTACAGAGTTAATAAAGTAAGATTACATTTGTGAACAATTGTTAATTTTAATAGACTTTCTATTCTTTCATTCTTTTTATTTTAGATTAAATTATATTGAAAATTTTAATATTTTGGATATTTATTGGTTTAATAAATTATTTTATCATAAGTTTATATAACAATTATAATCTGTGTATTTTTTTTTTTTGATGAAATGAGCTGGTCTTTAAATGTTATATTTTAATATTATGTTTTCTACTCAATTTCATTTGTTTTATTATTTACACTTAATGTTATTTCAACTCAAATGTGTGTAATATTTTAAGTTAAATCTAAAACTTATATGTTGTTACTGTAATTTTACATTAAATCTTTTGAACTGTTTTGTACCTATTTAATTGTGAGAAGTGTTCATAAATTCTCTCTATCTTTTGTCATGTATTTTTTCATACCTTAAGAATGTGAGGTTTTCCTTTAATCAAAAATTTCAATTGTCTTCTATGTCATAATAATTTGTTCCTTTTATTATTTTAGAAAACAAGAACAAATTGCTTTAGAAAGAGAAGAAATAGAAAAGCAACGTAAACTTCTTGGCAAAAAGAAACCAAATGCAACTCAACCTAGAGGTCGAGCTAATTCAGCATTAGCAAATGGAGATTTCCTTCGACCTGACCCTCCCAAAGAGTATGTTCCCTTTTCATGTGGTATCAAGATGTTTTCATATTTTATGTTATATATGTAATTCCATTAATAATTGTTACTGCTAATTTATTGTTTAATACAGAAATTTATTTTTCACACTTTGAAATTGTGATTTCTGACTACAATTGTTATATATGTAAGGTTTTTAGAGAACTTCTCTGTGGGATATAATTAAATTTTATACTCTTTTTACTTTTGTTAGTTATATTTTATCTCCTCCAAACCGTACCATTATTTTTTATTTAATATTTTCTTACTATGTCAGTTCTTAATTTAAAAAAATTTTTACTTCTATCATTGTAGTCTTCTCAGCTGGTCTGAGTATTTTGAACAAGAAGAAATATTCAAATTGAGACAAGTTTCCCTCAAAAAAGAGGATACAGATTTGCAGTTAGAATTGGAAAAATTAGAAAGAGAAAGAAATCTTCATATACGTGAATTGAAAAGGATACATAATGAAGATCAATCTAGGTACATTTCAATTTGATAATTATCTTTCATATATCTAACATAATATCTATATTTGATGTATAATTTATGTATTTTTATATTGTATTATTTTTTAATAGATTTATTATTAAATAATAATAAATCTATTAAGAGTTAATATCATTTCTTAAAAGAAATGAGAAGTAAAAAACATCTGAATTATGTAAAATTTTAGTTAATTTTAATGAAAATTTGAAATATTTTTATAGGTGTTTTAATTAATTAGTTAAAATCATAAAAATTTATAAAATTTCTAAAAAATTGATACAGAAAATTGTTTTCTCCAAAATAATCTTATAAAATATTATATCCTGTATATATTTTAATTAACTAAAATCTATTTTTATTGGCCTTTTATTAATAAATCTGCTGCAAGATTTCAAGCATTTTTAAAATGGTTCTGTCATATTTCTTCACTGTGATGAATGTTTGATTATTGTTTTTTACCTCCTTCTTTTCTCCATTCTTCTTGAAGTTGGATTATTTTCTTATTGATAAAAATTCTTTACTGCTGATGTACATTTTTTGCTCATGTTCTTGTGTATTTTAAAATTTTTTAAATCTGTAAAATATATAATTGTTTTTGAGTTCATTTAAATTGTTTTCTTTTATTCAAGTCATGATACCAAAGAAATAAAATTTAAGCAAGAAAAATTTAATTTGTAAGAAAATATTTTGCTATAATACAATTGATTGCATTTCCATTTCATTATTTTCAAATTTGTTTTTTATATTTTGATAATGTGTCTTCAGTTATTATTTAAATCAAACAGTATGCTTCTTTTCCTTTTTAGGTTTAATAATCATCCTGTTCTGCATGAAAGGTATCTATTACTTACACTATTAGGCAAAGGAGGTTTCAGTGAAGTACATAAGGTAAAAATTGCTTAGAATTACTCAGTGTAAAATTATAAGTAAATGATTGTGTCATCATTAAAGCAGTGTTTGAGCCATTAAAGTAGTTTTGGTACCACAAAAAAGATGCTTAATATTTAGAGTCCTTGTCTTTTATTCAATTTCTGATTTTTAAAAGATTGCATTTCCTTTTTTATAATTTGTCAAGCTTAATTTACTTCAATTTCTGTTATACCTTTCTGTTAAAAGAACTGAATTTATTTTTCATTTAAATTATAGTTCCGAATTTTTTGTAGTCTTTAAGCCCAGATATTTATTAAAAAACTGTTGTAAAGTTAACATTAGAGCTTTTACTGTTCTTTTTTTAATTATCTTGAAACACTTTCTATTAATCTTAGTGTTTTAGACATTACATTCCTTTGAACTAAATGCCCTAAATAATTTTAAGTAAATTGGTTTAAAAATGTTTAAATTTTATTTGAAGGTTTTAATTATAAAATGATACAAAATATGGTTTTGTTATCTTATAATATATTTTAATATATTTTGTGTATTGTATAAATGTATGTATATTCTTAAAGTGAGTTTGATTCTTTCATTATACTTTCTTATCAGAACAAATTAAGTTTAAATTAAAAGAATTTGTATATACAGCAAAATTTGAATGATACATTACTATTGTATATCAAATGGAAGCAAGCTTTTTTTTTTTTTTTTTTTTAACATGTAGAGTTTTTAGCCTTTAACTATACTTTCTTTAGTGAAGGTTAAAGTATTGTTTTTCTTAATATTTTTAATTCATAAATTTTTTTATTTGCAAAATAATTCTTTCTTGATTCTTACTGTCAAATTATTTTTTGTACTGTTTCCATTTTAATATCAGTTTGTTTTTTACCTATCCTGATTCCAATAGCTGCAATTTTTAATTGAAAATATTTTTATTTAGTTGCCCTTCTATGAATAATTCCTTCTGGACTTGAAAAAAAAATCTTTTAATAGCTTTCCTTAATCTTGGGATTCTTTAATCTTTTAATATTACTTAACTTTTCATGATGTTAATGTTAATTTTCATTCTTATTATTTATTTTTTATTTATTTAATTTTCTCTTAATCTTAGGTTTTCTCAATCTTATGAGTCTTTTTGTATTTGCATTAAATATCCTTTATTAGAGTAAATTTACTAGACATTTAAATTTTTTCCAATAATGGGATTAATTTTCTTGCATATCTTACTCTAATTTTTAAATTATTCTATGAAACTATATTTTACTAAATATATGTATTTGTTCTGTATATATTTTTATCTATACAATTTTTTTAAATTTTGTTAAAACTAACCAACAGTTCCCTTTTGGCAGTAGCTAATAAGTACTATGTCGTAAAATGTGTGATATTTTTTAATTCAACTGTACAACCTAATCTGAATTCTTTTGTAGTAGACAAAAAATAGAACATTTTGTTTTTATTCCCTTTTTCTTTTCCGTATTTGGCTTAAGCCAACTTTATCATTTACACATTTTGTCTTGACACATTTAATTCCATTTTCCTCCTTAATTGATATTACACTTGTTTTAAATTCACTCTAAACGTAAAATAAAACCTGGCAGCATAGTGGTAGTTCTTCTGAGCTACAGATCTGGTTTTCGATCCTTAGTCTGGGCAATGTTGACTCATACCTTCAAGGGGTCAATAAAATCAAGTATTAAGCATGCTTGAGAAATAATCACTGGGGGTTTCATGTCATGCTGACCCCTAAACTGTAGCATTATGCTTTGCTCCTCAGGGCCCTCTGGTCATGGAAACAAATATGATCAATGTAGACCTTGGACCTTGAATTAGGTTGTCCCGTTGAGTGAGAGAGAAAGTTGAGTAAATATAAAATTCTTTTACCCTTAGAAATATTTCAATGATTATCATTTTAAGAAAATTTTTGTGAAATATTTTAAATATAGCATTACAATATATGAAAGAATTTTTTAAACTACTGTTTGATGAGTGAGGAGAATAAACAACTCAAGTAAAAATAATTAAATTTTTTATATCATAATTTAATAAGAAAAATGAGATCAGTTTGTTGTTAATTTCATCAAGTCCTTATAATTAAAATTCATAAGATTAAATTATAAAAGGCTTAACTGTATCATATAAATAATATGTTTAGCTTCATATAATAAATTGTATTTAACCCTGATTATTTATTTTCCATCTAGTAATGTTGATGTGCAAAATATATAAAGAATTCAATTTAAATTGTGTATTAAATTTAACATTTTATTTTCAGGCTTTTGATCTTAAAGAACAAAGATATGTAGCTTGTAAAGTACATCAGTTAAATAAAGACTGGAAAGATGATAAAAAAGCAAACTATATCAAGTAAGTTTATTTCATTTACTCACTAATACATTGATTAATTACTACATGCAGAGCAATAAAATATTGTAATGTTTGGACTGTTGAACAATAATGTTAATAATTATCAGGTATTGAAAGTCATAATAATTAAAATCCTTTGGTTATATATTTGTTTAAAATTTTATTTACATTTAGAGCTAATTTAATTTCTCTAGGCATGTGGAAATTGTTGATCCATATGCATAAATACTTCTACTTCATGTTATTTAATATTACATATTCTAGCATAATTTAGTATTGCAAAATAACTTAAGAGAATAAATAAATAAATTTTAAAAAATGCATGTTGCAGTAATAAATAAATAAATATCCCTCCCCCCCTTTTTTCCCCCTAAAGGTATGCAAGACCTGTTATTTTTCTTGTTCACCTCATGTATTTGTGGTGTATGCTTTCAGTTTGAATCTTATTCTCTTAGATAGTCAAAATATTTATCACTGTGAAAGATTTCATCTGTTTCTAAATTAAACGTTTTTATCAACTTTGCTGCTTTTGGTGTAGCTCAATAAACATTCAACAGAAGTACTGTGTGAAATTTGATAAAGATAATTTATGTTTTTATTTTTGACACCCAAATGCAGTTTATTTATTATACCGTTTCTAATGTGATAAGTTTCTGTTGCTTCAAAATTTAGATACTTATAAATTATTTGGGGAGATAATTGTTTCAAGAAATCAGTCATTGTGAATTATTTTATCATATAAATTTTCCACAAAATTTGTTAATACTAACTCATTTTCCCTTGGTCAAGCTGGCATCCGAATGGTTAGTACTTTGGCCTTAAGTTCAACAGTTCTTGGGTTTAATTCTTACTCAGGGCTTATGTGTGTGTAGTAGTTTGAAATCCACTTTAAACTGTAGGTTCTTGTCTAATTAGCTCTCATGTACAAAAATGTTTTGTTAGCTTTAACTAAAAAATTCTCAAATAACTTAATTTCATTATATTGGTATTCTATCCATAGACAATATGGGGTATCTCTATCAGGGCTCAGAGTTGTCCTGAAATTCCTGATTATTTAAAAAAATGTCATGAAATGTCCTTATTTTTCAAAATAAATCCTGGAATTCCTTACTTTTTTATTACATTCTTTTGAAAGTTTAACTGTAATTAATAATTTTATATTTTCAGTAGTAAATTTTTCTTCCAGTGGAATATATTTTTTCTTTCAATTGCTTTCCATTCAAGAAGAAAAAGAAAATTTACCCCCTTTTTTTGTTTTCTTTCAAACTGGAAATACGGTTGCCATACATTCGTCTCCACCTCGTTTTCAGCCATTGCTCACGAATGTCTGACGTCAAAAAAATTTAGGTTTGGGTTTACCACTAAATTCTATTTTCTGCCTTTACAGACAAAGATTCTGATTTTAGTGAAGCACAACTCTTTACAATGATTGCGAAATTGTGAGAATTATTTGTCTACATTTATGTCATGCGTGAAATGCTTATTGCACCATTTTGAAAGATTTTGATGGGTGTTTTGAAGAATGTTTATTAGCAAGCTCAAAATTTTATTTTTTGAAAACAATTAATTTTCTCTCAAAAATGCCCAGGAAATCGAAATTTTCCTACAAATGGTTGGAACTGCAAGATGGGATTAAATTCCTAATCAAGACCTGGTGTCAAAGTGATGACGATGTTCATTCTGCAGAGTGCAATGCAAAAGCAAATTCAGTGTTTCAAATATGGGTTTTAGACAAGTGCTTGCTTATGCAGATGGATTAAAACGCAAAAAAACTGTGAACTGTTACAAGAATCAAACACTCTTTACTATCAAGTCATCAACTTCATTTGAATCCTTGACATTGACTGTAGTAGTGAATAATAAATCTTGGCTTCCCAAAACAACATCAGAGAAAACCATTAAAGCTGAAACCATTTCACTTTTGGTGGCAATAAAAAATAACTATTCTTTTTCATATTTGAATGATTTAGCTAACATTTACTGAGAAATTTTTGATGATTCCTCCATAGCAAAAAATCTCAAATTATCTGACAAAAAAGTCAGGAATATGATTAATTTTGGATTAGGTCCGTATTTCAAAACTCTTTTGTTTCGGGATATCAGCACTTCATATTTTGTTTTACTTTCCGATGAAACTACTACAAAACAAATGAAGAAACAGTTGGATATTTACATCTCATATTGGTCTGATAAACAAGGTAAAAATGTCATTTGTTACCTCAAATCACATTTTTTAGAGTATGCTGAAATCAATAAAATTGTAAAAATTTTATTAAGTTTTATTCAAAATAATGGTTTGAATTTAGAAAAATTAATGCAGTTGTCAATGGATGGACCAAGAGTTAATTTAGCTGTTTTAAAGCAAATAAATAGTGAACTTAGGTAGCAAAGCTTACCAGTACTAATTGATTTCAGTACATGTTGCTTACACATAATCTATGGAGCACTACGTAAGGGTATTGATAAAATTGATTGTAATATTGATGGATTTGCTATAGATATTCATCAATTTCTTAAACTCTCCTGTAAGAAGGGAAGATTATCATTCCTTATAGTTAGAAATACTGGAAGAAACTTTAGCTAGACATAGCTTCCTTCGTCATGTTGAGAGCCGTTGGTTAACTTTGGGCTCAGTTTGTGTGAGAATTGTTGATCATTATGATGTTCTAAAGGAATATTTCATTGTTAAAGTACCTAAAGAATCGAAATCTCTTCTTTTTGATAGTCATCTTTGGATTATAAAACATTTGAAAGACCCTAAGACTCTGGCATATCTGCATTTTGTTTCTTTTTTTGGTAAAACGTTTGAACCATATTTACTTCTAATGCAAAAAGTCGAACCTTTAGTACATGTGCTGTGTACAGTAAGTTAAATGAACTTGTTCGCAGTATTATGTTTAAATTTTTAAACCCAGAAGAAATCTATGAAAAAATGGAGTGAAGTTGCTATAAATTATTGTTGATTCAGGAAAAAATTGGTTAAATTTAAAAAAGATTGAAATAGGTCATTGTGCAATAGCAATACTGGAAGAGCTTCCTGATAAAACAACATCTCTACAAAGTGTCAGAAGCTGCTATATAGCATTTTCAAAGCATTTGCTTCAGAAACTTCCTATAACAAATTCTTTACTCAAAGATCTCCAGTGTTTGTCTCCTTATTATCAAAAAAAGGAAGGAAAAAAGAGTCTAGGAGTTCATTTATCAGATTAATTCAACATATTCCTCATGTGAATAAAACTTCTTCAGATTTTGATAACATAAATAAAGAGTGGATTCTTTACATGTGTGAAGATGTGACTGATTGTGGATGATTATGATAATGATCAAAATATCTGTAAATATTGGAATGCAGTTTTCAATATAAAAGATGCTGGTGGTTATATAAAATATTCTACTCTTTATAAAGTAGTTAAAGCATGTCTGTCATTATTGAATGTAAATTCTCAACCAGAAAGAGGTTTTCAACTAACAATTCTGTTTTGACAAAGGAGAGAGCTTCATTATCGGAATTAACAGTTCAAAGTTTATGTATTAGATGTAACACAATTAGAGAAGAAAAGAAAGGACGAGGAAGATGTAGGAGCTACTTGTGAAAAAAAGTTTAAACAATCGCACCTATTAGAAAAAATTAATGAACTCGAGAAAGAAAAGAAAAATTTGCTTGATAATCAGTGTGTAGCTCAAAAACTTTTGGATGATGCAACTAAAAAAATAGTTTGTGCTATCAGTGATAATATGAGTGATGTGAAAGTTGGACAAATGATGCTGTCTGCTGCTAATGCAGAGATGGCATCTGTGAATGATAAGTTAAAAAAGTGCAGTATTAAGTAATCAGAATTAAATGCTAATGCACCCAGTTCAAAATGAACATGATTCAATTATACATAAATTAGCTGTTAATTTAAAGCATTTATCATGTAACTTATTAATTTTCAAAAAATGTTCACTATGGAAAGTTTAAATTTCTGTATCATTTTTCATATTGTTGTATTAAAAAACTCAGAATTTATTAAATAGTTTATTCCTTTCTAAAATGTGTTTTATGCATAAAGCAGAAATTAATATGTAAAAGTAACATTGGTTTTTTATAAATATTGAAAAATGTCCTGATATTTCTTGAAAATAGTATCCTGAAAAAAATTTCTGTACTCTTACCCCTGCTCTGTCCATGGAACTCATTGGGGGTAAGGGGTACACTACATTGAGATTTTTATCTATAAAATCTGAACAGATTATTGATGTCTTGTGAAAGGTAAATTTTGCAGAAAATAAGATTAAAAATCCTTTAAATTTTAAATTATTTTTAGTGTATTGCTTAGCTGTCATCTTAACCTTCTCAATTGTAAACGTCACTGTTTGATGAGGGCTGACAGTACTCACGATTGTGAAGTGAACTACTTCCTTATGCAGAGTAAAGTATCAACATGGAAGCATATTTTTCTATTATTGATCAAAAAATTACAATTTCTCTAGCCAAATCAATTAACTACATTTTCTGAATTTCATTAAATTTTAATTCCAAAGCTGTAAATATTATATAATTGTATATATTCAGAGCAAATTGCACTTATAATAAGAATCAACACAAACAAAACTGTTAAATAATATTAAAAATTTTACATTTATAAAACATTAATAGTTTTTTAGCATTTTTCTCCATTTATTATGTGAAATTATATTCTAGTTCAGAAATGTTATGATTTTCTTCCTAAACTACTGTGCTGTTTCTATTTAAATGTGTTTTATTTTATCTATATTTAAATATCCATTCAGAATTTATCTAAAGGAAATTTTTCATTTATTTTAGACATGCTCTTCGAGAATACAATATTCACAAGTCTCTTGATCATCCTCGTGTTGTAAGACTGTATGATGTTTTTGAAATTGATGCTAATTCGTAAGTACATTTTAAAGTTGTAATTTTTATTCTTAGTTACTATTTATATATGCACCAGTCAAAAAATTTTCTATATTTAACAACTTTAATCAAATGCTTTGTATCAGATTTAACACCTTAACTGTCTGGGTTTCTGTGAAAAAAGTGCTTCATTTTTGCTTCGCGGTGGCAACATAGTTTTGGCTTCCACTTTAATGCAAGTTTTTCCTCCTTTAGCAGTTGTCAAGTATGCAAAACCCTCTAAATCTTGATGAGATGTATTTCCACTGTACCCCGGACCACTTCACAATAATCACATTCTAATGATTAACAGTGGGGAAGTTCATCAATTGCTTTCACCTGAAGAAACCTTCATGTGTTGGCCATTTGTTTTGTGAATGTTCTGCTAGAAAATTTCTTCAAGTCCCTATTATAATTTTTTATTACACTAAATATGAATTTTTATTTAATTATTTTGTAAATTATTAATACAAAATTTTATTTATTTCTAAGCAGTTTTTGTATTTAAAATCTTAAATAAATAAAAAATATATATAAGATGGCTATTACAATAAATATCATATTATAATTTTAAAATACCATTTTGCTATATATATATATATATATATATATATAAATACAATACAGAATATACAATACAATAGGAAATCTAGCCAGCGCAAAGGCCGTTAAAGAAAGATTTGCCAATATAAATAAGATAAAACATGAAAAATATGAAATTGGAAAAGCACTGAAATATATGAAACAAATGAAAAGAAGAAGAAAGCATAGGGGCCACGTCTTCATCAGGAGGGAGATGGCCAGCCATGCAAAAAGAAAGAACACTCTTTTTTTAAATGCTCGAAGGACAAATGTCTAAATATCTTTGAGCAATTCCCCCAAAGAGTGTTCGTATTCAATGAACTTAGGTTAAAACATTTGAATAAATATAAATGCAGAAAATTAGAAATACCAATAAATGAAACATAAACGCAATTTAAGATACTCATATAAATGAAACATACATGTATACAGTAAAAAATTAAATACATAAAGCCAAAGTCAGCAAATCAGATGGAATTTCTATATGAAAATAGTATGAGAGTTGCCAAAAGTAATTTTAAAATTATAGTTAAGAAGTGTTGCCAGTTGTAATTAGATTAAATTTAAAATATAAATGTAGCTGTTTTCAGGATTCTTGTAAGAACGTCAATGCTTAGGTGGCCCTTCTGAAGTTATAAAAACTACACATTACTTCAATCTTACAAGCGATTCCTTATTTCCTACATATTTTAAAATAAAATTAATTGGAATATATATATATATATATATATATATATATATATATATATATATATGTAAACAAAATGTAAGCTTTTTTAGTAAAAATCGGAAAAAATTTTTTATTTCCCAGATACATAAAAATGTAATGATTTTAAATAGCTGTAATAATAAGTTAATTTGCTGTTTAATTGTTGATAGGTAATTAATTGCAGATACTTTTTAAAACCAATACTATATTTTTTTAAAATGATAAAATAATTTTCAAAATCATTAAAAGAAATGGTTCTGTTGCTTTAATACACCCAAATTGAAGAATTTAAACATTGTATATTTTTAATAATTTAAAAAGTAAAAAGATAACTTAATTGCCTAACAATCGATTTCATTTAATAAGTATTGAGTGCAAAGTAAAATACTGACAACAGATGAAATTTTGGTGAAACATTTTGAACACAAATTTTTTTCATATTAAATTTCTCATATCATAAGATCTCCATTTCTAATCATGTAAAATATCACTCCACACAAGATCCAGTACTCTTATTTTATAACTTTTAGCATTAAATTGTTTTGCACAAATATTAAAATTAATGCGCCTCTCGTATGAAAATTTGTTTTTCAAAAGGAGAATAATAGCGAAAATGTAAAAACAGGGATTTCTTAACACTATTGTTCACAATAGTATTCTAATAATTGAATATTTAATATAGAACTGGTCAATATAACATTTTTTCACATATTCCAATTAGTCCTACATTAAATGTATTTTCCTTTCTCAGAATCATAACTGCTTTGACATGCAAATCATTAAAAGCGGTATATTTAGTGAAAGATTTTTTTAAGTACTTTAGTATGATAATGATTTAACCTCCTTCTTTTGATGGTTATAAAATTAAAATATTTACCTATCTTTGATTTGATTAATCAAATATTTTTATATAGTTTTGATTAAAGAAGTATTTACAAAATTAATTTTTGTAAGCATAAATTCATTAACCAGAAATGAATACTTTATCTAGTTGGACAGTATTAATTTTACAGTAAAGTTAACCTGTTAAAAATACATGTCATAATTTATTCTTTATAATTTATTATATTTTATATCTTTGGGATATAATAAAATTTACACCCCAAAGGTTAAATTTTATTTCTTATGTTAGAAACATCTTATGGAAGGTCACATTATTTTGCTTCGTATTAGAATTAAGTCATTAAACTTTGTTTTCATAAGTACTCGAAAGGGACAAAAAGTCATAGCATAGTGCTTATTGGAATTTTTAAATATTTAAATTTGATCATAAGTTAATGGTGAAATCATATTATGTCTCTGAAACAGATATACATATCTGAAATGAGCAATTTTTGATGCATTTTAATATCATTTGTCTTATATTTTATCAAAATTTATCTAATTTATATCAAAATATAAATTAAAAGTGAAAGTTTGAATCAAAATTAAAATTTTCTTACTAAAAATAATAGTTTTTTTGTGAAGTTATAGACCTTAGTCGTAACAAAATAATATATTTTTATGTGGAATAAAGAGTAACACAGTTCCCATTCTAAAATTCAAAAATACTTATATAATAGAATTTATTCCCCCATTTTTTTTGAATACCTCGTTTTTGGTATTTTAAACAATGGTTAAAGTAAAACATAATTAAAAAGCTGTTGCTTCCTTGAAACACTTTCGATTTTCACTCACATTAGTTAAATCAACCATAACTGCTCTGTAAATAAATATCCCAGCTACGATTTCACAATGATCTATCAATTCTGGGGGGGGGGGTTGTATTTTAAGCATTGCAGTGAGGCCAGTTGCCCCTACCAAAAGGCTCCGGATAGCCAGAAAACGCACTCAAAATTTTTGCAGAGTTAACTCTGGATATCCGGCCAAGAGGTTAAAGTCACATCATTTTCATATTTTTATAGCTTTATTACTCAGATTATTTATATTGCACATTCTATCCCTGTATTTCTGTTACATTTAATATTTTTTAATATCACAACAGGTTTTGTACAGTCTTAGAATACTGTGATGGTCATGATTTAGATTTCTACCTCAAACAACATAAAAATATTCCTGAAAGAGAAGCCCGTTGTATCATTATGCAAGTAGTCCATGCTCTAAAGTACCTGAATGAAATCAAACCACCAATTATACACTATGATCTCAAGCCAGGTAAATTTTGTCTTGTTTCTTTCTTTGTTTGTGTTATGTTAGGTAAAACTTAAAAATATAGCAATTTTACATAGAGAAAACTGTTTCTGTCTGTCTCTCTATTTTGGTTAAACTTCTCGTTTTTTAAATTTTGCTTTGTTTTTACCTTAGCACTCTTTACATATATTCTATGAACAAAATATTTTGAATGTTTCATTTTAATTTTTTTACACATTTCGTTCAATTACAATAATGAGATATTGAAGTATCTATCACAAAAGGGTGTTTCTTTAATTTATTTCTTGCTTAACATGTCTGTGGCTATCCAAGCAAAATTTATATGATGATCCTCTGATACTAGATTTTTTTTTTTTTTTTTTTTTAATTTGCTGATGGGGGAAAAGGTTTTTTAGACAATTATGTAGTTCCAAGAAATAATAAAAGGAACAAATTAATTAGAAATGATTAAAAAATTACCAAATGATTAAAAAAATCTTAGCTCAATGTGTTCTTTTTCAATACTTATGGAGGGTTATGGTTCAGAATTAATCATTTTTAATATGCAATTCCAGCCCCCATGTTAAACTCAATACAAGTATCTATGCCATTTTAATGAAATTCCTATTCTCCGAACTTTTGTAAGTAATCAGAGTGATAAAAAATATTTAATCAATTCAAGTCAAAAAAATTCACTTTTGAAATATTTTGTATTTTTTCAAACATTTACTCATGCAAATGTCTGCAACTTTAATTAATGATTATGTAAAGTTTTTTCCTCCATGGCTCTTTTGACTCTCTTTTTAATGGAACTCAAAAGATTTAAGTTAGTTTCAGCAACATTATAATACTGCTCTCAGAATTGTATTAGATTTCTGTAATAGATTTTTTCTTTACTGAAGTTTCTATAATTATGATAAAATGTGTGTGTTGTTTCATAGCATTTGCTAATTTAATATTTTATTTTTGAAGCCTTTATGTTTTATATTCTATAACATTATTCTTTTAATTATTTTCTTATAAAAACATCTTTATACTTATATATATATATATATATATATATATATATATATATATATATATATATATATATATATATATAAACACTAACAAACAAATCTTGTTAGTACAAAAAAAAATAATAATAATTTCAGTCAATTTGCTCATCAGCCTGAATTTTTACTGAATTGAAGGTTACAATTAAATACTGAAACATGTATTTTATACATTTTTCATTGTGAAGTAATATTTTTGTAGTTCCAAATAAAGGAACTACTTTTTGTACAATTGATTTGCTTAGTTTTTTTTTTTTTTCCATTTTGAGTCCTTACCATATTGAAAAGTAATTGCTTATTTATTTACCAAAATGTTTTCATACATTATAAACTATCAAAGCTACTAAAGTGTCTAGAAAAAATGGTGAACTTTATAAATTTATAATGTCACTTTTATTCTTCCTTATACAGATATGTTTATTTGTATGTAATATTGGTTATGGAAATAAATTATTATTCAAAACTTTTACCTCATTTATTATAAAAAATCTTTTATTTACAGCAGATAAAGGTATCATGTATTTTTGATACCTGTCCAAATTTTTAACTAATATAGGAAAGCAAAAAAAAAAAAAAAAAAAAAAGATAAGAAGAATTAATAACAGAAGTTTTAACAATTTTTCTACTATTTTAACTATACAATCTAAATTTTTCTGCTTATGTTTTGAGTACTATTATTGGCTGTAACATGTATGTATTAAATTAGTATCATGGATAATCCACTCCAATAGAAACTTTATTCAGAAGATATTTATTGCCATGCTATTTATTTTTAAATTACTCGGTTTAACGTGCCATTCCTCTCCTTATGATTGAAAATTACTTCTTGTAGTAATTTTCATGTTTTGATTTTATATTTCTCAACAACAAAAATAAATTAAAAATTTTTTTATTAATTATAATTTCTTAGTTTTTCAAATATAATTAGTTTAGCTAAAATATGTTTTGTTTTATGACATTTACCTAACAATTCAATAATAATTTACTTATTTTTAGTCACATTAAATATATTTAGTTCTGTTGTTTTGGCAGTAAATTTATCTGAGATTTTACTTAAAAGAATTGATGTTGTTTCTTAAATTTGCAGTGTCAACAATTGTCTATAGAGTTCATATTTAGAAAATATTTCTTTTAAATACTTTAATTAGAGCTAAGTAATAAAGATCATTTAGTTCTTGTATTGAGAATTTTTTACTTAATTTTTTTGTGGAAAAGCTCATTTTTGGATTTTTAATTGCTTTGAAAGCTTTTTCTGTAAATACAATTATTTATTGCTGGTAGAACTGTGGAAGGAAGTGATAAGGCTTCTATCCCACCCCCCCCCTTTTTTTTTTTTCTTGGAATATCCCTTAGTGCAAGGATCCCCAACCCTATGCCTACAGGACCCATCAATTGGTCTTGGTGCACTTGCTGCTAGTTGCTCAATGATAAAATAGTTCAGTTTTCTATTTTCTCATAAAATGCTATGCAATTTTTGTTTTTACTTTTTTAATATTAATTTTTTAATAAACACAACCAAAATAGAAATATCCAGGAAAATGTCTGACATCACTTACAGATACTAATCTAGGGAAATTCTTGTTGAAATAACATTAATTTGTTTTGTATACTTTTTCAATTCATGGTTTCTATGTTTCTACATTTTTGTATTCAGCGTTTACTTCTTTATTATTTTTAATTACTTCCTGTGTTTATATTAAAATGAGTTGATCAAATATAAAACAATGTACCTATCATTGCTTATTTGAGGGATTTTTCTACAAATGTGAGATTATGTCAGCAATACAAGGCTTAAAGTTATCAGATAATATCATTGCAAGAATAATAGCTATTTCGGAAGATATGCAAATACAATTGAAGAGTGATTTGGAAGTATGTCAGTAGTTCTAATTACAATTTGATGTATCTACTGGCATAGCAGACATTGCACAGTTAACAGTTATGGTGAAAATGACATTTATTGATAATAGTTAAAAATATTGCCTTGAAAGAACAGACAACAGGTGAGATATTTATGAAACATCAAAAAAAAAAAAAAATATCTAGTTTGATAAATATGAATGCCTCTTCAGAATCTGTTTGTGATAGCTTCTGATGGGCCACCAGCAATGGTGGTAAAGGTGAATGGTTTTATTGCTCTTAATATAAAATATCAGTTATTTCCAGATTTTATGTTGTATCATTGCATTATCAACTAGAAAGTTTACAGTAAATTATTGCATTTGCACATATAATGAAAATTATCACCGAAATAGTTGACTTAATTCAAGCAGCTCCTTTGCAACATCAGCTTTTCAGGGCACTGTTACAAAATCCTGATAATGCTGACCTTATTTTGCATACTGAAGTACACTGGCTCAGTAAAAGCAAACTACTTGATAAATGTGTACGTTTAATTGAAGAAATAAGAAGCTATCTTGTAGCCAGCAATTAAATGTCGTTAGAACTAATGGATCCTCTTTGGCTTACAGATCTGTTTTTTCTAACAGACATAATAGAAAAACTAAATAATTTAAACTTGGAGTTTCAGAAAAATGATAAACATGTATCAAAATTGACAGGAGCTGTAAACCTGTTTAGAGCTAATATAGTTTTGTGGACATCACATCTGAAAAATGACTTTTGTGCATTTTCCAAACATAAAAAAATGATAGTCAACATTGAAATTGGCTGTCAACATTTGTCATCAACCTCCAATTTTTTTTAAGATCGATTTGAAAAACACTTTCAACAATTTAATGTTATCAAACCTAAGGTCACCTTTTTTGCAAAATCCTTTTACCAACCAAATAAATGTAACTGAAATTGCAACATAATTTTCCAAATTTCTTAAAATAAGGTGATAAAAAATGGGAGTAGAAATTTGGAGCTTTTCAGAATTACTTTGTCTTTAAAATTGTTGCATCAAATTAGAAATTCTGGAATATAATTCAGAAATAAATTTCAAGAGCAGCATGTAAAATAAGGTTGTGTCATACTTGTGTGAATCAATGATTACTTGCAAGAATGAATAAAATCATATTCTCCCTGTTGTTAAATGTTGGCCAGTGAAGTGCTATACCAAAAGATCACATTGATTGTATTTTATGTATATTTAGATATTTTTTTTACTTTGTTTTGCAAGCAATTTAGTAATCATTTACTTTACACAAGAATATTAATTCTAATTATATTCATATGTTAAATTCAGTTTTAAAATTGAGTCTCTTGTGCATTATATGTATTGTGTATTAACTATGTCCACCAACTATAAATTTACCATAAAAAATAAATGATGTTCACCACTTGACTGATATTCTGGTATGTGCTCTTAGGTGCAGAAAGTTTGGGATCCCTGCCTTAGTATATCAAACCTTTTCTTTTTTTGTGGATTTTCATTGTTTAATTTTGCAACAAATTCATGTTGATGATGTTTCATTTCCCTGATATGTAACGCAGATCATTTAGAAGTTGATGGAAAATTATAAGGAGTCTATATGGAATGGATAAATTTATAAAAATTGCAAGATAAAATTGTAATAAATAATTTACTCTTATCTTTTTTTCATATTCACATCAAAGACAAATGAATTAGATGTAATTTTTAGTTTTATAATTATATTAAATTATGTGTGGGAATAGCTTTAAGGCAAAATTAATTTTGAAAGAGTGTAGGAAATTTTGTTAGAAGTGTGGAAATCTTGTTCTTTCCACTGTGTTTGTGTTTATATATATATATATACATACATACATATATATATATATATATACATACATACATATATATATATACATACATACATATATATATATACATACATACATATATATATATACATACATACATATATATATATACATACATACATATATATACATACATACATACATATATATATATACATATATATACATACATACATACATATATATATATATATATACACATACATATATATATATATATATATATATATATATATATATATATATATATATATATATATATATATTTGATTGAAAAAAGTTGAGATTCATTTTTTTAAGGTTATTAGCATGTTATTACAATTTGTTTAGTTTAGACTATGATGATAATATCTTGTAATAAAAAAATACTTTAAATTAAAAAGAGCACTAATTTAGTCTGTAAACTGTGTAATGACTACTTTTTAATTTGTACTGTTTTTTGTTTAATTAATTTATTGCAAAGAGTAACTTCTTTATTGCTAAAAATAAAGGGAAATAATATGTAAGTCTAAAATGGTTGAATATATATGGTACAAACTGTTTGAAAATTTTTCAGTTTCTATTTTTATGTATATATTTTTTGTTACTTAAGTTCATTATTCATCTTAATAAATTTTTGCCCTCATTTATTTTATATTTTATGTTGTGTGGAAGCAGTAACAACTTTTGATACATTTAAAATATGTTCCCAAAAGTAATGTTTTTACAATGTAAATTTTAAAAGAATATTGAATCATGTTTTGCAAATGTTGTTTATTAGTATCAATTATAAAACATATTATAGATAAAAAATTATGAAACATTTGGCAGCAAATAAGCATGGAAAAAGATAATGAATTATTTTTCTTGAGTGTTAGAACTAATGGTATATAATTTTCTTTGTGGAGAAGGTAAATTAACTGTAACAAATTATTTAAAGACACAAATATTTAATAAAATAATTATAAGTTTTCTTCTTGATTCAATGTTACATTATTACTATACACTTGTTAGTCAATTACAGTTTTCTTTTAAAATACAATAGCTAAGTTTTTGTTTGTTTATTAGTAAACGGCTAATCTTCTTGCCATCACTTCTATCTTGAGAATTTAAAATTTTTTATCAAACAATTATATATGTAGTGCATATATATTGAGAAATTTATTGTTAGAAATTAATAAAAACCAATTAAGTTAATGCTTTTTTTAATTTTTGAAAATATATATTGTTATTTGTATCACTAAAACAAATCTTTTATTTTAATGTTTCTGTTATAAAATTGTTATATAACTTGATTTTATATTGTTATAGGAAATATCCTACTTGGTAGTGGGGAAATCAAAATAACTGATTTCGGGTTAAGTAAAATTATGGATGATGAAAATTATAGTCCTGAAGTTGGAATGGATCTAACTTCTCAAGGTGCTGGAACATATTGGTAAGAACATGTTGCAGTTTTTAATTATTATTTGCTAAACAGTTTTTTATATTTCATTTTTGTTCTTATGAAATTTTTGTTTGAAATGGTGTTTTTTGTAAATATTTTAATATTTTTAGTTTTATTTTCTTAGAAATTAGTTTTAAGTAAAGCTCTAAAAACAAATTTTTAATTTAAATCTATTACATAATAAAGGAAAAATTTAAGACAATTTTTTCATTTGGCAAATTTTTTCGAAAAAGTTTTTATTCAAATTTTTCTTCTGAAGTTTATAATGTAGTGTAAATTATTATTCGACTTCTATGATGTTGGCTACAAAAATTAATAAAACTTAATTTTTTTAAGCTTACATATATTCAATATTTATATAACTTTGCCATGTCTTTATATTAGATTTAATCGATAAGTTGTAATTTTTATTCATGTTTATAAATTTAATTTGCTTTGCTGCAAATTGCATCGCCAATGTTTTAGAAACAATATTTTTATTCAAAAAAATGTGAATATATTGCATATAAAAATATACAAATTGTTACATATTTTAATCTAATAATTATGTATGCATTATATTCTATTTGAGTTATAGATTTTTCACTAATGTTATGTGATGAAATGCAGGTCTTGAAATGATAATTATAAACTAATTAGCTATGTAATTTTAAGGTTACTAAATTTTACTTATTAAAATATGAAAAATAAAAGTACTTTTCTTCATTTTTTAAGTCATTTTTTAATTATTTTTTCTTTTATAAGGTATTTACCTCCAGAGTGCTTTGTAGTAGGCAAAACTCCTCCAAAAATATCATCTAAAGTGGATGTATGGAGTGTGGGTGTAATTTTTTATCAGTGCCTATATGGAAAAAAGGTATACATATTTATTTTCAATAAATGTTAATTTTTTTTTGCATTTTATTGTTTTAAATTGGATGTATTTTAGTGAATTTGTTCTGCATGATTTTAGCTGTTGAAACTTTTTATTTAATATGCTATGAAATGCTTTTCTATAATATAATTTTATATCATTTTTAAATTGTTTATTAATAATAATTATGAATAGAAATATATGAATAGAAATTACCATGTGGTCCTAAAAAACGCTGGAATAATTAATCTTACTCTTTTATTATGACTTTGTAAAAGATTTCATTGTTTTAAAGTAATTCAGATTTTTCCCCATATTACTTAATAGATTCCTTTATTACTTTATAAATACAAGCATATTTTTATTGTTTTGAATCAGATAAAGATGTTAATTGTTATACAATTACATTATAAAAAATTGAATAATTGGTTTCTTAATAATAATATAAGTAATGATGCTTATAAATGCTAGTAAGGAAGACAAAGAATATTTTATTATATTAATATTTGCTACAATATTTTTATATTTAAACAAAAGTAGTTATTTTTACATATATAAAAATTTAAATTTTAAAAAAATATGTAACATATTTCTTTAACTTTGCTTTTAGTTATTTATTAATTAACATTTATTTCTTGATTAAATTTTAATCAAAAAGCAAAAAAATTTAGTGTTATATTGTTTATAAAAGGAAATTTTCTGTTATGATTAATATGTGCATTTGTATTACTCTGTATCTCATTTTTCAATTTTAAAAGATTAGAATTAATAAGTACATTCTCAATGAAATAAATTTGATCTTTTTAGTGCATTTTCTTTTCAATTTTATGTTGTTATTGTACTTAAGTATAAGTTTATGCAATATTTGTGTTGAATTCATTATAAAAGAGTTTCAAGACCATCCTAACACTATGGCCTTTGGCAAACTTTTGTACATTGTGATTAACTTTAGAATATCTTTAAAAGTCTGAATTTTAGCAAAAAATAAAAGTGGAAATTCTCTTGAGAAAAAAATTTTGTCAATTAATGCAATGCTCTTATATGAAAACAAAACATTTTGTTTGAAATTTAGCAAGTTTTAACCATTATAGTTTTTGTCCATTCTTTTAACTCTAATAATTTTAATAATTTTTGACGTATTTGTCTACCACTCTGGAATAACAACGTTTTCCTTTTTCTCTTGGGAATTTTTTTAGTAGAAAAATTTTAAATCAGGTTTCTCTTGTATGAATTAAGCATTTTTGTTTTTAAAAAAAAAAAAAAAAAAAAAAAGCAGAAAGCTTCCTTTTTGTATACGATTCATATAATGATTAGCGATTATGAATATATTAATTATAATTATTGATTACTTTCCAGTGTTTTACAGTAATGGTATTTTCTTTTTTTAATCTTAAATTAGTATTTTCAATTAAATATTAAAATGTTGCTTGTCCTTTCCAGCCCTTTGGCCATAACCAGTCTCAAGCTACTATTTTAGAAGAAAATACTATTTTAAAAGCCACAGAGGTTGAATTTCCAGCCAAACCTGCTGTTAGCAGTGAGGCCAAAGTAAGAATTTTCACATCTTTTTCATTTTTCTTGACATATCATTTAACATTTAGATGTATTTGTGTATTAAATTTTTATGTTTAATGTAGCTATTTCTGATAATTTGATACAAAGAAAATTAACTTGCATATTGTTCAGTTCATTATTTTTTTTATCACTATATGATAGCTTGTGTCTTTGGTTTTAAAATATTGTATAGAGATAATGGTATTTGCATACTTTTGTTTTTAAATTCCTGATATTTTTATATTATTAATTGCCAAACTTTAATGTTTTGATAGTAATATTGAATGGGAAGAAAATTGAGTGCATAAAATAATTTGTGAATTTTAATTAAAGAATAGGGGAATAGCATATACTATTTTAATTAAATTAATTTTAAACTGACATGTATTTAAATTAGACCTTGGTTGCAAAAAATGACCATAGAATGACAAATGAATGGAAACAATTATAAACTTTTCAAAATAAAATATTTTAAAATGCTGCATTTAATGCATATGCAATAATGCATATGCAATGAAATGAAAAATGTTTTGTTTTGCAGAATTTTATTCGGAGGTGCCTGCAGTATCGGAAGGAAGATAGGATAGACGTTATATCGTTGTCAGCTGAAGACTATTTAAAACCGAACTATTCCAAGCACAGTCGACAGTCCAATGCCTCTCTGGATAAAACATAGCCTTGTCATTAGTTACTAATTATCTTTCAAATCTCTGTAAATAGCCTGCTCTGCCACACTGTGAGAGGGCAGCTCAGCTTAAGATTGTTTGCCACTTTCCTTCTGAGGGGTTGAACTGTTTGCCCTCAGTGAGCAGGGGGTGTGCACTCAATCTCATGCTGGTAAATATTATTCTGCTTCATTCCTTGTTCCTAAATCACTCGGAGTCTGCCAAGGAAGTTTGAGGAGGAAAGAAGTTGTTGCTGTGATAGGAAAGTGTGGATGGAAAGACTCTTCAAATACATCCACACAAGCATTATTAATTATATATATATAAATGTATGTATAATATGTTTGAACTCAAAACAAAAAATAGCACCATCACAGCATTTTTTGCTTGTGATTTAAAACTTGTTTTGTTACTAACAGCCGCCAGGAACTAGCTCGAAACTGGCAGGGCTGTCTGTACGTAGCCTGTACAATGAGTCTAATGAAAGTGTGTAATTGCGTTAAGAGTGTTTGGAATTAATGTATAAAACTTCCAAATGATTTAAATGTATGCATTTTGTGAAATAGTGTTTGTATGTTCTGATGAAAGCTAACTATTCCATGCTTCCAGAAGTAGTAATACAAAGGGCTTTCTCCTTGCTATTTACTGTGCTCTTGGCACAGTAATAATAAATCATTTTGTGATTATGACCTTAAAAAAATTTTTTTTTAATCCTGGTGGCCAAATTATAAGATAGTTGCTTAAAATGCTTTTGTCGTTTTTATTAAAAATTTAAGGAATTGTTAATTTTATTAATTTAAGCATTCTTTGATTTCTTAGTCCTTATTAATCACAATTGACAATTGCTATCATTTGACTGATAAGATTCTTTGAGTGACTTAAGAAGATGCAATTAATATTTGACTGCAAATCATATTTATAATTTTTTTTAAAGGATAATAATATAAAATGGACTTTTTCATTAATCTTTTGAAAATAAATTTCAAGTTGATAAAATTTCAACTGACTGATAACTGCAAATTTGGCTACAACATATCTCATGAAAATCATCTTTAAATGCAGATAAGCTTTAAGCAGGTATAAAATTCATTATTTTGAACTTTTTTTGTTATGTAACAAGAAAATTTCGTGAATCTTTTATGTTGATTCAATAATTTGTATTTCTAGTTTTTTTTTTTTTTTTTTTTTTTTTTCACAAAATAATAGAAATGTCATTTTTATGCAATATTTTTTTAAAATTTTATTTAATAATTTTTTTAATTAATCAATTATCTTGTATCAGTAACATTTTGTGTTTTATTTCTTGTTATCAAAAGACTTTATTATTCTATAATTCACTATCATCTTTAGTAATTTTTTTGTAAAAAACTTTAAAAAAATCTTCATGTGTATATTTTTATTAATTTTTCACTTTTTTATACAGTAAATATTTCTTTTATCTGATACACATTCTATGAGTTTTAAAAAAATAGAAGAAATATTTCCGAAACTGTATTATATGTATTTGAGCAATAAAAGGATGCATGTGATGATCGCAAGTAGCCTTATAATTTATGACTAGGAAAAGCATTTATTTAAACTTGTAAATTTATATTATAAAAAATAATTAAAATATAGTGTGTGTAATTTGTAACAACTGTCTGTTTTCAGTATTGTAAAAATACTTTGAACTTGGGATATGTATATAAAATAAAAAATCAAAAGTTTATACAAATTGTAAGTAAAAATCATTTAATTCTAAATCAACACTATATTCATTTGCTGTCAATAAATTACTAAATATAAATCAACAAAAATTTTGTGTTGATATTTTCTTCTGTTTATTATAAGTGAGGATGAATTATGAAGTAACTTAGTGAAAGTATATCAGGTTATATATGAAAATAATCATAAGAGAAAAGTAAAATAATTAGTATGTTTTAAATGCCATAGGTATAAAAGTTGTTAAAATGTCTTAGTAACATTTATAATTTACACAATAATTTATGTATTTTGGTACATTTTTAAAATTTTTTGTTTATTAATAAATATTTCTGATGAGAAAATAATGCATTATGAAAAAACTATTAATGTGTATTGAATTTTGATTTTTGCATTAATAAAGTTTATTCTTATTTTTAAAATAAAACAATCAAATTATAAAATATTTTATAATTTATATTCTTTACTACTTAGAAAAATTTTGAACAAAATAATTATTTTGCAAATATTTTATGATAAAAATAATATTCTTTAATAATTCATTTTATAAATAATCAAGCATGATTTCAATATTATCGCTTTAATCTGTGCTGCTGTCAGTTAATTTTACAAAGCAAGAAGAAAGCTAGACATGGAATGAATGTGTATTCAGTTTATTAAAAGTCCTTCAGGTATTGATAATTTCTGTCATTAACTCTGATGTAAAAACAACTGTATTCTTTATAAGAAATCAAGTTTTCAAACTATGTTCTCAGAAAATAATTTAGCTTGATGACTGCATTTTGAAATATCTGTTGTATTTATTATGTGATTAATTTTTGTTATTTTGTGAGTCATTTAGATTTTTGTTATTTTATTAAAAATTCAACTTAATTTATTAGTTTTTGTTAAACATGTTTTCTTTGTCAACTGTTTTGAATTTAGAACTAGGATGACACCAACAAATTATCCTATATCTAAATTCAAGCACTACACATTCTTTCAGGAAAGAAACTTCCTGTTAAGTAACGATATTGTTGTCTGAAAACTAGTAATCTGACACTTCCATGAAAAGATCCTTATCTTTAATATGCTTCAGAATTTTTTTTTTTTTTTTTTTTTTTTTTTCCCCTCATACTAATGTCTTCCACACTTCCATTGTGAATATTATCAATTGTGTCTCTGTTCATTAAAAAAAAAAAATAGGTTTGCTAATTAGTTATTCAAAAATAGATATCAAGATCTATTTTCTTTAAAAATTGATTTAGAAGTCTTATGTAATCATATTTTTTGACTGAAAGACTGAATTTTGAAAAATATTCACTTTGTGTTATGTGAAACCATGACAGTATGGAGGTTCCTTGTATATCTTCAAATACATGTAGATATTAGAAATATTTGTTGAAGTTAATTGTTACATATTTAAAGTAATTATCAGTTTGAGGAATTTAGTGATGCATTTTGCATCATTATTGTACGGTATTACTTACATCCAGTTCAAATCATCTTCTTTTACCAATATACTTTTATTTTTTCTTTCAACCAAAAACATATGCAAATTTGCTTAATGATTGTTTCCTCATGGTGCCAGAAAAAAGTGTTAGGAAGTTTGTAAAACACTTCTTAAAAATGATGTCACTAATTACTATATGAACAAAATGAAAAACTTAACTATGTGTTTATCAATAATTATTTAAAATTAATGCACAAAATAAATTAAAAATAATTTATGAATCACATTAGAAGTTGAAATGCTGATTTCTGGTGAATTTAAAAATATTAGGATATTTAACATGAGAATTTTTATTTTGTCTTCAATTTGTTATTATGTGTTTATTTAATTTTTAAAAATTGTCTCTCTTTGTCTTTTTTATTTGAAAAAAGGAAAATGGAATTTAAATCTAATGTTAAGTTTCGTTTTAATTATGTTTCTTGAAATCTATAATGGAAATCATTTATTTAAAATATTTACTAAAAATATGCATTTTTTTAATGCTATATAACTTAAAAAATTACAAAATACATGTTTTATTTATTTTATATTTTAAATTTTCAGCACCATGAAAAATAACATAATTTTTGCTTCAATGATAATTTATTAATTAAAGAAATTTTTACTTAAAAATATTTATTATATTCAGCTTCCATAAATGATTTTAAAGTTTCAGAAAATTTATCTTATTCTTAAAGCATAATAAAACTGAAAAATTTCCTTTTATTTTGTTGGATTAAATTTCATAATTGCATTTCTGAAATGAAGATATTTCTGTTTAATTAATTTTCTTCTCAAAACTAAACCTCTTTTACTAAAAAGATTTAAGAGTGTTCTTTCATTGTCATGTTATGTTGCCTAATCATCAATAAATCATGTTAAAAATTAAAATTTTGTGGCACATCTCAGGGAATTGTAATTTTTTTTTTAATTATCACTTATGCCAATGTTTACGGATCATTTTGAAACTAAAAAGCTATGAGGTTAAGTTATTTTAAAATGCAAAAAGAAATTTTAATTTGATAAATGCTTTAACATTTTCAAAATAAAGCTCTAAATTTTTTTATGTTCCTTACTTTTTTCTTAAAAAGAATAAAAAAAAATAAATAAATAATACAAAAATTTGTACTTTTGAAATGTAACTTATTAATGTAGATGTATGCACCATTTGTTGAAGTTACTGCTAAACACATTTTTGCTTATGGAAGCACCGATGGATTTGTTTCATTTTTTGTTATTGCAAAAAATCACTTAATCTCAGCTGTGAATTGTAAATAAAGATAAAAGGAAAACAGCTTGTATCATAGTGTAAGCTGACGATGATGAGAAAACTGTGTCATGCCATGTCATTCAAATGCATGACAACAATTGAATAAAAAGAAATGTGTAGAGACGATTTCTGTAAATGAAAATGCACTTGTGTTTTCTTATTTCAAGAAATATAATCAATGTCTCTAAAAACATGAAATGAATAAATCAAAATTAATACCGAAATGTAAATTTGGTACATGAAATTGAAAGTTTATTTTGGGTTAACCTAAATTGAGATGTTTGATTTTAATTTTGAAAGTGATATTAAAATTGCTTGAAAATTTTTAAATGTTGATTGTAATTTTCCTTGTTAATTTTGAAGATATTTAATAGTGTCAAACATGCATGTTTCAAAACTGCTTTTTCTGTAAAATTTAAAAATGATTTGTCTTAAAAATTAATTGCTCTAATTATTTTTTATTAATGAACAAAATTATAAGTATTTAATAATTATAAAAAAATGTTATGCCATCTCTATTGCATACTGTACTAATAAAAACAATTTTTAAAGTCTGATCCACACACAAGGAATATTGTAAAAAAAGTATTTGCAAAGTTCAAAAAATAGAAAAGGTATATTTGGAAATTTAAATAACTTTTTTGAAAAGAAATTTACAATTAGACATTACATTTATGTTACTAATACAAACTTTTATGATAAAATAATAAATTTGAAAGCTTTAAAATTTATATTTTAAATTAATGGGTAAATTAAAAATGTTTTTAATTAATTTTTTTTTCCATAGAATTTATTTTTGTGTCCTATATTTATCTTTTACATTTCATTCTTAGAAATCAGATGTATACATAATTTTTTAGAATCAGCAAGTATAAAAAAATGTAAAAAGAAAAAATTTCTTATAAAAATTGGTGTCAATTGCCTGCTAAAAATCTAACTAGTTTACATTTAGATTAAAACTTTGATTTTCAATATTAGTGTGTTTATAGTTAATATATTTTTACCATAATAAAACATAATTTTGAAAATTTTGTGTGATCTAATTTTTTGCAAATGGTTGTGTGATTGAGCATTTTATAAATATAATAATTCAAACCAGCATTTCTTTAAATTAGACAGAAATAATGCAAAAATAAATTTTAAATTTTACTATCCATTTTATTTAAATTCATTTTTAACAAAATAATATGGCTTGTCATGCTGAAGTCATTAATCGAAATATTATTTATAGGTTCGTGTTTCATAAAATGTGGAAGTAATAAAATAGTGTGCGGTATTAAAAAAAAATTAGTACTTTTAAATTAGATCTATAATCTAATTTATAATTTTCTTTTATACCTGAAAATCTTATAGAACGCAATGAAGTTTCCTTCATAATAATTGGAATTTTATTCTGTATTAATACAGCAGTTCTTATGTTCAATTATTACTCTTTTTATAGTGAGTTCGAAATCCAATTTTAGCCTATTGATCCCGGTTGAATAAGCTCACTTGTTCAAATTCAAGCTGACATTCAGTTCAACAGTCTGTGTGTTCGAGTGTCATCTAGGATTGATATAAATATTTTTTTAAAAAATTACATCTTGTTCTTCATAGGAAAAAAAAAAAAAACTACATTATATTATTGACACTTATCAGACACTGTAAAAACTCGTTCAAAGTTTTCTGATAAATGCCATTTTATTTTGCTAACAAACTGAAGAAAGCTGGAAACGTATGGGTTTACTGTCAGATTTATTTCTGTTCTGATAGTTGATTAGTTAACGTTTTGACTGTAAGTTATAGAGTACAAGGGTTCGATTCCGACTTCGAGATGGTATGTTTACAAAGGTTCAGAATAGTTTTAAAATGTAGATTTATGTTAAGCTAAACCTATCATATATATATTTGGAATAAAAAAATATTCAATATTAAGGAGTTCTTGTTTTTTTAATCCAAACAATTTGTATTATAAATTGTACAAAAAATTAAATTGTTTTAAAATTTTTTATTGAAATGTATCTTAATAAATAATCTTTAAGAGACGCAGACAATCAATATTATTGGTAGTTGGGAAGAAGTTAAGAGGCCTGTTTAAACGGAACTCATCAGTAGTTACTGAAGAGACAAATGTTTTCCACAGAAGGTATTGAGTTGTTCCAATAAATATGTGCTGCTTTTCGGACAAATGATAATCAGTTTTCAAGAACCTTTTCATTTTAAAGGCACAAAATATATTTCAGTTTTGACTGAAGCTCATTTTGATTTCATCTCGTTTGAATTAACCGAGATATATCAAGAAAATTCCATGACAAAATGTTTGCTTTCAAAACTACTGACTTGATAGATAGATTGCCCCTCTGAAGTTTCGATGTTTATGATTCCAAAGGGAGTATGGTATTGAAAATTTTTGTTAAAATATATTTGAAATCTGCAGGTACGCAAATCAGAAAAACCCAGTTTTTAATTTCTTAAGCTGAGAAATATCGTTCTAATGTAATGCATCTGGAATAATTCCTGTGGTTGGACAGCGTTCATATCATGTCGTTTCAGCAGATTACTCTGATTTTACAAATTCTTTTCCCTATTTGTTGACTTTTCGACATCACAAACTATAGTAATTGCTAAAAATTCTACGGTTTCTTTGAGTACTTTTCAGAAGAACTTTCCGTAGTAAGAGAGTTGTATTTATATGTTGGCAAAGGATGAAAGCCTGAAACTGAGGAACCAAGGTGTAAAGGTCACTCCATCCTCCTCTCTACTTTCTCTTCACACCAATTGGAGGAATTTAGACTTCATATATGAACGTGAAGACATTCCCAATCCACGAAGCTCCAACAATTCTGTCAGGGAATATGTGGTCACCTTTCCAATTGCTGTCCTCAGCAAAAGATGCTGATCTTAACGGGAAGGTACTGTGCCATTGTAGCACCGGCTTTGTGATAGGAATGTGTTCCTAGATCTTATCATTGTTGAATAACGAGAAATAGATACCATGCTTTTCTACGTGTACGTCAGTCGAGGCAGATACTTGGGAATTTTCCAGGTATCCTTGCAACACGTATGTATGGCCCGCTGTTCATTCCAAATGTTTCCGAGAATTGATACTCATATTCTTTTCTTACATACCGTACCCTGCTACCTTTCATGAACACGACATTTCTTTGATTAAGTCGGAATTTGAACTCACTACTTTTCGATCATGAAAACGACACCCTAAGCAGCCAGGCAGTTATAATACTGCTTTGCAACGGCTTTTAACTGTTATTCAACTACCTGCTATGCGCTGCCAAATATGAGAATACTTTTTAAAAGGTTTTGTTCATGTAATAAAACTTTCCAAAATTATATAGACTGCATAGATTCGTTTTACGAATTCGATTCCCTACCATCAAGTTTTGATCCCACCAAGATGACAGTTCTATAAATATTTAAAACAATTAAAGAAATCTCCATTCTAAGATTAAGAATAATAAAAAATCGCATCAAATTTAATGTTTATGGAGAGAAATACCTCAACCATTTTGCTACCATTCTAGCGATAATGGTTTTTGACTAGGGATAGGTATGTTTTAAAAACACAATTTTTCGTGTGGGTTTCTTCGCCAGGTTATCTCATATTTGAAACTGATTTTGTTCAGAGTGTTGTCATTCATTTGTAGCTGTTTAAACTCTATTCATGGAATAATTTTTATACAATTATTGACTATCATGGCTAATAAAAAATACTGTAATAGAAGAAAGATATTTAATTTTGAAATTAAAAAGCATTCGCTTATGCCCATCTTTCGGATGGTCTCTACTTCAAGGTGCCCCTTGGTTTATCATTAATATGGCACCCCTTAGACGATATATTGAATATGGTGATGAAAATATTGTTTAGACTTTTAAACCTATAAAAAAAAATATTTCACTAACTTTAAGTATGTGTAAAAATTTGTTTAATTTTTAAATGTTTGTATCACATTCTTTAGTGTTTTTGGTGCTAATTTATTTCTTTAAATAAGGTTTGGTGACAAAAAAAATCACTAATTTTTGCCAAAGGGCACCCTGTGGAATATATTTTAGTGCTTTTCCATTATATTTCCATACGATAATCGCCGTAAAGAGAAAGGAAAAAATCTTAAATTACTGTTGTAAATATTCCATTTGCATTTGTTTAAAAATGTTTATGTGTTTCGAAGCTACTAAAAATAAATCAAACATTTTATATTTACATTTTATAAACTAAATAATTATCACTTATTGACAATGTTTATTTAAACGCCAATGTTTTTTTTCTGGTGGAAATTGTTAAGCAAATGCATCGGTGATCGATTGACTCAGTATAATGTAATAGTACCTTTTCTCTAATGAAATATACAAAATTAAATTTCACTGTATTTGCCTGTTTCTTACCCTTCGTGACGTGTGACCGTATTGCTTTTCAACCGACAAAATTATCACCAAGCAATCTTTTGGACCAACAAACTTTACTTTTGCTTAGAATTTAGCTTGTTTAGCATTGGTTGTCAATTTTTAGTCAATTTTTGAAGAAAAAATTTCAATTGGCATATATATATTAGATTTAAAATAAAATTTTGTTCCAAAAAATCATCCTATCTATGTTATACTACTCATATTATCGGTTCTTCGTAAAAAGCATGCTATTTCCTTAGGATCATAAGCAGGGTTATAATGGAAAAAATTCTTTAATTTTTTTCCCATATTTCTCTCTTAAAGCACTAATATTGCTTTTGGTACCACTTATGGACCCACAACAAAGTATCCTCTGTACCAAAGATTATGAGGATTTGGCAGCCGCGCAGTTGCTGCCACTTTCGGTGTTGTTCAGTGATTTTGCTGGATCAAGGGACATGAACACAACTTACGTAGCACATTGACTGAAAGGTTTTGATAGCATTAGAATGTTATTTAAGTTCAGCTGTATCCCAGCAGAGCCCACACTCTTGTCGTGAATGATTTTGGTTGGCGATAATTGTAGCTCGCGCCAATCTTGATAACCCTACTTCGATACACTAGATAAGATAAACCAAACTATTTCTGGCATTTCGATCTGGCTTGGCGTTTTCTCCAGTTTGTCGCCATGGGTGTGGGCTCTCCAAAGATTTTACCTAAGTTCTTTTAGCTGTCCATGAAATCAATATGTAATTAAGATTAAAAATTATTTTAATGAATGTATAGACGTATTCATTTAAAATTCATTCATTCAATAGAATCATTTAGTCCTTTGATACATTTACATACATTTGTGTAATTCCCGAAAATTAATATGGTATAACTTTTGTAATTATCTCAAAGAACTATTGGTTAGACTACACCTGAGGGTGCTCTTTGAATTCTCACCAAGTTTATCGCCAAGCTGGGCGATGTTATCCTGTTTATGGTAACCCTAAACGTTATTCTGAAATCCATTCATGATTCTGATTGGTTTATATTTAACCGTTATTTTTGAATGTTTAACGGTATATGTAATTGAGGTCGGTTATTTCTACAGTGGATGTCAGCTGGTAAGGTTTATTTTGTTTTGTCGAAACTTAAATTTAGCCTTGAAAATTACTTCTGCAAGTAAAATCAATCTTAAGTTTCTGTACGATTTGGGAAACAATGGAAAAAAGCAGTGTTTGACTGGTGTATGAATGAAGACTTAATTAGTAATATGTATAAATGTCCTGTTTGTGCGAAAGGCATGTCTCTGGTCGAACGTAAAGATCGATCAGACGGCTTTGAATGGGTTTGTCGTGTGAAAGGATCAAATGCTCACCACATAAAACATCATTAGAAATGGATCGTGGTTTGAGGAGAGCCATTTGAGTATGATAGAGATTTTAATTTTTGCGTTGATGTGGGTGTATGGAGCTAACAGAGAACTGATTAAAACTGAGTTAAATGATAAAACTATAACGGATTGAATTTTGGAAAGATTTTTTGTAGGGATATCTGTGTGGATATATGTGCGCGAAAGTGTAAAATGATTGGGGTACCTGGTGTGATTGTAGAAATTGATGAAAATAAATTTGGAAAAAGAAAATAGGGGTAAAAGGGTGGATGGAAATTGGGTGTTCGGTGGTGTTGAAAGAGGGAGTAAAAGGTGCTTTTATGAAGCTGTTTCAGATCGTACAAAAGAAACTTTACTGAATGTAATTAAACAAAACCTGCCTGGAACAACAATTATTTCCGATTGCTGGAAATCGTACGACTGCCTTTCCGAGAATGACTTCAAACACTTGTCCGCCAATCACTTAAAGATATTCAAGGATCCGGAAATCGGAACCCATGCAAACAAGATTAAAGGAATGCGGTCTGTCATAAAAAGATAATTTCGGAAAAAAGTCACCGCCAGTCAGGCACCACAGAAGCCATTTTTAACTCCTATTTCACGGAATTCATGTGGCGATGGAGGCACACAGATTCTTCTCAGGATAAATTTAAGTAATATCTACAGCTATTAGAGAATTCTGTGTACCTCAAAGTGAGGATATTCCACCAAAATAAAGTGAGTAGATTTTTTTAAATTTTTTTATTTGCTTTCTGCATTATTTTTGAAATTTTATTGTGTTTTGATCGCCATTACGTTTGCCCAGCGTTCCGCGCGAACAGGATTGGCGCCAAATAAAAATAGCCAATCTTGGCAAGGGGCACCCTTAAATATATTTTATAGGGATAAATATACTTTATAAAAATAATTAACATCAGAGCTAATTATTTTTTAAAAGTGGCTATCACAGAAACATTTTTCAGGGGATATTTTCAAATGTATAATTCAGAGAGCATTTTGTGAGACCTTCGGAACACAAAATGCACAAAATTTTTCTACGTTGTAATTTTTTTCTTAATATTCTATATGCGATTGTTTTTCTGCCCCATCTTGTATTATGCTGTAGTTTTTCATAATTTTTATTTGCAATGTAAAGCAATTTTACTTCTGATTTTCCATTTTTAATTACAAATAATTTTGTATACATTAGATTACTCTTATTTGTCTTCTTCCAGCCGAAGCAGTTAAACACAACCAACATTCTTATTATTGTTACCCATGCTCTAGTGACGAGGTTAACATCAGAGCTACCACCTATAAACTTCCACATTTACTGTGACATATTAAGCCCGACTAAAAATCCTCTCCTCATTTGGTTATGGATGAAAGTTGTGACTGGATTAACTGTGTTTAGCAATTTAAATTCGCAAAAATTAGCGGCCAGAAGGATTTCATGATATAAAACCTGAGTGGGGGCAATAGGTTTTATATTTGGCACAGCCAAAAACCACCAAACTGCGATGGTGTCTGGGCACGTTAAAAGCTTAGGTAAGTTTAGTGTTCCTCCGTGTGTGTCGCATGCTGTGTGAAAGAGAAATTGCAAGCTCAGGTGCTGACCTCATCACATGATTGACGGAAGTGTTGACAGTGCTTAACGATAGAAATATAGACAGTGCTAAACATATCGCTAAAACTTTTCTCACTTAAATAAACAAATTTGATTCAATAAAAATGGTGATAATAACTGTACGCAAAATTTACGATCTCGTCTGCTGACTTCTGGAAAGGCGTCACACTGACATCTGAAAGATGTGGGTCATTTAGCTGATCTGACCGAAAACCGCATGAGACCTGTGCACACCACAGTTTCAATAGGATCCAAATGTTTCGCCGTTAGTGTGCCAGTCTTAGAGAAGATGAAAGCTCAGTTGTTGACTTCGTCACTTGACTGCCATTCAAAATGACAAGGTAGTTGTAAAAGGATTGCAATAATTTAACCTAATCTCAACATCTTTTAATTGCGAAAAATTATTGGATTACGTCCAATAAAAATAATATTTGGCACAAATGCCGTGTCATCAAGGATGCCAAATTCCAAATTGTTTTGGCGATGAACAAATCTTGCCAAGATGACGTATTGTGACGTGCGTGATGACGTAAATACTAGGGTTGCCAAAATAGAATTTTATGCATAATTTTAAAAGGTCTCTATATTTATAGCGTATTAAGAACCAAGTTGCCAGATACTCAAGAAAATCCGCCAAAAAAATCACCAAACTCAGAATTTGGCATTCTAGATTATAAGGCATTTTTACCTAACATTTGATTAAGCAAAAAAAGCCTTATACTAAAATTATAAAATGACATACGTTGTTTCTTTTATGAAATTGAATTATTATCTTTGTTCAACGTGTCTTGAGCAATATCAGTTCGTTACAGCGACAGTTTTCTTGTTTTCAGATTTTTACCATGGAGACTAAAAAGTTTTGATATAACAGATCAGATATTTGCGTGATATTTACTAATTTCGCTTCCTCATTTTCAAATCGTGTTATTAATATATTTTTTCTTCTTCTGCCAGGGTCCTCCGAGACGGTCGCGTGTTCGAATGACCATCGATTTCGCTGTCCATTGTGAAAACGTGAACAAAACATTGTTACCCGGAAACGTCTGATGCAGACCCAGTTCCAAGCCGAAGAGCGGTATTTTTCGGCTCGGCGGGTTGTCGACTCGTGGATGAGAGGAGAATTTTAATCGCATTTCAATCGATAAATCAATCAACGAGCGTCTTTTTTTTTCCATTTTTGAACTTTTGAAAGACATCTGAGTCGTATTATAAATCTTCTCAATTGGGAGTGCTTAAGAACTCCTGAATAAAAAAATATTTCGAATCCTTAACAGAAATGCAACAGTAAAAACCAAAAAGACGAAAAAGTTTTATGTGATATGGAATTTAATGTATATTATGAAATTAAAACTTATGTGTTTATATTAAATTGTAAATAATTTAATAAATTTGATTTATAAATTAGCTTCCTTAAAAACTACATTCGCAAGCAATAAAAATTTTTCAATGTAGTAATGATAGTTAGCCCCTGCTTCCTACAAGATTAATTTATCACCTGCTAAAAAAAAAAAAAGAGGAAAAAAAAACCCATAGTTTTCGTATTAAGAAGATTATGGGTATGATACTTGACACCGGCAAAGGCCATTGTGCTGAATGGACCTATCCATTTTAAACTTTCGAAAACTCAAAGATCCTATCACTGTTTTCACGTGAAAAATGCCAGTTTGTTGTGAATTTTGTCCCGTGGTTGAAAATGACGAAACGGTTGGCTTTGATCAGCAAGATCATGCTGAAAAAACAAATGAGTCAATTAGAAGTAGCGATTCAAGTTAGGCTGTTCATTTCTACTGTTCGCCTCCGCTCAACATGACGAAAATTTTACACCATTGCATGTTGAGAAGGTCGACAGCTGAGTTGATACTCAGCTGTCGCCACATCAACGGAAGATCATTGGAACCTATGAAGCTTTTAAATTAAATTATGGTATTGGTCTGGGTTAAGAATCAAACCAATGACCACTTCCGATTAAGAGGGTGACTCCTTTCATCAGCAAATTACAGTAGCTTCAAGAAGGCAATAAAAAATAATCAATTACAAAGGTTAGTGAGAAATTGGTAGTTCTTTAAGATGACGTCAAGTGCATACTCGCCTAATTTTTCTCAATAATTATCCGATTAATTAGGTATAATTAACACAAAAAATACATGGAAACAACCCATACCTACAATCATAAATTGCCTCCACATTCAATTCTCAGTGCAATTAAAATTTACATATTACTAAATGGATAAAGCTGATTTCCCTGACTTTTTTAATCAAATCAAAGCTAATAAGGTTGTAACAGAACTCCCAGTGTTAAGCTATCAGTAGAATAATTGGCTTATACATGAAAATTAAACTTTTAACTGCAATCATGATTCTAAGTGGAATTGAATGTGTATCAACATTTGTTCCCTTCAAAATGTGCAACAGAAAAGCTTTCCTCAGATTTCTCTGACTAAGGAGCTGCAGTGTAAATGAATTAAATTAAAAAAAATAGTAGTGAAATTAATTTATTGAAAGAGTCAATAACAGTTTTAACTTAAATTTAAAAAAAAATTAACCTCATTATTTATATTTATGGCACTATACAAGAAAATAATTGTTCCATAACTTCATGCAGAATATTCAAGATACATAATGTTAATATATAAATGACTTCGTTCAAATCAAAATAATCATTTATCTAGAATAAACTGATACAATTTGTTTTAAGTAGCATAAAATTAAATAATCATTTTAGTCCCTAAATCATGCATTTTATGGATAGTATTTACTATTCAATTGATTATTTGTCATATTTCTTTCCGACTGCCTATTTCTGAAAACTGGAAATCCGCTAATTACAGCCAGTTTTGAACTTCGGTCAAATAACGATGTCGACACTTACTCTGCCCAGAGGTTTCACTGCGACCATACTTCAACGGGGTCAAATACAGAGCCACAACCACCAGTGGTTGTTGACAGAGTCCTCTGGTCAAGAACGACATATTTCCCATTAGATCACATAAATACATAGCGGGACAGGCGAACATCGGACTGTACATTAAAGTTAACGGATTTAGTATGCTCGCTCATTACCAGGGCTTCGTCATTTTGATTCACGGTCAGGTGACGAGATCATACCAGAGTTGGCGCCGCAGAAGGACTTTGGAAGCCACAGATGAGCACACGTCCTAAGCCCACGCAACTGCAGCAACTCAATGAGGGAGAATGTATGTGGTCACCCCCCCCCCCAACCACTGCCGGCAGCAAATGGCGCTTCACTTTGATGTTCTTTAAGGGAAACTGCCTGAAGTTATTGAGCCACTGGAGTTCAACCAGCTCACAGCGGCTCCTGGTAAGATAAGATTATTGCAGAACTAATTTTTTTTCTGTAGTTTTGTATACCAAGAATTACTAAACACAAACTTTAACCGTCTTTAAATTCGGAACTACTGTTAAGGGGTGGACTTGAAACCTGAGCTGGCACTATTCTTTCTACGCCGCACCAGATTAGAGATAGTGGAGACTACGCAGCTTTTAATGTGCATTGGCTTTTTCAATACGATGGACCACTGATAAACCAGGTATCGAAGCTGCTGGCTCCAATTACGAACCCACAGAGGTGGGTTTTCTGAAAATGTTGACCTAAAAGTATTTAAATGTGTACTTGTGATAAAGAAACTCTAAGTGATCAAATGAATATAAACATGGAGCAGACAACAAAGGACTTAAAGATCAATCAAGGTACAAAATTTGAACGGCATACTGTAAAGGATGTGCAGGACTTAATCAACTTACAGAACACAGAGCAGTCTTCATCAAACATTTATACAGAGTGCAATTTCTGAAGTAACTTTGTTTTCATGTCGTCATTTCTCGAAGTTTGATGGCCAGCAGTTTGTGTTTGAGTTTTATGAAGAATTCGAGAAATACCTCTAATTTATTAATCAGTAAATAAACTGCGTTTTCTTTGCAGTTTGAAGCAACAGACTCTGACTATTCAGAATTTCAAGGGACTAAATCTTCAACTCCAAGTGAAAGAAATGGAGATGATAAAAATGTAAACACACAATAATAAAATGTGTTGCCAATATAGTCTTCCAAACATTGTGACTTTTTACCATTTTCGTGACAAAGGAACATTTTGCTTACTTTTGTGAAAGTGGAAAAAGGCGAATAATGGATACAATTAGCATTGTAATAATTTTTTTTAATTCCGGACAATTTATTCATTTTTTAACTGCTGCTCTTTTAGCAACGTGTAATGATTTTTTTTTAAAACTTATTTTAGAATTTAGAGTAGATTTTTCTGGATTCTAGGTAAAAGGCTATATTTTATGTGATCAGTAAGACGTCTGTTTTCAATTTTTGCTCTGTATTTTTAATAGGTATAAATATTTTTTTGAAGGCCTCGAAAACATTTCATTTTTGTATCTCGTTCATTATTTATGAAGTTATAAGATACATTAAAAAATTTAACTTAGAAAATTTGTGTAAAAAAATCATGGAATATTACTAGTGATTTTTCAAAACTGAAAATTGTTTTGTAATTATTAAAGTTTATTTTCCTCAAAAGGTGTTTCCTAGAAGTAAGCTGAATAATTAACACATTAGCATTCAATTTAATAGATCATGGAATCGATTCCCACTTCAACTATGATTATTTTTATAATTACTTGGAATCTACTTTAAGCTAATACCCAGTCGAAAACAAGCAGCATGTACAAAAGTAGGTCAATAAACAAACTAATATCAAATTATGCTAAAGTAAGTGGCATATAAACTCTAAAGAAACGTACCATGAGAAACAATATTATGCATTTCGTAAATTAGGCTGCTAATTGTTTGAAAGGTCACTAACTGGCATTTACTTTCTACTCACTGATGGAGCCAATTAAATTCAATCATGGAGCATTTAATGTGTAAAAACCATCTTAAAATAACGAGATTTCTCGGTATCGGGTATCGAACACACTATCGTCCAGTTACGAAAGAGAATCACTTTCCAACCAAGCCACTATGGTTTTACATCTTTTACGATAGTAGAAATTTTTATGGACTCATCGTAGTGGTAAGGCATTGTTCATTGCAGCATGAGGTCCTGAGTTCAATCTCAGGAACTGATGGGCAACAGTTATTCTTCTGCCTGCAACATGCATAATTGTCGTGGTGAGTGCCTGTGAGTTTTCCGGATTTTTGCCTTTTCCACCCTCTCTCTCTAAAAGTCTTTCTGAAAGGTAACTTAAGTGGCGTAATAGTTAAATTGTCTAATTCACAGTGTCAAAATAGTTTACATTTCCATTCATTCTTGAATTCCCAAGTTCATCTATTTTCAATCATATTTTTGTCGGGTTAACAAAAGAAAATTTCGATACAGTATATTGGAATAAAATAATGAATGGAAGGAGCTGTGTACAACTGAGTAGTACATTTCTCAATACATCAAACTGAAAATGTTTGCTATACTCATTTAAACTTTATGCAACTTTGAATTCAAATGTGAAGGTTCCATACCTGACACAGGCAACTATCGTAGTGCAGAGAGCTTGTGGATAGCTGAGCTACCTATAAGACCGTAAAGTGCTCTTCAAAATTCCCAGTTTGTGAGAACTATTCATACTGAACAGGAAGGAGGAAACGCAGAAAACACCGACAAATATCTATCTACACAGAAGTGCAACACATCATCGCAAAAGTCGCTGGGATCGAATATGAAATCTTTCTGTTCAAAAACCATTTTATAATTTTTTTAAACAAAAAATATAAAAAAATAAATCTACAATCAATTTTACAGCGACTGCACAAATCTGCTTTACCTTAATAGGGTGTGTATAATTTTTAAATATCTGTTTCTTCTCAGGTATTTTTTCATGTCAATTTAAGAACATAAGCAAAACTTTGTAGGTGGCCGTCCTCATATTTAATCTAACTAGTGAGATTTTACAGTATATAAAAAACTGTAACTAAATTTACAACAAAGTATGCATAATTGAAATCAAGATAATTTAACTTTTAAAATCTTGCCTTGCTCATTTAACCAGTATATTAGACTAATGCTGTCTTCAACTTATGCCATGTGTTAAATCCCAACAAGAGACTATTTCCACATGATTTTAAGTCAGACTAATTATTATGTAACCAATCACTTGACTGAAGAAACATTGATTAAAATAAAGTAATCGACCAGGACTACCGAAAACTTTGCCCTCATATATCGGATAGCTTAGCAATTGAAGGCTGGAAGACATTTGAATATTGTGTCTTATTGATTTCAAGAGTTTTCATCGATAGTGAACTGCATTTATGTGTTGCAAGGCAGGAAACTAGGAAAATTCCCGAGCAACCACCTGACAGATGTGCATGCTGAAATCAGAAACATTACATCCATCTGTCTTCAAGTAGTAGCTTTGTTTAAAAATGGAATTTCCTTACTATAATGTGCACAGCTAGCCAGAGCTTTAGAATTCTCAGATATCCATGTGCCTTACAATGGTTCCCAGCTGATAACATATTTAAATTCACATATTCAAGTGCTTTACCACGGTCTTTAGCCAGTTAGGCTGTATACTAAATAGCATACAGCCTAACAGCTGAAGGCTTTTGAACATCGACCTCTTGTTGTCTTTAACTTTTTCGTGCACAATGTGCAATATCAATCGACCTAACCTGAAAGAAATGCTTTCCAGATAGCAGAAACGCGGCATCCATCTCCTCAATGGCTGGGATCGAACCCAGAGCTTTTCATCCCGAAGAATCGTGGTACTGCCATCCAGTAAGGTGGACCTTTTTCTGTTAGAGAGTTTGGATCAAACTCACGTTCAATCTTAATCGATAATTGTGCATATTAATATGACAACTCTAAAATATTGATGGGAAAAGTATCTTAGGTCAGAAGAGAGAGAGAGAGAGCTCCTAAGCTAAATTCTCTTTACTGTAGGATGAATATGTATGAAAAATAGAATGAATTATAATAAACTGACATGTAGGAAATATGTACATGATATGTAAAAAAAATGTACAGGTGGTTGTCAAAATATTGGCAACACCTGGATATAAAAATGATATTTCTGAATGAGTTCTATGCGCATTAAAATATAATTTAATACATTTCAGTTTTTTTTTATAAATCGAAATATATTTTGATATTTTGTCGTAGTTTTATTGAAATTCTTTAAATCTTGGATCTTTTACAAAAACATAAAATTTCAGACTTTCGATTTTCAAAGAAACCCGATGGTGGGTGCCCGTCTATTCAGAGTCAATGCCATTAAAGCATCCCAACTTATTTGCGTTTCTACAGGTACGATGTCAAAAGTCTTAACTGCATGTAAAAGTCATAAATTTATGACATCTTAAGTCAGCACAACTTGGCAAAGATATAGTTGGTGGAAAACGGATCTCAGTGAAAGTGACTTGAAGCGGATAGTAACGTCTGTAACGAAAACAAATGAAACAACAAAAGTGACCACAGAGCTGTTCAGTCAGCTTCTGAATTTTCCAGTGCCAATGATCACAACTAGGAATCTCCTTCATGTGCAAAACATTCATGGCAGAGCAGTTATTCTCATTTATGGGTTATGATTGGTTCAGCAGAAAACCACGACATGACTGTCCGTACCCACTTCCATGCTTGACAGCTGGAAGGTGAAAATTACTATCAAACCTTGCGCAGGTGTCCGCCAAACGTCCTGTTGTTGGGAAAAGTGCGAAAAACGTCTTGTTAGGCCATATTACTTTCTTCCACTCCATCAACAGCAAGCTTTGTGAGTGCGACATCACTGTAGACGACATTTGACATCAACATGTGTGGTAGCAGTTCCCCCTAAAAGAAAAGATGATTCGAAAGATGTGCAGAAATTTTAGCTTATCATCTGCATCCTGTACTGCAAACTTTGTTTCCTTCAGGGGATGGAATTTTCTAGCATGGTAATGCCCCTATACATGCGCTGAATCATGTCCTATCATGATTTGTAAGCACTTCGATTAATTTAATCATATACCTTGGCTCGCAAAATCACTCGATTTCAATAATATCGAACCGTTATGGTCTATGTTAGAACGTTCAAATATGGAATCGATATACTTCCTCAGGTGGTATCTCTCTCAGAACTTTTACAATCAAGAAGAAATGGTACAATACTCTTCTGAACATTGTTCAGTACTCGTATGTATCGATTCCTTAGCGAATCTATGTATTTTTTGCCGAATGTCCTTTATAGATTTTCTTTATCGATTTTGTTCTAGACCATATCGATAAAGGATCCTTTCTAAATCTAGGGTGTTTCTATTATTGTGATAACCGCCTGTACACACACACACACACACACACAGGAGAGAAATATGGTGTAGAAGAAATGTAGAACATTCCTAATATCTAAGAAATGTACTGATATGCAGGAAAACCGAGTACTATAAGCATGTAAGGAACTTAAGGGCTAACATCAGAATAGCGCATGCGCACTAAAATCTGCCACCCTTTTCTTCTCTTCTGATTATGTTGTTATTGTTTAGTTTTTGATTTGAGCGATTGTTCTCAGAAGGACAGCACACTGGACATGTGCTTGTGTCGACGTTCGCCAATGATTCTGTCATGTTTGCTAATTTGAAAATTATATTAAAATTTATGTAAGTATGAATAATTATGTGTACCATATATTAAAATTTTTTCCTCATTAATAAACTGAACTAATTTAAACTGAATTTGTCATCAATTGCTTACTACCTCGGTACACTACAAGCATCCTAGTGAAATCGAGATTTAAGTATTAGTTGATGATTTAAAATAAATTATTGAATAAAAAAGAAAAACGTAAAGTGTTTAATTTCTATAAATATTATTTACTTATGAAAACTTGTTTCCGTCAATGATTTCAGCGAAAAAAAAAAAAATCTATTTTGGAACTTAAGACCGCAGCTAGATAATAAAATTATCCATTTTTATCGAAGCAGGCCTTGAGTGGAAAAGGGGAAGCTCCCTCTAACATTTCCTTACATTGGATTCATCTCATCGCATAATAGCGTTTTGCCATTTCTTTTTTCTGACTGCTCCGCCGAGCTTGCTGCTACCATTTCGTGATTGCTAATGGCGAAGTAATGGCCTCTCACAACACATCAAAAACATTTGCGTGCCTCATTATTCACTCGTTTCTGTGCACACGGCAATCTCAGCTTCTATTATTTTATGCACTACTTGTGGTGTCATTCGTTTTGGAAGAGTCTATATAGAAGAAATTCTCTTTAGCAGTTTTAAAAAAACATTGGGCCTTCAAAATATTTGGTGTACGATTTTCTCCAGAAACAACTACTATTTCCAATGCTCAGTTGTTGACTAGGATTAATCCTTTCAGCACTACAGGGGGTGGAAGTGATGGCGACTTACATAGTGGAGCACCCACTGGGTGTGTCATCATTGCCCCGAAAGTGAGAGTATCATTTAGCAAGAGGGACCAAGCAAAAGATCCTCAGATTTGTTTTGTTGTCCCCAGAGGTATCATTTTACACGGAGGACATTGAAACCTCGACAAATTTAACGTGACTCATCCGCGGTTAGCGAACATGACGTATCAATGATTGGATCGAAATTTGACCTTCCAATAACGAGAACGAACGAACTAACCTACCACAGCCACATCTGATAAAAATCTGTTTAATCACATAGAACAGCAAATAGAAGAGATCTTTATGATCATAGATCTTTTTCTATGCTTGTGTACATCGTTGTATTGCCCTGTACCATAGTTGAGCATTGGCAATTAGGGAGAAGCAGTCGAGTGGGAGTTTTCATCTTTTACAAGTAGTTTTCTTCGTTTAGCAGAACAAGCTCCAATACTTGGCCCAACAATATTATTTCACATTTCGACCAATACCTATTCATCATCCCCCAACCGAACAGGACGGCTGTTTGGATAAATCGCGATTCAAACACACTACCTGAAACAGTGAGAGCTACGCCCTAACCAATCAAGCAGCAGCGACCTATCAGTGAATTGCGGGTTTTTTTTGTGTTTTTTTTGTGTTTTTTTTTTTTTTTTTTTTGTGCCAGCTTAGGCTGACAATATGGAATGCGTTGCTCCACTTTTCCATACTGAACCATATTTGGTGTGGAGTCCGACTGCTTCAGTATATACATGCCATAGGGACCCATTTATAAGGTAGGCAACCATTCACACCTCATTCATACACAAAAAGGACAAAGACCGGATAGGTAGAGAGAGAAAGTACATCCATGCCCGAACCGAGACCCAGGACCTCCCTATCCGCAGTCAGGCACTCTGACCAGTAGACAGGGCGATCGGCATGAATTGCTTTACAATCACTTATTTCATTGCTCATATTTAGAAAGTTACTAGGAGGATTTTCTCGCCATTTTCGGAAGACACTTGAAGATGGAGGGCTACACAGAAATCCTTGCAGATAATCTATGCAATCTTTTATTCTCTAATAAAGTACCTTACAAATATTTTATTACAAAATAAAAACTTTTAGAATCGAAAGTACTTTACAATGAGTACTTTATTAGAGAAAAAATATTGTAGATCATCTGCAAGGATTTCGGTGTAGTCCTGAATTTTCAAGTGTTTTCTGACATCTTCAAGTTTTAAAATGACAAGTAAACTCTCCAAGCAAATTTCTAAGTAAGAGCAACGAAATAACTCAATAAGCTATTGACAGTGTTCTTCAATATAATCCTAGAACCATATCTAAAGACGTTCTTAAAAAGGAATAAATTGATTTTGTTCTTTTTTTTTTTTGTGTATAATTTAAAAATTTGAATATCGATGTCTGATCATAAATCTTTTCTTTTGGCTAAAATTGCTGATTGGTGTGTGTCTGTCATTCTAATATTTATGCTTTGGATATCGATGTCAACAAGAAAATTCCTCAACATTCGTTCCCTTTATGATATCTTCAAAACAAAATTTGAGTTTCTCTTTTCGCGATAAGAATTATTCAACCGATTATTCTTGTGTTTCTCTCCTGTCAAAACCATTTGACTTTGACTGAGGAAGACAAATCTGTATTTCGGCTCAGAATCAGGTATGCGTATAAAGTCAAACAATTAGAAAGGTTTTTTTACAATTTCAAAAAGAAGCTTTATTTATTTTTTATATTCATCTTCGAGTTAAGGAGTTAGTTTACTAAGATGAGAATTCCAACTTGTATATTTAGTTATTTAAAAACAGTATTTTCCTGTATATAATCCGAGGGTAACGTGCTAAAGACGTTTCAAATTTCGTTGTGCTTATTATATGCCGCCGTGGGTAATCTAATAGAAAACATTTTCTGTAAGAAAAGCTTACAATAAAGCTTTCAAGAAAATACCATTTATATTATATATACATATATATATGTTTTATAAAATAATGATGGTGCTACCACTCGACTGATTATAATCAGTTTTGCCCAATCACGTTCCAGAATGAATTCGCTTCTTCGAAATGATATTGCAGTTGCTATTATTTCTCATTTTGTTTTGAGTGAGCTGTTGCGTACTAAAAATAGTCAAGTGGAAAGCAAAAGCGTATGATTTACAAAATGGATTTTAAACTAAAAGTCATGGAGAAGGCAAATAAAAAATGGCCACAAAGGTGTTAATGTAAATTGGGAAAGTAAAAGATTCGCAGTACGAAAGGAAAAGCTTTCCAATGGGCAGTTGGAAAATAATCATTTATCTCTCATTTCATCATTAATGAAACCCATAAATTTTATTTTTAGAATGTTTAACTTAGTTTTAAGTTATTAAAAACTAAAAACTGATAATTTTTACAAGAATCTTTTCGGAATTACAGCTTCAAGTGCTTTCAACTTAGTTTATTGCACTTCGTGAAGAGATGAATCCAAGCAAATGTTTTCCATAATAAATGATTTCTTTGTACAATTTATTTTATTTGTAATCATACTGTGTATTTCTTATTTAATGAGACGCTACATTATCAGCAGTATATGTTTTCGAGTATGCAGCCGTAAAAAGTGCTTGTGATGGAAAAATCAACCACTGGATACTCATTTTTAATTTTCTTTTCAATTCATTTTTAGATAAGAAAAAAAAAGTCTTCTTACATTCAAAGTTAAATTTTCAGCTTAATTTGAATGATTTCATAGACCTTTTTAATGCGCTTACATTTTAATTCTTCAAATGAGATGCTTTGATCATTATTTAAAAAAAAGAAAGAAAGAAATTCAGATTCGAATCATGGCTATATAATGCAGCTTCTATCTTTACATCTTCTTCTTCTCCTCCTCCTTGGAATCAGGATGTTGGCCTCCTTCTCCAAACAGCTGTACTTTTTCCGATCTTTGACCCCTGTCTTCCAATTTTCGATCTTCATCTTTTCAAATCCTCTTCCGCCTCACCCAGCCAGCTCTTTCTGGGACGACCAGCCTTTCTTTTACCCTCTTCTATCTTACATCAATTTACCAAAAAGAAGTTATTTAAAAATAATTGTACTCTAGCTAAAAAAATTCTTAACCTGTTATTTCATGATGTTATCAAATACTGTTAATTATTTACCAGAAATTAAATTATTATCGTTTTATTTATTAGAAAATTATTGTATTTATTTTTAGCATTATTTTTGCTCATAATATTATCATTTACAATACACACGTGTAAAAGAGCTATCTGGTTATTATCCAAAATTATTTCATTTTCTTTCTTACTTTATTTTCTACAGTTCTTCAATATAGATCATAACTCCAAAGTATTCTGATGTTCAATATCTAATAGAGAGAATGATTTTTTTAACGTTTCATATCAATTTCGTACTTTGTTCTCTGTGTTGCAAATATCCATAAGGTCTCAGGAGCTTCACGCCGCTTTTTGTTAACCTAAAGATACAGTCCGGGGTTCGTGGTGAAGACGAACCCCGGACTGTATCGTAAGGTTAACGGGTTTTGAAATAGTCACTCATCACCAAATACCTCATCATTTTGAACCTCTATCAGGCAGCGAGGACACACCTGAGTTGGCACCCTCATCTCCACATCCACGTCACACTTCAGCGGAAGGACTTACTGATAAATGTGGACACGTTCCCAATCCATAGAGCTTCAGCAACCCAGTGAGGGAGCGTACGCGATCAACCTCCCAGTTACTGGCAGCGGCAAATGCTGCTTCACTTTGCTGATCTTAAAGGGAAGCTACTGATCCACTGGAGCTTTAATTTTTATTATAGCGAACTTAGCATTATTTATGACATCTTGTTGAGATGAATTCAGCAACCGATGACCCTTGTAAGACACTTGAACTTTCAACAAGGGTGGCTGTGCGAGAGAAAAAAGACCGCACTCACAAGTGGCGAGGGAGGAGGATTCCAAAGCATCCACCCCCAACAGATGTACACGTAAAAGTGATACACTCAACGTGCATTTTTCATAGTTGTAGAATAGCTGAGATCAAACCTAAGGCAGTTCATTCTGAAAACCAGAATATACGCAATTTTAATACTAGATTTTTAATTTTAGCTTACATTAATTTTGCGTGACCTTCATCAAGGTGAGCTATTTCTAATTAATGTTTATTTTATATGACATCTAGAGAAGCAATGGAAAAAGTCATATAAGGAGGAAATACTTTTAAAATATTTTTATGACCTCTTCATTGGAACCCTCCAAGTTTAAACATTCGCCGAAATGAAGTATGAAAACATATACGATAGGAAAACCTTGAATTAGAAAATAGAATGGAACCAAATAAGTAAAATTTATGTAACAGTTTAACATGCATTAAGCTATTCTTTTTCTATATAAAATATAAAAAATGGAAGACGTCCATAAAATATCTTTCCCCATGGTCAAATCGTGGTCTACTCAAAAATTATAAGTCATTGCAAATGAGTTTTGCTGTCACTTGTAACATAGAGATTTAGTTCCATAAGTAATATCAGGTTATTTGGTTGGATCCCGCTTATTATCCTCCGAAACGTTTCTTTAAATGCGAATGTAGGCTCTTGGAAGATTCCTTTGTGTAATAGGTTTGTAACTGTCAATGGTATTGACATTGTCGCGAGAACAATTGGTGATATAAAACAGGCTTTTCTAACCCTGGAAAAAGAGTCAAGTTAAATGCATCTTACAGTCAAGCAGGGATAAACTAAAGTAAGGTAATGGGCTCTACTACCCATCTGCAAATTGGTGCATATAAATTTGAAAAAGTTGATGAGATAAACATTAGAAACACTTTAAATACAGAAGCAAATCAGACAGTTTCTTTAATGTATTAAAGAGGCATCTAAAATGAAACCTAATTTAAAGGAAGACTAAGTTATCAAATTATAAATATCTAATTAGAGAGGCTTATACTAACATATTCATCAGAAACCTATTCAAAAAGATGAAAATTGTTATGTATTGTTTCTTATGACAAGCTAAGATCGCTATGCCGTTGGCTATGCAAATTTAAGACGTTATGGTATGTCTTTCACTTAACCAGAGCACAACGAACGTGAAAGTACGATTTTTTTTTCAGCTCCGCCGATAGACAACACCACAAGAGGATCCACTCCCTCACTTTTGACTTTGATCTGGAGGGGCAGGAAGTTTTCTCCAGACCATTAGGCCCATGGTAACTGCTCAACAACCGACCATAGGATTTTCGATTCCCCAGATATAACATGCACGTATATACTGAGTGGGTCTTTGTCAACGTTGGGAATCAAACGCAGCCCTTCTGGACGGAAGGCCGATGTGCTATCTACTAGGTCACAAAAGCCCATAGATGAAAAGGCTTTTGAAGTCTTTGAGCGGTGGATACTAAAATCCATTTTTGGAGGAATACAATTGGATGGCTTATGGCACAGAAGATGCACAATTGGATGGCTTATGGCAAATTCAGAAGTCTATCATGCCTTCAGAGAACCCAACGACATCAAATGCATAAAAATCTTAAAAATTAAATGGGTTGGTCATGTTATTAGAATGAACAAAGAACATTCAATACAGAAAATATTCTTGGCCAGTCTTTTTGAAACAAGAGCTAGGGGCCTGATGGACTGACTGCCAAGATAGAGACCTCACCATTTTAAGAGTGCTCAACTGAAAGACCACAATCGAAAGCAGAGAGGCCTGAAAAAGAATTCCCGAGTTGGCCAGGGCTCACCCAGAAGGACTGCCGTCCTACTGAAGAAGGAATGTAATTCATTGAAACTTTAACAAACTGATATTAACTCACTGTAAAACTGCTTATGCTGTGATTTAATAACTTATAATAAAGAATAAGTGAGACTTAGCACTATATTCCGGAACTCTGGTCGCTTCCAGAAAGAAGATGATCAGTTCTTTCACTTATTTTAAAATAGTTACCGGTCGCCCACATTGTTTAGTGATCAGCGTGCCTGACTGCGGATATGGAGGTCCTGGGTTCGAATCTCAGTTCGAGCATGAATTTACTTTCTCTCGCTCCTGTATTTGTTCTTGCCTTGTGTGAAAGGTTGCCTACCCTATAAACAGGTACCTATGGCATGTATGTACTGAGGAAGTTGGACTCCACGCCAAATTACTATTCAGTTCCAAAAGTGGAGCAACGCTTCTCATATTGGCTGCCACAAAACAACAACAGCAAAATAGTTATCCATACCTTCTCGCTGCTCAGAAGAATATACATTATAGTGACATATTCCTTTCTATCTAACCCCAAATTGCCAATTTATCGCCAAAATAATAGGAAACGGAAGAATATTATCAAACTTTTCTTTGTTCTCTCATTCTTATAATTCCTTTTTAAAAGAATTGACTGATAAATAATCATAACAGTTTGGCTCAAAATTTTATTTGATTCCTAAATATTTAAAGTAAAAGAATATAATGTATGAGTTAAATGTGTCAGGTCTTTTTCTTAATCTTAAAAAAAGTGTTTAGTATTTAAAATTTCCTTTCTTCCAAAAATTTACATTTCCTTAAAGTTTAAGTTCTTTTTTAATTTTTTCGGGGTAAAAAAAAATAATGTTAAAATATGGAGTTTTACGAGATTTTGGGAGCACTCAGAATGACACGAGCAGAGTTCTCTGCGCGGAAACGCTTTTACATCTTTTTAAACTCGAGTTTCTTGCAAGTATGGAGTAATATGGAGAAGCACGGTGTTTTGAACTTCTGGCGTAGACTGGTTTCCTTTCCATAAAAATGTAGGAGAGAGCCTTCCCTGTTTGATTTTTATGGAAACATTTTGGAGTTTAAAAATAGATATCTCAAAAATTCATCTTCTTTATTATTTAAAAAAATATTTTATATTTCAATAATAAATCTATATAATCAAAGCACTTTTCACTTAACTTGAAAATATTTTTTAAATAATATTTAGAATAGTGAATTGCCAGAAATAAGTGAAATTAATGCGCAATTCCTCATGTAAAACATGATTATATTGTCGATTCTTGGTGAATTCTGATGCTTTCGAAATTATTCGCGCCTTTTCACACAAAGTTTTTTGCGCATAAAATGAAAATATTTTGATACATTTTTTCTTAATATGATGAATTATTCTCAGTTAATGGAATACTTTTTTCTTAGCATCATGTAAATTTTGTTAGCTAATGTTTCTTTCAAATGATTTTTTATTAATTTAAACATTTGCATATAACTGGTATTAAAAATAGGTATTCATATTTTAACATTCAAAAGCTTCATATGAGAATATTATTGAAATATTATTTATATTATATAATAAACATAAAATGTGAAAATCTAAAACTTCGCACGAAAAAAAAAATATGTTGATCTAAATTCTTTATGTACAATATAAAAACCTTGTGTGTATGTTATTATATATTTCCTTACAACAATTAGTTACTGAAAATATGTAGAATTTTTTTTATATTTATCATCTGTGCATATTTTTACATAAAATATTTATATTCTTAATTAGTTGTTTAGAAACTATTAATATATTAAAAGTATAATTATTTTTCATAAATTTCCAATAATTAATCAATTTAAGGGAATAATATTAACCACAAAATGTACACGTTTTTTATGCGAAATTTTTCATGTGAGATATGAGAATATTGTTAACACAATTATAAGAATGCTAAATTACTGGAAATTTATAAAAATATTTGTATATTTTTTATTTATGACAACTATTATTATGAAAAATATTTATTGAGGAAAAATATATATATCTTTCATAAAATTTTAGTAATGATTTTATGATGTCACATTAGCAAACAAATATCATTTTTTTGATACAAATTTCTTCATGTGCAGCACAAAACTGTAATAATTGAATTTTTCAAACAAAAACTTACTATGGGAAATACATATATAGCAAATATGTATTTATGCTTTTAGATATCAACTAATTTTATGATTTAAAAAATAGTCACTTTAACAACATAATTATAAATTTCATACATGATAAATGAAAATATAATTGTTAGTATGAAGAAAACATAATCAGTTTAAAAATAATGAATCACCGGAAATTCAGATAAATAAATAAATTCTTCTTATATAAATAATTTATTGCAGCAGAAAATATATTTATTGATGAAAATTTCATGCAATTTATCTTTTTAAAGATAAGTATTTATTTTTTTATTAGTAAGTTAACTAATATTTTCTTCCAAAAAAATTATATATATATATATATATATATATATGTGTGTGTGTGTGTGTGTGTGTGTGTGTGTGTGTGTGTGTGTGTGTGTGTGTGTGTGTGTGTGTGTGTGTGTGTGTGTGTGTGTGTGTGTGTGTTGCATATATTTATTTTAAATTTGAAATAAATTGCCTATTTTTAGATAATACTTTCCGTGAAAGAAAAACAGGACTGCGCTGTGAAAAGCGTCCTGTGCACGCTCCATTTTCTTTTCACGGGAGGGCGGAGACACAGACGATAGTTTTGACCTAGCCTCGAGCGATTTGTCTACGATTTCTGAGGATCGCAAACTTTTTTTTTTTTTTGGGGGGGGGGGAATAACAATAGAGTTTTAAGCTGAGTTTTCATTCTTCAGTCGTTAGATCTCTTTTTTTATTTATTTTTTTTATTCCTCGCTCACGTAGAGAAGGTGAAACGAACTCCGCTTGCTTATTTTCCCAGCATAATTGGATACTCGTTGAGTGCTATGTACAAAACTTATTACGAGTTATGAAAATACAAAATACTTGTAAAACTTGTTTCTATAATTATTTTTCTGAAGATGTGTATCTGTTAGTGAGTAATAGTATTCACATATTTAAAGATGAATCCATCTTTTAAAAGGCAAATAAATGTCTTGTAACCTTTTTGTGGTGACTTTTTCATTTGGTCAAATTTTCGGCGACATTTTCTATTCTGGCAGTTTTACATAGTGATTGGGCTAAGGGAATATAATTTTATTTCTGTAATATAAAATTTTTTTTATAAAAAATTCTACTAGCTCAACAATATAGTAATAGTAACTCATAATAAGTAATTATTTTTCATAAATAAATAATCTACATTTCGAAAAATATTTATAAAGGACAAATATGAATATTTTTAAAAATTTCATAAACTACATATTTTTATATATAACTATTTATAACAGATTTCGGTTTATTGCTTGAAATTATATTTACACATGCTCATTTTCGCGTATTTTGTTAAGATTCTATGGTTTTATTATTACTTGGCATTATTTTAATCATTTAGGAGTTTTTTTAATACTTTTTATGGAAAAAAACATTTTTGTAGCATTGTGTTAACTTATTGATATTAATTTAGTCACCAACGAAATCGAGTCAAAATTCTATTCATATTTTCATTATTAATCAGTAATATTTTAATTAGATAGACGGTTATAGCTTTTTCTGAAAGAAACATATATACACTATGTAACACTACGTAAATTTATCAATATTCGTTTTAATCGCCAACAAAATCGTGCCAAAATGATTCTATGGTATCTACTCATTCTATAAAGGAATAACTGAAATATGGAATAAAAAATATAATTAATCAATCAGCAGATTTGAATTCTATAGAATTTAAGTTAAAACTAGTAGACTAATTTTTTATTTTCTCCCTATCAGTTCAACTTTAATAATAAAGGAAGTAAGTCGGACCATTAAATAGGAAAGGAGTTAGAATAAGTTTAAATTTAGGAAAGTTATTTGAACAATAACTTTAAGTTAATTTTCTTGTTTACACACTACTAGCATCAAATTAAAGAAGGAATAATGACTTTGATAGGAATAAAAAATCCTAAATTCCCCGAAAAAATATAGAAAATGCTAAAGTGAATTTCGATTGGTACTGTAAAGCTGTATATTTGAAAACATGCTGATTAATTTTTTTTTTAATCAAAACTTATATTGCCTTTAAATAAAGTAAAAATTCAAGAAGCGTAATACAACAATGAAATACTCAGCATCAGAGCCGATATCAAAATTTTTATTTAAATATAATTAAAATTTGTTGATATTAAATGAGATTTCTGTTTAGGTTTGAAAAATAAAATTTCTCATATAAGATGTAGAAGCTTTGTTTTACACGAAGATGAAATATTCTAAGAGATTTATCTTGCGATAAATAATATCAATAAATGATAACAGTAACAAAAAATTAGATACAATATTTTGAAAAATTATGAGACAAGTTATAGAAAATACAATAATTGTCGAAGAAAAGGACATATTTAATAATCAATATTTAAGCGAGCATAATCTTTTAGACACAAAAATTAAGAATTTTGAAGCTAAGGATTAAGAAACGAACATCTTATTAAACTTCTCTCTAATTTATTACTATTAAATTGCAGAATTTCTAAGTTGCATTATAATAATTTCCTTAATTTATGTATCACATTAAGTTATGATATAAAATTTGAATTTTTTAATTTAAAAGGAATCATATTTCAATTTTCTGTATAGTATGAACCAAGATTAAATTTGTCGGTGGCAGATTTTTAAATTGTTGTTTTAAATCAGTAAATAATGATTAAATGCGAATAATTATTTATTCTTTTTTGTGATTTTTAAAAACAAATAAATTTGGCATTTGAATGGTTATTTTATCTTTCATATAAAATCAGTTTTAGAACTATAACGATGCTATGTATAATTTTCGATATAAAAGAAAAATATTTTTTTTCATTATTTATTAAATAATATTATTATTTTTATATTTTAAAGTTTTATCTCTTCGTAGATATTTTTTTCTTCTTTCCAGTCCACATCCTAGAAATAGAATTTTTTTTATTAAATGACTAAAAGAAAAATATTACGAACTCTTGTTCTTTAACCTTACGATGCGTTGTATGGTTTCTAGGAATTCAACCAATAAAGGTAACAGCCGCCGATGACATCATCGTCATTTGAACCAATAAGGAGAGTTATTCGTGTGTCCAAGCTAAAAGCAACAGCTTTGGATCTTTACAGGGGCAAATCCGATTCTCGCTTCCGACGCGTCGCCAGTCAAAGCAGAGAGAAGATTTATTCTTTTTAGTCTCACCTTTTTACTACTCAATTAACGCAGAAAGAAGTTACTTTATTATTTAAAATGGTAAGCTAATAATCAATAATAATCTTCCGAATATTTTACTCTTACAAAATACAAATTTGATTTAAAAACTGTCTTAACAAAATTAATTTTTTATTCTGAATTGAATTTTTCACTGCGATAAAATTATCGAAATCGTATCGAATATTTTTAATAAGAAGGAATGCAATTATAAATTAATTATTAGAGCAATAAAAAGAGCTGTTTTTATTTATATATATATATCATATAATAACTTAATTGTATAACTTTTTCGCTTTATTATTATAATAATTCTTATTTTTATGTGTCGAGAAAAAAATATTAATTTGCCTTTTTATTTTAATAATATATTTGCTATTTTTATTTTTATGGAAAACACTTGTAATTGTTTTGGGAAATATCGATCTCGAACTCTGTATATGTGATGATATGTGGCTTGCATTTAGTGATGAAAGTACACCTAATCAATTATTTATTTATTTTTCCGTTTTCATATGTTTTTACTAAGAAAATAATTTTTATAAAAGATTAAGCCATTATGAAAAAAAGGAAAAAAAATCGAAATTTTTATAATTCTTTAGTAACTTTATAGCTTTTCTTTTTGTTGGTAAAAATAAATAAATGAATATGGAACTGCCACGTGATTTTTTTTTATTTTTTTTTATTATTATTATTATCGAAAGATGAATAATTTTATGCTTCACTGCTTGCAATTGCTTCCATTATTATTATTAAAACTGAAAGTATATTATTCTTATCGATTTAACGTATTATAAGCATTTAAAATTCAAATATTAAATAAATAGCAAAATAAGAAATATGACTTTTAAAAAAATTTGTATATTTTTCAAGGATATTGCATTTAACATATTGAGAACGTATCGAATTTCTTTCAATTTTTAATATCCATCCTATTATTTCAATATTGCCTTCAAATAGACTTGTAATGGAAATTGATTTTAATTTTTTATACTATTTCTATACATTTATGCTCATTATTATACTGATATTCATTTGAAATTATGTTCTAAGTATGAATTTCTTTCTTAATTAATACATTTTCAGTTTCACTAAAATTTTTTCTGAAAGTAATATTCCGACGCGCAATAAGTTATTCGCAATAATTTTAATTCGAAACATTTTTGAAAATACTATAGAATAAATTTTTAAACAATTTCATTACGATTTTATTGTATTAAGTATTTGCAAACAAAATCAAACTAACTAAAATAGGGTAAAAAATTAAAACAAATTCTCTTTTTATTTCCTTCATAATAGAAATCCTTAATTTTTAAATGCCATAGCTTGTTTTAAAAAATAATTTAAGATAGGAAAAAATTCCTGTTTCACAATTTCAATTTACTCACAATACTTATTTCATTATTATCAATTAAAATAAAAATATATATTATGATTAAATATTTTAATCTTAATAGCCTATTCTAATAAATATATTTTAATCTTAATGGCCTATTCTAAGAATAGGCCGTAAGTGCACTTAATGGCCTATTCTTTCTTAGTTTTCCTTGTTAGAAATTTAAATGTATTTGAATGATTAAAATAATTCATTAAATTTTAATTACATAATGTCACTTTAAAAGATCATTTATTGTTATTATTGCACTACGTAAAAATTGTTGTATGGTGAAGGTTATACCCAACAAATAAATACGTATACCTTGCTATAAGATTCGAATGTTAGCACATTGCTTCTAAAATCTGCCATATTATTTTTGATTTTTTTTCAATTGGACTTACTAATTTAGTCATCAAAATTGTTTTATTTTTTATTTACTGAAGTTTAATATTTTAAAATATTACTATTTTTTTACCCATTTTATTTTTATTTTAATGATAGGAAAATAATATAACAATACATTTAAATAACCAATAAATAAAATTAATTTATATGTAAATTAAATTTATTTAATATTTAAAAAGTATTTTTTGCTCACATTTAAAATGAATCTTTTTCTGAGATTTTAATTTTACATTTCGAAGTAGTGTAATCTTGGCTCAAAATCAACTACTTACATTAAATTAATGAATAGTAAAATTTGTAAGTTACTTGTTAATAAGTTAGTAAATAACTTATTGATTAGCTATAAAAATTTTAACTAGGTGACTTTATGAAGAATACAGAAATATATTAAATTATTCCGTAAATATTTTATTTAAGAAGAAACGTACATTTTTAATAGGAATAAAATTAGTATAACTGTCCCATAATCGTTTCCGGACGTCTTCGTTGGTGCTATTAAGTTTATTTAATCATACGTAATAAATGTATATTCAGAAAAGAATATAAAACCCCCTAAATAAGTAATCTAATATTGATATAACTAATATATATATATATATATATATATATATATATATATATATATATATATATATATATATATATATATATATATATATATATATATATATATATATATATAATACTGGTATATATATTTTTATATATTTCAAGACAGACTAAATTAAATTAATTTATACATTTTTCATTATTGTCTTAATTTATTTTTGGATTAGAATATTTAGAAATAGAAATGAAGTAATAAATAAATAAAAAATAATTTGAAAATAGAATATTTTTCTCATAAACTTGTATCATTTTTCCTTTTTCGCACGGTATGAATATCTTAGAATGGGAGGAAGGTCCTGATTTTGTCCCACAGATTTGTAGTTTCGCTCCTTTATTATTTAATATCGAGTAATTTTTTTTAAAGTCCTTCACTATCTACTCACACAAAAATGCAAAGAGAATGTGAAGAAATAGAAACACTGAAAATGAGACATTAATAAGTTAGTAAAAAGAAGGATATAAAAATATCAATATATATACACAATTAATTTACTTATAATTAAAAATGTAAGCCAAAAATATGATTAAAAATAATTAATGGAAAATGAACAAATTTAGTTGTTTAGTTTTAGTAGCCTCTTATTTAGTTGTTTAGTAATTACAATAACTGATTGTTATTGTAATTACTAAACAACTAAATAAGAGAATATCTGAAAGCTGTATAATAAAAATAATATTTTACACACACACACACCTGCTGCGTCGCCAGGGTGGAATCTTCGTGTAATCGGAGGAACAAGTAAATTGCCTGTCTAGCGAAAAGGAAATCATAAGGAAAAACGATACAATTTATTACAATAATTAGGATATAAAAATTAAGGATAGTTTTATAAATGTATTTTGTATTGTTTTTTGTACAAATTATTGTAAAAATTATCAAAATGATATAAATATTAAGGCTTTAGTACAGAGTCATACGAATTCTGGTAAAAATAATTTACAAATAACAAATATATTGTGTAACATAATTAAAAACAAACTATATAAAACAGTTTAAATATATATATATAATAAGAAGATAGGTATTATGAATATTATAATTATTAGGTTGAACTATACCGTAATTTGAAATCATATCTGAATAAAAAAAATGTTATTTAAAAAATTTATTTGAGAATTCTTAGAAAACCAAGAAAAAAAAACGTGAAAAACAATTCATACTTTTTACTATGCTTTTTCTTTCTTTCATATGATAGTGCATTTTTTATTCAATAAATGATTTAAGCAAGCTGTATAAATTATAAAAATATCAATCTATATCAATTTAAAAAAATGTTAAAATTAAAAAGAATTCTATTGCAGTATATTTTAACAAATAAATAAGAATTGGAGAATAATTTTTTCTAAAGTTAAAGAATATTAAGGAATTTCATCATTTACATGATGACAAAAAACATGTGTTTATAATTAATTAATATGACTGTCTAGTAGACTTTAATAGTTAAAAATGTTGGCCTTTCTGCAGCATTTTCTCGAGAAAATTCTTCTAAACCTTTTCATTAGCACATTATCCCTCTTAAGTTCACGTATTTTTATTAGAATTTTTAATAATCCTGTCAATTTTTTTTCATCTTGAACTTTTTCAATTTCCTCACATTTTCTAGGTACGCTTTTCATAGATATTCTGATGTCTACTTTATATACTGACTAGTTTATTCACGCCTATGCATAATAATAAAATAAATAATAATATTAAATAATAACGATATAATAGTAATAAAATATTAAAAATATAAACATAAATAAAAACTTAAATTGTCAAGATAAACAAAACCCACTAATCATTAAGGTCCATTAGCATTAGAAATTATGGCCCCCAGAATTATTTTGCCTTAGACGTCCTTATCAAGTATTGTAATGAAAAATATATCGATTGTCTATAAACAGAAATAACACGAAGGTAAAACTGGAGGTAATATTTTAGTATATAAACTCCAGACTTTGCGTTAAGTGAAAAAATATTTAACTTTTAAAAGTGGCATGTTTTAAAGTAAACATTGATTGGTTCAATAAAAAATCTACATTTTGGGAAGAAAAATCTACATTTGGACTACGTTCTGATAAGTAAGTATTACTTATCAGAACGGAATTCAGATATCACCTATTTTCTCAGTATTTGGCAAAAAATTCCAAACAGGAAAATGATCGTCAAATATGTTTACGAATAAAATATGGTCAAAGTGCAGACCATATTTTATTTCTCCTTTATCTTTACATTGTAGTGTTTCTTTGGCATTGAAAGAGTTTCATTTTATTGTTTCCCACAAATATTTCAATAGTAAATAAATTTTCATTCTTCAGAAATTCTATGATTTTTCAACATTAGGCAAGTCACAATCTCTTATTGCTAAGATGTAAATTTCAGGAAAATTTGCTTTTCAAAATATTATTAAGAAAAACGTCGACTTCATATTAATATCTTGGCGATGAGTATGCTCTCACTGTTGAAAGAAACAAAAAAAATATATCCCTTCTTGAATTACTTTGAAATTTAAGCAGTAAATTTCTAAAATTATTAAACTTAAAAAATTTGAAGAATTTTGAATTGAATTTAACCGTTTAAAAGATCTATATAAATTTTTTTGTTAAGTAACTGTCACATATAGCTCAGTCAGATTGTATTTAAATAAGTTATTTTTTCAGTTTATGCTTGCGTCTATTGCAAATCAATGTAATTATATTAAATTTTTTGTTTGTTATTAGAAAATAAATAAATAAATAATAATATGAAATAATTCGTGAAATATTATCAAATATATTTCTGATATCAATTCACCGAATTAATAATTTTTGGCTCCACAATACTTTTCAGAATATTTTTAATATTGCATTTGTTTAATGTGTGACCTATTCTTTCATAGCATTTCTTAACTCTTGGCAACCATCGATTTTTGAACCGATATTGGATTTTATTTTTTATTTCAATGCCAGAAATAAAACCCTACTGTTCTCAAGAGGAAAGTTTCTTTCAGAACAAGACGTTGGTTTTACGATAATCGACCTAACATTCCATGTTGCCAAAAGCAATATAAGAAATTGTCAGATCAGTGTTGGTGAATGATAAAATTTCGTCACCCTTGGCGACGGTTAAAATAATGCATATTGCTATTAAGATCGACAAGAATTAGACAGGTCTAAAAAGTGATGAAAAAATACCATTTTCTTAATTATATTTACACTGTCAGAGAATATTAATTTATAAAAATCATTTTGCTTTTGGATTGGAATTTTTTTTTTTTTTTTAAATGCTGGGAAATATGACGGAAAATGTTAAATAATAACTTTTTCCAAAGATGAATCCAGTAATTGCATATACATATAAATGTATAATATTCGTGAAAAATATTTTTTGTTTCTTTTTTTATTCTTATTTAAGCCAACGCCCATTGCGCATTTTTCTCAAAAGCTGTAGTCGTTGCACTATTTAGAACACTTCCGCCATTAATTATAAATTCTTTTTAAGTTAGAGTAAATTTCAATTCATTGAAATATTTTTTACCCGAATTTCAGCATGTTCTTTTCGTAGAGAATCAAAATTTAAGGTACTCTTTCATTTCTTGCGTACTTCTTTACTATTTCTTTTATCTTGTTTTTACGTCAAATATGATGTAAAAAACATAAAATTAGCCGAAATTTTATTTGCATAAAGTATACGTTTTATGAAATCGGTTATTTTTCTGGTAATTTTTGTGAAATTTTAAGGAAGTGGATAAAGCATACGGAAAATTGTAATACATCAATATTATTTTAAGTTGAGCATAAGATTTATAGGACAACGTTCCTTGAAATAAAGTAAAATTAAAAAAAAAATTAATAATGATAATCAGTGATAAAAAAATATGGTTAAAAATGTACAGCAATATGGATATCTTACGGAAATCTACAGAACATTTTTTTTTTTTTGTTGTTGTTTCAAACCTCCAATTGGTCCGCAAAGCTAGACCAGATCCATGATGCCACCACTAATTCTTAAAAAATCCAAAACGAGTAATGGTCTTAGATACATATCTTCCCGAGAAAGCCCCAAACAATCCAAAATGTGGTCAGGAGAGGCGTGGTTAATATTTTACTTGGTGCAGATACACTTTTAGAAAAAGACAGTGATCTGAGGTGGCCGGTGATCAATCTACTTATGGCTGTCTGGTCACTTCTACAGCATTGAAATGACTGAGCACCGCCTGGATACCGTCCCCTATACCACTGATGCACTGCTGGGGTGGTCCAAATGACTCTATCAATCTATTTTGCCTTTGAAAATAGTTCGAGGTAAGTCAGAGAGTCAGGAGTAACCAAAGGCTCAGCAGAATCATGTTTAGCCAAGGCGCCCGCAGTCTCATTGCCGAAAATATCCGCATGAGAGGGTACCCATTGAAGATGTATTTCCCGAGAGGAAGAAAATTGCTTCATCTTGTCGAAAGTTGCCACGCTAGTTTCATCTCCCACTTTGTGTCAATTAGATTGGTGTTGAATGGAACTTCGACTGTCCGATAGAATCCAAATGTCCGGAGTACCAGTTGAAGACGAAACCCAACTGAGCCCAGTATCAATGGCGATCAGCTCACTTCTAAAGACAGAAAAACCATCAGGATTTCTCGTCTTAAGTTTTACAGAGATATCAGAAGTGATAAATATTCCACTACCGGAGCAGTCCCGCTCATCTCTGCTTCCATGAATATAAATGAGCATAGCTTCTTCTGGGGGATATTATTTATTATTTCAAGAGCTAATTGTCTTAACAGGGCAGGAGGATCCGATTTCTTATTAACACTGGAGGAAAGTTCTGTATGAAAAAAGATGCCAGAGAAACCTCCCGAGGGGTCGATGCAGTGTTTTAAACTATGCTGCAGAACATTCCTGTTGATAAAGTTGTTAGAATCGGCATAACTAAAAGGGATATTCTTTTTTAATCTTTGGTTATTGCTCCACACTCGTAGATACTCAGAAGTTCTATTCTGAGACCCATAGCTGAAAAGTTTTGAAAAATATTTCACCAAGCCGGAATTTCTCCGTAGGCCAAGTGGCTGTAAATCAGCTTCAAAAAGAACAATCTCGTTTGGGCAGCAATTTCGAAGTCCAGTGATGATACGGGCTGCAGTGAGCTGGACCTTCTCAAGCTTCTGTAGATTAGCCTCTGAGGTACAGCAATACACAGGAAACCCAAATTCGAGAATAGGCCTTACAAGCGTCCTATAGGTTGTTTTAAGAGTGACAGCTTCAGCACCCCAATCACGTCCTGATATATATTTTAAGATGTTTAGGCGCTTTCTGCTCTTCAAAAGCAATTTTTCTATGTGTCTATGGCAGACAATTTCAGGATCCAATATAAAACCCAAATACTTTGGGTGCTTTTCCACTTGCAAGGGCTGGCCATTCATGCAAATTCGAGGTTGGTAATAAAAAGCTTCATTTTAGTTGTAAAAAATCCAGTGTGATCATCATATGTATAAAATCGCTTAGTTATAATCATAGTCTAAATTAAAATAGATTTATATACATGACATTTTTATAAAAACTTGGTCAGTAATTTCTATAGAACACTTGACATTCTATGCTTCTGAACAAAAAGTACACTTTCTATTATCATTTTATTTCACAAAAATAAACACAAATTATTTAAATAATTTTTATAATTATTTATTTCTTGTGTTCTAATTTATTTTAAAATTAATTACTTAAATAAATTAGAATTCTGTTTTGAGGAACACCAAATATTAAAATTATAGGAACAAATATGAAAACAATAGGAGTGTCTGAAATTTAAGCAAACCTTGACGAGTAAACATGAAATGTGTGCAATGTTTTATCACATATATTTTAAGGACATTTTACGTCTAACATTCTAACATTTATTTCTAATAGGAAAATATTAAAATATTCTATATTTGGTACAATAATTGTTTCAATACTGCTTGTTGCTTACTTGGCCGACCGATGGTGGAGAGGTTAGTGGCCCTAACATCGAAGCAGTAAGTCTCGAGTTCGAATTCTGGTTCAAGCATGGATTTTTCTTCCTCTCTTTGTGCTTGTCTTTCTTCATCATTTCATCTTTGAGGGCAAAGATGGCACACACACAGGGTGATCCACTAAAAGGAATGCCATCACTTCGCCCATTATAAAGCTGAATAGGGCAGAAGCCTAAGGGCGGCAGGGCATTAAAAAAATGTTTCTTACTTTATAAGAAATTCTTGCATATTTCTTCGCTAATGGAAAATATTGATATGTTAATATCAATTTTCTACTGTAATGGCCAATGAAATTAAAACATATTTGTTTCAAATGATTAATTGATAACTTTTTTATTTTAACTTGAAATTTACTTCTTATTGGTGATAAAATTTCATGTGGATCTTCTATTTTACTTAAACAATGAATAATTTTAAATAAATTTAGTAATTGGTATTATGTATAAAAATAGCAAAGTTACTGAAGATAATAAAGAAACTGGTTTGCTTTTTTAAATTTTTATTAAATTATATAGTATAATCAATCCATTAAAAACCCCTGTATTTACTTAAAGAATAAATTCTTGCTATTAATATTTCTTTTGTAAGTTATCACAAAATTTTATAATTAAAAAAATGATTCATACTCCCTTTTTAGGCAAAATCGATACGATTGGAGCACAGACAAACTCGAACAGTGTATTAGCAAACGATAAAGAAAAAGAAATCACCTCCTGGCCATTTTTTGTTTTACTTTTCAAAGAAATCCAGAATTATTGACGTTGCGAGGGGAAACTTGTTGCCAACTGTGTGTGCAGCGATGCGTGCAAAGGTGTATTGAATAAATAACTTCTGAAATGTCGCTCAGTGGGAAAAAAAATGTATTTTAGCATGAGCATAAAAGCGATGACAGTGGAATTCCGGTGTCTGCACGTGACGTTACGCTTATTTAAGATGAGAAATGTGTTATCTTTCCATCACCAAAACATATAATGGCAATTTAACAATATGTTTATATATATATGGTTGGTCCCCATATTGTTTTTCGAAATGTTTAATTTACTGTCCGACACGCATAGTAACATTCAAACAGCTATTTCCTACTTAATCAACTAAATGAAAACTTTATATAATCTGATAGGTAATTTTCTGCCTTCAGGACCAGAGCCGTAGCCACGTTTGATAAAATCGCCAAGAAAATTTTATGTCATTGCCATTTTCATTTACTAGAGCTTTTACTCATTTTCTTGACATCTCGCATAGTCATTTCACAATTTTTATAAAACGGATATGAAAATTGTAAATATTTTAGTGTGATATGTTTCAAAATTTCCTATAAATGCTGGGGATTCGGCGATTGTATTAGGTCTCGATAACGAAAAAATATAATATAACTCTATATTCTTTATTGTATATTAGATTCTAAAATCTCCTTTATTGACCTTCAAAATAAGCTTTTGGTATAATGTAGCATTTAAAATTTGTTAACCGTCTCAACTTTGATAGAAGTGTCCCATCATTACCATCTCTTAATAAATATTTTTTTTATTAAGGTAAATGGAATTTTTTTATTTCGAAATAAAGGATGTAAGAAATAGCATTAAAAAGTCAAAGAATTTGCTATTATTCAAATTTTGAATTTTTTTTATTTAATGTTGTATTTTAGATTTTAGTCATATTTTGTTGTTTGCTGTAACCAAATAATTAAGCCATTAATAAATGGTCAACGAAACAAAACTGACTTTTCTATTGGAATTTTTTATAGTGGTTAGTGAGATTAATTCATCACCTCACATTTGTAAGTTCTTTATGTTCTTATGTCAATTCAACTCTGTTCTAGATTTGCATGTTGTCAATGAGATTTTAAAATTCAAATTTGTCTTGTTTAAGCAACATTTATTTCTAGGGTATTGTTATTCAAATTTTTTTCTTTGATATTTTCTTCAGAAAAAGCAAAGTCGAACTGCATTATTGGAAAAGTTTAAAAAAGAATAATAGAACAATAGTGCTTTGAATGTTCCCAAATTATACCTTTCAAAGAGAAGGCGGAGATTCATTTTTTATATATATATATATATTTCTACACTGGCGTTGCGTGACAAATGTTTTCAATGTCAAACAGGAAATTCATGTTTTTAAAAAATATCTCTCTCTCTGCCAATATTTCTACGTCTATTTTCCTCAAAATCCTAATTATAAATGTATGTCAAATTTTTTGTGTGAAAGATTATAGCAAATACAAATTTTTAAATTATTAATTTAAAAAATTGTATTTGCTATAATCCAAATTTGCCAAATGATTCCATTGATTAAAATTATTTAAATTAACACGTAGTTGCATTCATTGCCAAGCTAATTTTTCAAATATGGAGTTATTTTGCAGTACAAAAACAACACACACAAAATTATTTAGAATATATTATCCCATAAATTACTTATATTTATTTTTTAAAAAGTAAAACTTAACAATTTATTGCATCTTAATTTAAAGGAAATAATTTTATATAGTTTTAACGTTTTCCCTGCCGTTCACTATCCTTTAAACACAACTCAGATAATAACAATAATAGAACTTACGTTTAAATATTAACTCAATCTCTTTCTCTCTTTCAATTTGAATTTGAATTTATTTATATTATATATTTTATATCATTATTTCTTAAAAATGTTTTTTTTATTTCCATTTTATTGATGTTTATTACTAATTGATTATGATGAAAGTGGTAGCAACACTGTGATGTGAAAGACGATACTTATTTTTATTCTCTGAGTATAAAAATTATCGAATTCATTGTAAATCTAATATAATAATTTAATGATTTTCATATTAGCTAATCGGTATCGGCGAATTATTTAAAATAAATTTTCCTACGAATAAATAAACAAAAAAATCACCACCCATGAGTTAGATTATTGCTTGCAATATTAAAAGTGTCCTGCCTGACGTAATATCAAGAGTTTGCATTAAAAAATAAAACAAAAAAATATTCTATATTAAAGTATTGCGATTTTTTTCGTACTAAGCAGAAAAAAAGCATATGAAATGTATTTCCGAAGTTTAAATCAAACGTTTCATCTTCTAAAAATAAATTCTGATATCCTATTAGTTTATTGATATGTAGTAATTTATGGGTACATAAACATTAAAAAACAATAAAAACATTATAATAGCTAGTTTTGTAAAAAAATAAAAAGTTTAGTTTCAGTTGATTGGACACAAGAGATTGCTTTGAGGGTTTTACTTTCTATTTTTGTACACGCGTCGATAAACTGGAAAATAGTTCCATCCATTTCTTTCCAAGTGCTGCCATCCTGAGTAAGGTCATGCAAGTGAGGCGCTTATCCGATGACTCAACGAAGCCACAAAAAATAAAAAATAAGTTTTAGACGAAATGGATGACACAGAACGCCCAGACTAAGAAAATTATGCGGTTTCTCAAAATTAGATGTCCTTTTCGTTTTGAGTCGTTAAATATAACTGTAACTGTTGCATTTTGTGTAACAGTAGAAAACGTATGCAATTTATAAATGAGACTAGTCTAGTTAACATTGGAATATTTTGGGAAATTAAGACTGGAATTTTTTACTAAACTATGAATTATAGACTTCTTATTATTTACATAATATTGTTACAAAACTTTACTTTAGATGATAAGAATAATATTAAATATTTCATAATTTAATTAAATTTTTTTTCGGGAAGTTTGTGCCATAATTTGGTTGTATAATTCTAAACATGGAATAAAATATCGATAAATGAAAATAATTCAAGTTAATATCAATAAATAAAAATAAACTAATTTTATTTATAGACTTTTAAATATTTCTTTCATGGTAAAGAATATAATGTTGATTGACTTTGAATATATATATATATGTGTGTGTGTGTGTCTATATATATATATACATATATATATATATACATATATATATATATATATATATATATATATATATATATATATATATATATATATATATATTGTGTACACTTTATCATTACAATTTCAAAATAATGTTATATTTAAAAAAAGACATTTTTTAATATAATATTAATTTTATTTATTTAATTTACATTATAAAATAATTAAAATCATAAGAAATTTCATATGTGTAAAACATAAAGTTTCTAACATTTAAAATTATGTAAACTAGAAATATTATATTTTTACAATATAAATGCCATGTAAATTTTGTAGAGATCGCGTTTCTGAGTCTTCTTTTAAAATATTTATTATAATATATAGTAATGGTTTGATGAAATCCATACTTCGAGGCGGATTTATGAACTTTATTTAAATATTCTATGGAATTATGTTTTGTCGTTAATATAATAACATATTGTTGCTATTTGTTGTAACTATATTTTTGTAACGACAACTATGTTAGTATATTAGTGCATTTGAATGTGAACATATTCATTAACAATAAAATTAAATACAACAAGACAATGCGAAAATATATCGAAAGTGCAGTTGTTGTAATGCTTTCTTATTTCCCCATTTTCGTTTTGAATTTTAAGTTATTTCCATTTCGTATTTCCCCAAAAATACACTTAATAATCTATCAATCAAAAATAGGGTGATTATGACTATGAGTCGCCACAATGTAAAAATACCTAAATCAAAAGTCTTGTAATTATTTATTTTATTTATTATTATTATTTTTTTGATAATTGTTTTAAGCATTTTGAAAATGTTAGTCCCTAAAATTGGTAACAATCACAAAGAGACTAATTATGATTATTTATCGCTGTCTCAGCGTTGTGTTGTATCGATTATTAAACTAAATTTTTGAAAATCAAATGAAATCTTTGTTTTCAAAAGCACAGAGCTTACAAAACGTGTAAGTATGTATGTATATATATGCATACATACACATACATGATTAGTCAGCTCAAACCATCGTTCGTTCTTCATAAAATTTCAGAAAAAGTAGCATTTATTCAAATATGGTACATGCAATAAAAAAAAGGGATTATTTTCAATTATTTAATATTTCTACGTTCGAAAGTAAGGGCCGTCATTTTTCAAATCTTAAATTTCTTCAAGCCATTAGATTTCGTTGTAAAGATGATTAGACCGGACGAAAGTAAGTACGAAATTATATTTAGTTTCCGAAATCAAAGACGAAGTTAAATGTTCCAAAAGCCATTACTTGGAAATCGTGCATATATTGTACAATGCAAAGTCAGGGCAGCGTGCGCACCTCAAAAGTTTCCTTTCTCTTAAATGTCCCCAGCAGGGTGAGCTTAATGAGGTGTGATCTGAGTTGTGTTCCAAACGTGCTTCGAATTAGGAAGGAAGAAAAGAAAGGGTATTTTCTGGATCACATGGGATGTATCCAGGAGATCTGGGGCTTGAACGCCGCGTTGCTTGTCATGCAAACTTGGACGGGCGATGACACTGACGAGAACACTCCCTTCCACCTTTTCCGTCATTTTTTTCCCTAAAAATTTGACACTGCTTCGCTGAAAGAGCTCCGCTTTTTTCGCAACTTGACACAAAACAACATTTCTACTTCTGTTTCAGTCATCCAAGTATAGGGTGTTGGAAACATATTTCAGAAACTACAGATGAGAAAAATTTTAATAATTTTTTTTTCAAGTATTACTTAAAATTTTCTTGTATTTGAAACTTAAATAATTAACATACAATGCATGAGCACTATCCAAAATGGCTGTCAAATCAACAGTCCTCTTATTTTCGGTTCAGTAGCTCGTGGATTCGATTACGCTTTCAACCACGCACACCTGCGTACACACATTCATAGATGACACACGCACACAAATACTCGCATACTGTCATACATAGGCACAAGCATGCATGCACGCACTATTACTCGCATAGCTGAACTGATAAAAAGAAGAGATATTAAGAGAGAAATTTTCATTAAAGAAATGTGCCAAGCATTAACAAAGGTTTTAATTAATGAAATAATACAGACTAACAGCTCTGTTCTTTCATAATATTCTAGTTATTGATTTAAAATACATAAAATATTAAAGGAGATTTTAATTAATGCAACAGCAGAACAACAATAATCAAATAAAAGAGAAATCTCAACATAAAATTTACATAGATCTTGGGCAATGAAATAATGGACATTAATCATTAACAGAGATTCTTTAGGAAATTAATTTATATTGTGTTTAAAACACTCTTTCAGACTAATATCATGAAATTTAATTCAATGTGTATGCAGTATACATTTTCGTTTATAAGTAGAGAACTTATATAATTATCATCTTTATTTAAGTATATATGTTTATTATTATTTTTTTTTTATCTTATTGTTTTTAATTCGTATAAATAAACATTTATACGAGTACATTGTAAATGATATCCACATAAATTGAATGTCATGTGAATTCACACATTACATTTGTTTACAATAAGAAATTAAAAGTCCCTTCTTTAAACGTGAGAAAATTCTTAATACCATTTAGAATATATATAATAAAATGAAGCATTTTCTTGTGGAAAAATTTATTTGTTCAAAACATTAAAATGAGTCTACAAATTTATTTCAATAAATTTTTTTTAAAATTATGTATCATGAAAAAAAACTTATACAGAGATTTTTAAGGCATATTCTTTTATTCCTAAATATGGTAATATAAAGATTTGCTGAAGAATTATAGCTCCAATTTACTCTTTCTTTTGCTTCTTTTTCTAATATTTTCATTTTCTCAAGAACAGCAAGTGACGTTTTTATAGCATGTATTCATTACGTGTAAATTAAATGAAACAAAATATCGTTTTCTTAAAACAATATTCCTTTATGTTTTATTTCACTTTAAAATTTCATATATCTCAAATTTAAAAGATAATATTCTAAAATTCTGTTTTGTATTTAGAATTCTATTATAATTTTAGTTATATATATATATATATATATAAAATTCTGAAATAGAAATTTCTTAATAATTCCAGTTAAAAGTAATTAATTAATTCTATTTTAGAGTTATTGAATATAAACTATTCTCGATTTGTAAAATGAAATTTTATTCTTTTTTAATTCTATTCATAATTGATTCTAGATTGATATAACTATCGCAATAACAATAATTATTAATTTTAAGAAACAGAATTGAAATTTTTCCATTAATTTTAAAAATGCTTGCATTAATCAGCATTTTTTATTCTGAAACGATTGATTTGATAAATTTGGTGATTGATTTTTTCTAATAAAAAATAAAGACATGACAAAAATACTTTTTTGATAGTTTGCTAACAATTATCTTTTAATCAGAAGATAAATAGGCGTAAGTATCAAAATTTTGATCCTTATTTATTTCATACAATAAAAGTCATTGTATACCATATTATCCAAAATGGAATGCCTCATTTAAAGTGTTATGGACTTCTTTAAGTTGGTTGTTAGATGTATAAGATTAACTTTTGTTGGTGTGCTTGAAAGAATGGCTGTGGCATTTTATTTTTTCTGATTTCCCACACTAGTTCTGTTACAGTTCACTAGCCATGAATAACGACCGTAGAAATTTCTATGGCTCGTGGAACACCTGATTTTATTTTGTTCTTTTATTCTTATTTGTGTGTTGGCATTCTATCGTAGTGCAAACGATAATTAACACTCCACCAGGCGTGATGCATTTGCGTGTATTTAAGAGCAATAAATTATTTGACATTAATTCTGAGAAATACCAACTTATTGTTAGATAGTTGTATGCATTATAGCTCTTATACTCGATCCTCACAACGCCTAAATTAAAATGTAAAAATACCAAAATTTAAATAATATTTCAAAGAATTAGAAAAAAAAATGTAGATAGCTAGATAAATGTATCTGATAAGAGCAATGCCATAAATGAAGTGTTAATTAAAATTAGATGCTTTAAAGCTAGATATTATTGTTTCATTATTGGAAACTACATTTATAAAACTTTTCTTGAATATCGTTGACTTTCACGAGAATTTTTCATGGGCAGTAGCCCTTATTCAAGTGTCGCAAGGCATGGTTTTTTCTTGGAAAATTCCTTAGCAACAACCATGACAGAAGTTCATGTTGAAAGGAGGTATGTGAAGTTTATTTCTCTTGGCTCAAGAGTGGCTAGGATCGAACTCGGGACCTTACTCATTGAAAAAATCAGTCTATATTATTCCGCCATGATTTGGTTCAATCGAAGGATTTTTTGTGGAGTTGTATGATAATATCTTTTTTTTTTCTTTTTGGTTGTGATGCATATTGTCTATGCCTATGCCTAATGATGAATGAAAACTTTTGAATTATTATTAGTTTGCTGCATCTGTTTTGGTTATGTACTAAGTTAAGTTCATAAGTTTTTAAATTTTTGAAATACTATGGTGTCTTTTCTTAAGAAAAGAAAAATCGTTCCTTCTTCATTTTAACGCAGATGTCTTATCATCAAAGTACCGCTATAAATACAATCTCATTTTTAAAATAACCTAGAAATAGAGAAAAGTTTAATAAATATCAATTTGATGCTTTCAAGGAGTTAAAAATATACAAGTGTATGAGAAATTGTAGATTATCATTCTGCATCAATAAAAGACTAAGCATGAATAGTAAATTATTTAAAAATACAGCATCGAACGACAACAGTAAACAATCTAACCCGCATTAACATTATTCGACATGATGCAATTCGAATGCCATTGAAAAACATTTAAAATTATCAATTGAAAAACATAACAAACTGTCAATTAAAACCTTAAGACATTTGATTGGTGGTCACTTAATTCTATCATAATAACGTTATTTAAATATGTGTATAGTCTCAATTAACAAGTTTTGGGATGACTGACTAACTAAGTAATGCAAATTTAAAATCAAAATTAAAGAAATATAAAGTAAATTAAACTGATCTGTGAAAAATTCTAGAAGAATTTAAAAACACCAAGCTGTAACATGTAAACATAATATATTGCAAGATGCATGTCTTAGAAATTGTCGCCAAAGTCCATGACCCGAAGGTGCTCACTTTTATCCTTTGTTACTGAGAAGTTTTCATTACAAGAATTAAAAGAATCCGCTTTAATAGGAAAACAATTTTGCCTGTTGTTGTTTTTGCACCAGCATGATTCCTTGTACCGAGACTTCAGTTAGTCTCTACCAGTTATAGTAAGAAGCAGCTAAGTAGAAGTATTCGTCGTTTGAGGAGTACGAACCAAGCAGAAGATCCCTCCAATATATTAGTAGAAGTATTCCCAATTCCAATATATATCAATTAATTATATATTATACAACCAACTGATCGGCGAAAAAAATTAAATTATCCTGTTTCAAATTTAGGATCAAAAGCAGAAAAAGAAAATTGACATATTTATTCAAATTTATGTAGATTAAAGATGCTTGAAATTATTCATATGTGAAAGATTCTCTTAAATTTTCACTTTAAATGAACACTGATATAAAAACGTTCTATATGTATATTTATCAATTGTATGTATGCATAATATATTTAAATTCCAATAATAATTCACAGTTTGGTTCGAAAAACAAGTTCATAGCGTTTTGCTTTGCTAATAATTGTATCAGAGTCACTTTACTTTATTGCTTATTTCCTTTATTTTAGAATCAAATGTATAGAATGGCTGTAGCAAAACGCTTAATATGGCATGATATTTGCTTGTGGTAAACGGCATGCTTGTTTTCATTGCAAGTAAAACATCTGTTAGGGAGTAATATGTCTCTTCATTTGTGTTGGTAAAATTATCCTCTAACCAAGTTATACTTTTGTTTCAGAGGGAATGCATCAGTGTGCACGTTGGCCAGGCTGGAGTCCAAATTGGCAATGCTTGCTGGGAGTTGTATTGCCTGGAGCATGGAATCCAACCTGATGGTCAAATGCCCAGCGATAAAACATTAGGAGGTGGTGACGATTCTTTTAACACTTTCTTCAGTGAGACTGGCGCAGGAAAGCACGTGCCAAGAGCCGTGTTCGTCGATTTAGAACCTACTGTCGTCGGTAAGTACTCCACTTCATTTCAGGTAACATTCTTGATGACAAATCCAAAGTTTGAATTTTGGAAACTAGTCAGGCAGAGATTATCTTATTTATCTTTTTCTTCTACTTGCACGGCAGCCCTAGCTGGCCCATCACCTGCTATACAATATTCTTTCAAACAATGCCGTCCTTGATTTTAGTTTTCCAGTTGGATACTTTTGAAGTCATTCTAGACATCATTAAGCCATCTTTTCCTTGACCTACCCCTTGCACATGACTTTCACTGAAAAATCTTAATTACTCGGTTATCAGGTGATTTCTCAATATGCCCAAGCCGTGAGAGTCCCTGTGCTTTGTGATGAATCTTACTATATTTTTATGATTGATATGTGCATCATTTGTTCTAATTCTTAAACAATTATTATTTAACTCGAATATAAATTTTTCTGAGAATTTTCCTTTCAAAAATTAGTTATTTATCTTATTTAACATATACAGAATAATGAGGAAACATATACAGAATAATGAGGAAGAATGCGATATAGTGTAAAATATGATGACTGCATCGAAATTTTTTATTTTTTTCCAGATGAGGTTCGCACGGGCACCTACCGGCAACTCTTCCACCCGGAGCAGCTGATCACTGGGAAAGAAGACGCGGCCAACAACTACGCGAGGGGTCACTACACCATCGGCAAGGAGATCGTCGACCTGGTCCTGGACAGGATCCGGAAGCTGGCTGACCAGTGCACCGGTCTCCAGGGTTTCCTCATCTTCCACAGCTTCGGGGGCGGCACTGGGTCCGGCTTCACTTCCCTGCTCATGGAGAGACTCTCTGTAGACTATGGCAAGAAATCCAAACTCGAGTTCTCCATTTATCCTGCTCCACAGGTGGGCGACAATTTGACGCCAGTGGCTAATGAAAGAATTTATTTGTTATATTTGTTATATTGGGTAATTTTTAAGTAAAGAAAATTATATATATATATATATATATATATATATATATATATATATATATATATATATATATATATATATATATATATATATAAAGTCTACAAAATGCTTTCGATTTAGACTTAAAGATGACCATAAATTTTTCTCAAAATCATCTGACTTAGATGGTGTTCTCTGTGAATGATATTTATTCATAACTTTATAAAATTAATTTTATAAATTACGTGTATTATAATTTTATAAGTTAATTTTTTTATAAAAACAATTATTGCTAAACTTTAAAAAGATCCTATAAAATATTTTTTTTAGTTTTAATGTTAAAATCTTTTTTTTTTTTTTTCAATAAAAATTTTTAAAAAATTCATGGAAAGGAGAAAAAGATTTTATCTCTAAAATCTACACAAAGAAAATTGTTCGCAAAAGTTTACATTTTAAATATATGTAAACACATTTGCTTGTAATTTTTTTTCAGATTTCCTATTTTTAACAATGACCTCTCTTAAATGAATGTGTATTCACATTAAAGCTTGTAGCGTGGGAATACAGAGTAAAACGTGACGTGATATTGCAAAGACGTGCGGTTATATCACCTGCCCAAAAGAGGGAAGATTTAGCGAGATGAACAACACATAAATCAGTTCTAGAGTTCAGAGAAAAGATTATGAATTTCTCACTTTGTATGTGATTGCTTCCTGATTTTATTTTTCAATTGATAATCATATTGAAAAACATTAAAAGATTTATCAAGATCAAAAATATTATTTCAATGTAACAAGTGAAGAGACAAATTTTTGGAGAACCATCAGTAATTTACGATATTAAGGAAACGTTAGAACAACACGCAAAACTAGAAAAAGAAATAAAATTCGGTATTTTGCAATTTCCCCCCAGTAAAAATAGTTGGTTTATTTTGAAGTTTATTGGGATTTATATTAACTAGTATTATTTTTTACGGACTAAATTCATTTAAAAAATCAGATATTTTCCTTGAAAATGTTTAAGCGTTTTAAAGATTAAATTATTTCAGAGAGCGTACTTTGTTTGATGTAATAGTACTTCAAGAATACCTGTGAATTGAATAAAAATAAATAAATAAATCAAATTTGTATTCAAAAATATCAACTCTATAAGTCGAATTGTGTGCAACGTGGAATTAAAACATCAGGAGCTCCATGAAATGTTTTTGGTCTAACATTGTTGTACCAGCATGCTTCCCCCTACCTGGCCCTGAATTCGGCTCTACCAGTTAGATGGATGCAGCCAGACTGACCACCGCGGCCCATCGTCGAAACATTGTGAAATATTCCGTGAATACAAATTCATTGGTTTTGATTTTAAACCACACAATCATAGTGAATCCCGTCACAGAGTTCAAATCCAATTAAATAACTTTTTGTGATTGGAGGGAAGACTAAAAAAATAATTCAATCACTGTAAGTCAAAGCTATTGTAATTTAAAGAATAGGTTCCTTTTAAAAATGTGAGACTATTTTTTTCCGTATCTCTTCATATGTTGAACAAAGAAATCTAATTGTATGTGAAATAGAGCAACATCCATTAGTGTTCCATGAAGAATTTTGAATGGGACTGATATGTTCCCTTGAAGTTAAGAATTATATCAAGAACATCAACTTCGTTACGAAACCAGTACGAATATTTTTCCAAGAAATCCTCATGGATAACAGGGTCTATTCAAGTCTTATGCAACCATATTTTTGGCTATTTCTTATCCTTTCTTTACCCGTGCACTCATATGATTTCTGTCTTCTTTTTAGACCTCTTGCAATTGGAATTACTTTCATTTGTATTTAGTCGCTGTCAAAAAAGTAAGCTTAATCTACAAGTTATAGAAAAGCACTTCTTGGATGGTCAGATATTTTTCTATTATTTGATAATTGATATCGATGCCATCAATTTTATTTTCTTCTAAGGGTTTCGAGCCCTGAATGTTGTGAGAGGAAAAATTAAAATAAAAGGTATTTTCTAAGCCTAGACAAAAATTAACATGTGTTAAAATATTCAGAATCAAGACTGCTATAATTCATTTCTTAATGTTAGTATCTGTTAAACTTTTCTCCTTTTTTCCACAAGTCTGTAAAATTCTTCTCTTGTCAGTTAAAATTATTAAATGCTGAACTCTCTCTAAGATGCTTGCATAATATTTTCCATCATTAATCTCCGGTTATATCAATCAGAGTTTGTCAACGATAGTTAAGAGGAAACAAAAATTATGTAATCTATGAATTATATCTTCTTTTGTGTGCTGCGAAGACAAACTATCCTCTATATTAGGAATATATAGACTCTAAAGATTGTGATCTTTAAACTAAGCAGTAAAAAATAAGGTTTTCTTATTTCGGCCTACCGCATGGTAGAAGCTGAAAAAATGGCGACGAGCTTTTTCTCACTAACCAAAATAACGTGGTATCGTGTGGTAACGGGATTTGAAAATAATGCATTCAAATGGTTTTATTTAAGATACTTTTGCGATCTTATAAATTCTAATATCACGATTTCGAATTATCATATATTTGTTCTCATTTGAACTTTTATGCGATTTTAGTTATTTTTGAATATTGTAACTTCGAATATTTCTTGTTATTTACATAATTATATGATTTTGTATAATTTCGAATATCGCGATTTCGTATTTTTCTCTTTACATCAATGCAAAATACTAAAAAGATAATTATTGAGGATTTATATTATAAAATATAGACATTAAACTTGAAAAAAGAATGACGTTTATACATGACTTAAAAAATAAAATATATGATTTTTTCAACATTTCGTTTCAATTAATCATGCAATACAACTATATCAATAATGTGAATAATATAGGATTATTTGCAATATCTTTGCCTTTATTTAATTGGGCAGAAGAGCAGACAATTTAAAAAGTCGTTTGTAATGCTCATGAGCAGTTGTCGAACTGTACAATATTGGACCTTGTACCAGTAAACCTCATAAAAATCAATGAATCAGCAGGACAAGGGTCAATAACTGGGCAATAACGCTGAATGACTAACGAAAATGCCTTTTTTAAATTCAGTTTTGAAAATTAATTAATCTACTCTTATGTTTAGTTTAAATAAAAATAACAAATAAAAAACCCTTAAATTTTCCAACATTTTTATCATTCTCAGAAACAATAATTTAAATAATAAAAGATCTTACTTTTTTTTTCCTGACATCCCAACATTCAGGTTTATAAATATTTGAAACATCTATTAAAAATTTACAATTGTGTCATTATTTACCGCATCTAAGATATTTATTTATACGTGATTTAGAAATTAAATTAACTTTCACACACCATTCGATCATCTCTATTGCAACGATAAAAATTCGCTGATGATACTATATAATTGCTTAGTGTAAAACAACAAATCATAAAGAAATGTATTCTTTTAAAAAGAACACAAATGTTTTTATATTTTAAAACCAAACGATAACATAAAGTATATATAAATATTGTATTAAATTTTATTCCATTCAATCGCTTAGAATGAAAATATATATAGCTTCCCTTTTAAAATATAAAATATTTCTTATATCTCTAAATTTTAATTAATTAATTAGTTTTAAAATATTTCGCCCAGAAACATTATAAAACTATAGTTTTTATTGACATTTTAATAAATTTAATGTTCTTCACTAAAAATAATATATTTTGACTGAAAAAAGAATCGTTTGAGGATTATTTTTAAAAATGTTATAATAAAACGCCGATAAATGTGTATCTCAAAATCGTCATATTATAGACCAATGAATAGGACTTTAAATTCTTTGTATTAAAGAATCCAGCTTGATGTCGTAATCTGCTGATTTAGCTCAGATTTCATCCTTTGCGATGGGATGTATGTCTAAATAAGATTCAACCAAAAATATGAAATAAACCATGTTTCTTGATTAAGCAACAAATAATGAAAAAAAAACTTTCTCATTTAAAATCTATGGTAACCAACCTAATTCTAATGGGAGATGTTGTAGAGGTTCAATGTGCACTGAGTAAATTACAATTTGTAAACTTAACATTTATTAAGCAAATAAAACCCATTATTAGTTACATGAAATGCTTTATTATAACGTACACCGACCTTCCAGAAAGAGACACATTTATGATAGCCATTCACATTAGCAAACTAAACTTCACAAAGGTATACATTTATATGTATGTATATTAATAAAAGTTATTTATTTTATTTCAGATGAAGGATAGCAAATAAAATTATTTTTCTATGCATTCATGTTAGCGACCCTGCACGAGTTCAGGATTCATTATCATTTAAGAGCTGTATAAATGAATTCTGTGTGTGTGTGTAGGACATAAACTTCCCATTTCCTTCAAATGTTATATTGTACTCTCAAACTAGCTTTTGTGTTTTGAATAGGGTCCAGACCGTACATAAAAGAAAATGCATAGAATTTTGCACAAACTTCACAAATACAACTATAAAAAATAATTTTCATAACACAATTAAAAAACATTTTATGCGATGAATAGAAACAGCATAAAAAATTTACACGTAAATAACCCTAATTCTTAGGAAATAACTAGGAATTGTTTCTATAATGAAATCAAGACACGAGGCTTGAGTACATTCATAATAAGGTGAAACAGAAATGTAAATAAACAAGCATTTTATATAAATAAATGTAATGATAAGAAAAAGTATAGTAATCAGTATGAAACCTGAAAGCTAGTTAGTACTGGAGTAACAAAACATATGTAATTGGCAGACTTGTTCAATCTGATGAAATACCTATGAAAAATCGAAAAAACTAAATGACCTGTCAACCCTTTTCATTTCTTTAATTGATAATTTTGTCATTTATGATCCAATTTGATTGAAATTCTTTATTCCGCTTAAGAAAATTAAAATAAAATTTTTTTTAAAAATCGCACGAAAATCTCAGAAAAAAAAAAGACTGCAGAAAAAGGTTGAGTTTAATTAATTAAAATAACAATACTACCATATATTGTAAATAATTGCTTTTTCGTATTTATTATTACATTTCATTTAAATATTTTTCTAAGCATTTTCATTCGCACATAAATCGAAAACATACACGGTTTAATTTTCAGTACCATAAACAGAGAAAGCAACTCTTTGACAACATCGTAAATGTACAATTTTCTCATTTAAATTTAATTTTCTTTTTTTTTCAGGTTTCGACAGCTGTTGTCGAGCCTTACAACTCAGTTCTGACCACTCACACTACTTTAGAACATTCCGACTGTGCTTTCATGGTAGACAACGAAGCCATTTACGACATCTGCAGGAGGAACCTGGACATCGAAAGGCCTACCTACACCAACCTAAATCGTCTCATTGGGCAGATTGTCTCATCCATAACCGCTTCACTTCGCTTTGATGGCGCTCTCAACGTCGACCTCACAGAATTCCAGACGAATTTAGTTCCTTACCCGAGGTAAAAAGAACAATCAAATTGTTCTGTTTGAAGAAGTTGCAAATATGCGACTCAAATTGCCGTTAGAGGATGTTCTAATTCTTCAAGAACACAATGCATATTTTTTCAACATTTTGTGAATTTCGAGCATGCGCGTGAGTCTTATGCCAACTGAATCGAATTTAATTACTGTACGATTCCATTGGTTACTCTTTTTGCCATTAGATGTCACTCTTCTTGGTTATGGTTGCAAATTACTTTAATATCTAAAAATCAGATTTTGCAAGGGAAATGCTTTAGTTTGTTGAAATCTTTTATTTTAAATTTATTCGATGCATACCGCAAAATCTCGTTATGAATTAAGCTAAAGAACAAACATAAGACTTTAAACTGCTTCGACATTTTAATGACTGTTAATTCAAAGAAAGGTTGGTACATACGATGTGCACACAAACACAAAGCATAAAAATGAGTGATTCTATGACAATTCACATGGTATTTATTCTTTCTCTGTGTAGTTTGAATAATTAATTCATGATAAACATACGACATTTTTCTAGTTAATATGTTTTTAAATCACTTGATTAAAAAATTACCACTTTTTGGGAAAAATCCATGTCTTTAATAACTGTAAATTTTTATAAGGGAACTGGTGCTTATTTTTACTTAGTCTTAAAGAATTTTAAGCTTGAGGGAAATTATTTATACAGTATTTAAATAACATTAACGTACATGTGACTTGATGTTACAGTTAAATTGATCGTAAACTTTCTTGTCAAATAATTGTCTCTTGTGAAGTTTATATGATTGTTTTATATGTTTTTAGAATACTGGAGAAAATTTATTTATTCTTAATTGTTTTTAAAGTATTAGAATCTATACCTTGATATGAATTTAGCTTCCATATGCCACAACCATTTTTTTAAATGTGACTCTTACAACAGAAATAATTGTTTCGGAAAATTTTTTTTATAAAGATAAAGCGAGTTTTCAAAAATACATTTTGAGGACAAAATTTAATTTGTTTCCCTTTTCATGCTAGTCAAATGTTTCTGATGCTGAAATTCAGAAATTCTGGTTTTTGGAAGAAGAGTTTTAGAAACATGAATAAAAGCTACTGCTAGAGATATGTTTACATTTCCTATATGTGAATGAACATAAATAACATAAATTTCCTCCACTTGCGATGTCATTTTTGTGAAAATATTGGTATCTTACTCAGAAGGGTCAAATATATAGTTTTAATATTGTTTATACAATAAAAAAATTAGTTTATACTCTACAGCATGAAAATGGAAAAACAAGAAAAAATATTGGAGAAATAAACACAATGAAGCCCAGTGTCCTAGTGATAGTGCTTCCCGCTCCCAAGACATATGTCCCAGTTATATGTTCGGTTCTCAGGTTTGGCAAGGTCAACTGGGCGTTTCACCCCTACAAAAGGTCGATAACACTGAATACCAAGTAAGTTCGGAAGCTGAACGCCGGGGCTTTAGCATTAGGCTGACCCTTAAGAAGGACATACACTTCGTTCTCTCAGTCACAGGAATAGATATTGGGATTGTAGGCTTTGACACCATGAAGATGTCTTGCCACTGAGTTTGGTTTCAGAAAATATCCCAATTAATTTTAACTTTTGTACATATTTTATATTTTAACGTGATTTTCGTATACTTTTTCATTTTTCTCAAAATAATATTTGTTTTTGTGAAATGAAGTACTTTTAAATAACAGACTTATAGTATGGTAATCTTTTAATATAATTTACATAAATAGCATTTTAATCCTCTAGAATATTAGCGTTTTATTGATTGGTTTGGTGGCAGTCATAAAATGTATCATTTTTCATAATTTGATTTTATTGGATCGATAAAAAATGTCTGCAGTGATTCCATTTTTCAACTTGCAGGATTCATTTTCCTTTGGCTACTTACGCTCCCGTCATATCTGCTGAAAAAGCTTACCACGAGCAGCTGACTGTCGCAGAAATCACGAATGCATGCTTCGAACCAGCCAACCAGATGGTAAAATGTGACCCGCGTCACGGGAAGTACATGGCTGTCTGCCTTTTGTATCGTGGAGATGTAGTTCCAAAGGATGTCAACGCAGCCATTGCCACCATCAAAACAAAAAGAACCATCCAATTTGTTGACTGGTGTCCTACTGGATTCAAGGTGATTTTATTTTTTACTTTTTAATCAGGATTTATAAAACACACTTACTTAAAACTATTTGATCACTTCATTGCTGATTCTTCCAGGTTGGAATAAATTATCAACCGCCCACCGTAGTTCCTGGAGGAGATCTGGCCAAAGTTCAACGAGCAGTGTGTATGTTGTCCAATACAACAGCCATTGCTGAGGCATGGGCCAGACTGGACCACAAATTTGATCTCATGTACGCTAAGCGAGCCTTTGTCCACTGGTATGTTGGCGAAGGTATGGAAGAAGGAGAATTCGCCGAGGCCAGGGAAGATTTGGCTGCTTTGGAGAAAGATTATGAAGAAGTTGGCGTCGATTCCATGGAAGGAGAAGAAGATATGGCTGGAGAGGAATACTAATCTGCTAGAAAGATGACTCCAAACACCCACCTCTCTACGAGCTTTTTATTTTCTTGGGAGCAGTTTTTGTTTCAATTTATATTTAACTTCCGAATACTACAAATTAGTTATCATCTAAATTCTATTTTATGCACAATATATGCGTTGTATATTAATCTGCATAATTTTTTTTCACATTGTATAATGCTTTTGCATGTTGAAATATCAGTTATTAATGTTCTGAATTTGCAGTATTCATAAATTTTAGATATATGTCTCTTGCTCCACATTTTTATAACTGGAAGTGCCACCTTTTTTATGACTTGAACATCGATTTATTTCCAGTAAAAAGCGAATATCACATATAATTTTTAATTATTTGTGCATTACTTTAAAAAGTATATTAGTAGAGAATTTTTTCGTTTCTATACATTTATTAGCTTATATATATATATTTACATTCCGTCAATTTTTTAGCAAGCAAAGTTGAATGGAATGCTACACAGAAAAATTTTCAAAGTGCAGAAACTGTGATTCGATTTATATTGTAGATTGTGTCGCCCTCTTTCTCTTCAAACACCCATTATGCACTGATGATTTGCACAATAGTTTTCAAGTTATCAAGAAACAGCAATCCTTTAAAAGATTCAAACAATTTTTCGCCTCTTAGGTATATTCCTAGAAATGTTTGGTAAATTACAATAAAAGCCATTCGTGATTTCCTTAGATTTTTACACAATTTTTCAGTATGAATTTGAAGAAAAACAATGCATATATACTACTATAGAAATAGTATAGTCATTATAATTTCAGGTCAAATTATGATTAAATTGTTTTACTCTGATATTATAATTCAGAAATCGTACTTATATCTAAGAATTTTTGTGTTTTCACTATGCTCATTTTTGCATTGATTTATATGTGCTTTTACAACTGTTTTATATCTATGCTTGTTGAATTTAGTTTTAAAAAAGCTCTGTGATAGAAAACTAAATCAAATAAATGTTTTAAGTTTTTTCTAATAAAATTTTTTCAGTAAAATAGCGTTTATTTTTTATATACTTTAAGAGCCCCACATAAAAACGAACAATAGAATTTTCACCTGTACATATCATTCATTCAAAATTGTGAGATATATTCAAAATTATAACTTCTGAAAGGCACTCAAATAGCAACTTCAAGGACATACGCTATTTACTCTACTCATGAATTCCCAACATTTTTTTGTCAGCTCTCTAATTCTATCAATATGCACTGAATGTTCTTTGACACCGAGCTCACTTCTTGAATCAAACGCGACAGCTGTTACATGATCTTTTGGTAAGGTTTTGTACTCTTCGAATTTTTTGGAAGCTTTTCTAGTTTTAATACCAACTTGGATTTTTAATTGCCTCAGATTAAAAATCGAGGTTGGTATTAAAACTAGAAAAACTTCCAAAAATCATTTCACGATAGAAAATATTAATATTCAAAAACATTCCATTTAGGCAGCCCCAATTCATACCTCAGAGCGAAATGCTTTCGAAAACTTTGTAATTCAATTTTTGAATCCATTTTAATTAAACTAAAACTTAATTCAAATTTCAAAACACAATAACTCAAATGAAATTACCGATATTTTCTGATATTCCAGATTATATTGTTCTTTTTCATTATTCTAGTTCAGTTCTTTTATTAAAATCAGAATTTCTAACTCACTTGGTAGTAAGGATATTCCCTTGATTATCGTAATACTCATTTTTACTATAATAAACTCTGCTAAGACTTTTTAATTCGTTTTTCAAAATTTGGAATATAAATTTCGAACATTAATTAAAATGCTTTATTTTCATATATTTCATTGTTTTCACATAAATGCTATGTTTTGCACATCCATTCAAATTAAATTTTTCTCCGATTATTTTATTTAAAAATACTAATTTTTATAGTTTAACTTAGATATTTTCTATTTATAAATATTAAATTGCTTATTAAGGAGTTAAGACATTTTTCAATATATATATAAATTCTCACAATATATATATATATATGTATACATACATAAATTACATTAGTTTGTCAATACTTTATTAATCACCAGAAATGTCACACCCTAAAGATTTTATGACATCTTCAGCCTAAAAGAACAGTTAAAATCTTTAGATTACTAATATTTTCAAATATATATATATATATATATATATATATATATATATATATATATATATATATATATATATATATATATATATATATATATATATATATATATATATAATACTAAATATTTTAAGTAAAATTATTTTTAAATTTAAAATATATCTAAGAATTATAAGATATGGTACAAAGATGAGAATACATATTAAAAAAATGATTTTGCCTTTAAGGATTGAAATAAATTTTGCATACTGTTATTTTTTTGCTCAACTCCAGGAAAATGAAACCTGATTCCCTGGGAAAGAAAGCAACCAAAATTTTTCAAGTAGCAAATATAAACCAAATCTTTTTTATACAGCCAGACAGTCAATTAAAAAATCTTTCAGAGAAGATTTTTGGAAAAATATAAATGAGGAAAAGAAAAGAAATGGATCGATGGAATCACAAATATTCCGCTTGGGCTAAAGGACAGATATGCTGCCGTTTTTCTCCTTGCAGCCTGCCTCTCTAAGCATCTATATTGAATAAAGTCCTCTTTGCCAAGTGTGCAGCATACTGGAGGAACCACTAGAGTCACCTCCCAGCATTAAACTCGAGATAGTTGCAGAAGAGTTATTGGAGAGCTCGGTATAAGGTTAACGACTTGTACAGACTGACTGTGGTTTTTCAATTTTGTTAGCTAAGTTCATTTTGCTTTTGTTTCAGTGGTTTATTATCCTGATTACAGTAATTGTTTGTCATTCTGATTACAGCTGTCTTCTAATCTGCCATCAGAAATTAAAAAAAAAAATTTATTTGCTCACAAATTACAAATTTACAATTATCACAGGATATATGCCAGCGAGAATTTTTTTTATATGTTTTGCAAAAATGCATGCTGGGCTTATTCTTTGCAGATAAATACAATAAACAAAAATGAAGGAAATACAAAGTGAATCGCAAATAATCATTTCAATATATATATATATATATATATATATATATATATATATATATATATATATATATATATATATATATATATATATATAAAAGATCGACACGTAGACAAATAAAGTAATAAAGTCCTATTTGTATTATTTCAACTTCGACAAAGGTAAAAATAAAGCATGGCTGAAAATAATCTTAAAAAAAATTATTGTATTCTATAAAAATATAATTATCACTTTTTTACGAATCATTTAGAAGATCCACTTTGACTTGTTGTTTATAAAACTGACTCAACTTGGCAATTTGATGTCTTTCTTTGTCGAGTTCTTTAGACACATTCTCAAGTTTAGTAGCCAGTTCTGTTTTGGAGCCTTCATCATAGTTTTTTGAAACTTTCATATAATTATAGATGTCAAGAGCTACAAATATAGCCCCTAAACCAGCTGTGATGACTTGTGTTGTAAGAGAAGCTACTTGTGCATTGCTGGCTGCTGTGCTTTGCAGAGCAGCACCACTTATGCCCTTCAGAGTTTCCGGTCCTACTGTTGCCAACTCTTTCATGGCCTAAAAATTAAAAATAAAATGATATTAAATAAAAATAGTAAGCAGATTCTAAAGATGATTATTCAAAGGAATGATTTTCGTTATGAAATTACTTCATTTAATGTTTATAGAATTTTATTTACTGCCAAGTTTGAATTTAGTAGTATTATTTTAGTTTACATCGTTTGTTTGGAGGAAATATTTCAGTTTAAGAGTGTTCTTCTTGGCAGAAATATTTTTAGTTTAAAATCGTTTGCTAGATTATTTATTATTAAAGGTTAAAGAAACAATAACCAATGAAAGATTTCCAGTAAATACTTTAGAAATATTTTAACTGATGATTAAAAGAAAGTATTAAATTTCCTACACTGCTTTTAATAATCAAGCAAAAAGTTCTATTCATACCAATCTTTCTAGAGCTTGGAAATTGGTAGCAGATGAAAATATGGAGTAATAGATAAAAATATTTTAAAATTGAAAGTAAAAATTAAAATTTATTTAAATTTCCTTTGAATCAGGGTGTTATTAACTATTATTAATGATTTATTACTGAGACTTTAGCTCAGAAATTCCGGATAAGGAAATATAATTTCAAATGTAATGCGTAATAAATGTACTGTAGAAGTCATTAACCATTTTAGGATTTAGTAGTCTAACTAATTTCTTACTTCGATCTTAATTAAGTCATTACTTAGATGAGGGCGATATTCATACCTCTTCGATAACTCTGGATGTTTCCAGAATATTCTTATAGAAAACCAAATGTAACTCGGCTGCAATTGGTCCTATCGGTGCGAAATTTCGAAAATGTTAACATGTTTTCATGTCACCATCAAAATGTACGGAATCACCAACTCGCCAAACATTGCCAAATTGTTTTAAATCTTATTGACTCATTTCTAAGATCTGAAAATCGCTATTTTCACAAAATAAACGTTGTTTAGGCAATAATTTCCCAAATAACAACGATAATGACACAATAAAACAATTAAACAGAAATATAAGATGTACAAATATTTTCATTACTTACATTTTTCGTAATACCCTCGTTTTTAGATTTAAAGATAAAATGTTATCTTTAAGCAGTCATTGAACTTGAAATAATCCAGACAGCATTGAAAAAATAAGAAAACAATATAAGCAAAAAAATTTTATCTAAACAACCTAGCTTGAAAAACTTAGTCACAACTGACCTGAAAAAATTCAGATGAGGAAGAAATGGTGCAAGAGAAAGATGGCGCGTCACTGAAAAAACTGTCTGTAGTTTTCAATTGACTTAAGAACTCCCTATCTTCGGAATACAAGTTCTTAACCAGGACTAGAATATCTTCCAAGGAGTTAGCGCCTTCTTTCAAGTGCGAAAATCTTTTCTTAACTTCATCACAACAAGGCGAGGCCCTCAGCACTTTCTCCAAGTCTTCCAACAAGGTCTCGTTCTTCAGTTCTGATAAAATGGCGATGACTTCTTGTTCGTGCAGAACCACCTCTCGAAATGCTGCACTTAAAGCCTTCGTATAAAAAGAGTCGGCTTCCAAAGCTTTTGAGGCTTGCTGTGCGAGGTCCTTTGTAAGGTAGACTTCTGCTATATTTGCCCCGAGAGTGGTAGCGGAACCCGCTACGGTTCCAACTAACCCGCCCGCAGACATGGCCAAAGATAATCCACCTAGAGACGAATAAACACAAATTTATTTTGTTTGTGAAAAATTTCATTTATTTTATGTGTGCTTAAAAGAACCATACACTTTTTGTTTTTGAAAATGAAACAAATTTTAAAAATTAAATAAAATTTGAAAAAAAAAAAGAAAGGAAAAACAGAAATGAAGTTTATAAAAATTTTAATATTTGAAATGGTTAAGAAAATTTCTTGGAATACGTCATTTAAGTAAAATGAAGAATTCAATGAAGTTTAGAAAATATCAAAAGTTTTTATTTTAATTTAAAATTAATTCTCGTCTTGTAAAATGATGTTGGCTAGTTATTAAGAAAAATTGCATAAAATGTGTAAAACTTTTCGTCGAACAATATAATTTTATTCAAAGAAGAAATGTCCCCTCTCTCACATACAACATAAACACATACACACAACAATTAACTTCAATACCTTAATTTTAAATTTGTTTTCCAAATTTTAAAATTTATGTATTCTAGATGAACTAATATTTATTATTATTCCATTGTGTTTAGATGATATATATTTGTTAATATATACTGAATATTATTTTCAGTATATATATTAATAAATAAATATTTATTAATATAATAAATTTTACAATTTTTTTAACTAAAAATGAATTTTTAAGGGAAAAACTATTAATATAATGATAGTAATAAAATATAGCGTTAAAAATTGGTTTTACTGAGTTTACTGATACATTTTTTAAAATTTTTTTCTAATTAATATTTGAATTTTAAAAAACGTAAGTAAAGAAAGGATGTTTTTCTAACAAACACATCCAAATTATGTTGTGATTGTTTCATGAACCAGTCGTTTCCAGGATCGTTCAGTAATACCAACTTATCTTCTTTTTGACGACACATTTATTTTACAATAACAAACATAACATTAATTATAGACACAAACATAAATTTAGTTGGTTCATTTTACATTATTCGAAACACATGTATTTTTCATTGCCTGGAAGCGGTACTCAGCTACCACTCGACTTTTCACACACCCATACCGTTCCTCTCGCTCCGACACACTCCCCATATGCCTCTTGAATCTCTTACATACGCACTTAACGAAATCAAAAGTTCTCGTCTGTTAAGTGTTTGATTTTCACATATGTAATGTGTGTCATTAGGTTATTCCTTACCAATAACAAATGAAATTAGTTCATCAATAAGTGACGGAATCCGACGAATAATTAATGTGACGGAATCTGTAAATTAGAATCCAATAACTGATAGTAAAGCTCCAGACACACATTGGTGTGCAATGGCGTGCATATTCCGTTCTATGGAGGATTCGAAAATAATCAAAGTCCAGGCATCCAATATAAAATATTTTAAAAAGCACTCATAAAAAAATCACATAATATTTACATAATATTTGATTAAAATGAATGAAATTTTACTATAAGGTATTTTGGTTTACACATAAGCGATTATCTTAATTGTTGACATTAAATTTTTAAATTTAAATTTGACTTGAAACAAGCGATGTATTATTTGTTTGAATAAATGTTCAGAGATATTTAGAAGTATATTTTAAATTCTGATTTGTTTTATATAACATATATAAACACCAAGATAACTTATAAACAATTAAGTGTTTCTCAATTACAATCATAGAATTGTTGTTGTTGTTTATCCCAACTGATGTGACAGTAGCATCGCACCAGCTCCATGAATCCATGAGTTTTCAGCCTCTCCAAAACCACCCCAGGACTTAATTCCACATAACCCCTCTAACAACCGATACACTGAAGAATATGAGAGGGAAAGGCCTGTGCCTCTTGACATTTGGGGCAGAGAGGGTAAAACTTGACAACAGAAACATGTCTCTGAGCAAGCAAGTGGTCGCTCCTCAGTCTCGTCAGAGCCGTTTGATCGCATTCTTTGTGCGCGCCCATTAAGGCGGAAGCAGGATATTTGCCTTGGTACCATTCATGGGCAGTTTTGGCATCTCTAAAAACAGCATTGATGTCCATCCTGACACGAGAGGTCAGCTCCGATGCCGACAAGCAGTCTCCAGTAACGGTATTCTGCAGGCTGCCCTCCCTGGCCAATTGGTCCGCAACCTCATTACCATACACATTGACATGGGATGGTAGCCACTGGAAGACTATACAATCATGGAATTGAAGCCATGCATTAAAGTGAATCAGTTAGGTAACACAGATTTATTTATTAAATAAAAGGATACTAAGACATATATTTAACTTAAATCATAATTTATTTAAGAATTTAATGACTAACTGACAATTTAACTGACCAAAATTAGCCTCATCTTTTGGTTTCATCTTTGACTGAATAATAATAAGTATTTTTGATTGAAACTTCATACAGTTATGATTTTGATAAACAAGACAGTACTGAGAGAATGAAAAGATTGCAAAAATTTATTGCTTGAAACTTCTGTTTTGTTCTTAATATTTATATAATTATGGAATGTGTGACTTACTTGAGAAACATTCCTAACCCTATACCTTTACTAAATAATGGTTTCTCTCATCATTAGTTAAATTATCTAACCATAAATATCCCAACTTAATTATTAATTGTGATGTTATGTACGTTGTGATCTATATTAATTTAACACTGTTTTACATTTTTGTTCGTGTGCTTTAGAAACTGACAGCGGTATATCATATCATTCATTGAGTTCTGTTCTAAGTTAAAATTATTCTGACTCTGATTTTTAATTCAAACATTAATTTTCATGTAATATTCTTTCCATTTTCTTCTAATACAAAAAAAATCTCTAGACTTTATTTTTTATCTCCCTCATAACGAAATAATATTTATTTTCCTCTGATCTAGTTTAGAATCGTTCTAAATTTTGGTTCTTATGCCTTCAATAACTATTACAAAGTAATATATATTCCATTTTTTTCAAGTTTAGAATTGTTTTAAGTTTCTGTTCTTATACCTTTGATATTGACTACAAACTAATATTTAATCCACATTGTTTTAATTTAGAATTGTTCTAAATTTCTGTTTTTAAGTATCAAGTGCGGTTTGTGCAATGTAATAATCATTTTGTTTAAATTTTTAGAAGTGTGGCCTTATTATCTTCAAAATCAGAACTTATTTTTTGTTATTCACTAATTCATACCACTAAAAGGCGATAAGATGAGTCCACCGATGGCCGCCGTCCCCCCTGCTATGCTGGACGTCGTCCCCGTTAGATTAGCCAGATTGACGTTGCGGTGGTGCCTGTTGATCTCTCTGGCCACGGACTGGAGGGTGGCGATGACCTCGACTCTGCTGCCCTCCCACAGGTCAGACAGCGTCACGAACGTCGTTTTCGCCTGGCAGCAGCCCAGCAAGGCTGTTTGCAGGCGAGTGTTGAACTCTTGGATCTGAGATTTCAGATCATCTCTCGTTTTCTGCTTGCTCTTTATCACCCCCATCGCTCATCTCCTCCGCCTGAATGGAGAACAAAATGAACTCAATGCGTATTCCTCAGCAGGTTTCTCTTCCACAGATTTCGAGTTCGTGGAGTTGGATTGGTAAAACTTAAAGGTAACCCTAAAAGTCGAAAATATGTATTTTCACATGAAAGGTTTTTTAATAATTTTTTTAAAGAAGATCACTGTGAAACATTTTACTTTTCGAAGAAAAGTATCCTTCAAAATTTTACTTCATTAAAATTTAACAAAAGATACGAATTTTAAATTAATGTTACAGCAACAAATTTGGAAACGAATCTACTATTGTTACATAAAGTATAAAAATATGAGAAGCATACAATTCTATATAAGTTCAGTCTATTTCGAGTTAGTATGTATTCGTATTTTATAGTATTTTACGTGCTTATGATATTGTGTAAGAGAGTGTTTCATGTGGGATCGAGTATTTCATAAGTATTTCCTGCACATAAGAAAAACGAATGAATAAACATCAAAACACTGAGTACTTTTGCTCTAAACAGTTAATGTGCTTACGTTAATTAACTGATTATAACTATTAAAGCGATACTTTAAAATGTAAGGCCAGCCAAAAAATAAGAGCATTTTTTGTAAATTATAGAGAATTTAATTTTGCATTATGAGCAAGTTATAAAAAACAGAATTTTTTTTTTTTTTTTTTTTTTTTTTTTACATAACAAAATTTATTTTTAAACTACCAGCAATGTTGTTTGCAAGCGATTTATTATTTATTTTTAAATTATTTATTTATGAAAATAAATTTTTTAAAAACTTTATTTTTAAATATAAAGCTGTATTTCACGTAAGTACAATAGAATTTAAAAGTTATATAAGTATAATACAATTTAAAACAAATTTTCTCATGATACTTTTTCATATAAAATATAAATATACGTTATAAAATTTATTAATATTTTCAAATATTACATATGAGCAAAAATATGCCGTCAAATGTCGTTTAAAAATAAATCTTAAATTTCACCACCACATTTGACTGTGTATTTATTTAAAATTTAATAATTTAAAATCTTACAGAAGTTATTTAAAATATAAAACAAGAAATTTTCTTTACAGGAGAAAATAGCTCATTTACAAAAATATTGAATGTTTTGTTTCGAATTTTCTTAAAGTATTTAATCTTATGAATTTAAATCTTATGAATTTAAATTGTATGATACAAAGTTTACAAAGTTTGTTTCATCATTAAAGTTGTACAGAGACTCATGATTAATATATATATACACATCTATCTATCTATATCTATATATATATATAAATATATATATCTATATCTATCTATATATATATATATATATATATATATATATATATATATATATATATATATATATATATATATATATATATGTATATATATATATATATATACGCACAGATTTTGTTTTTATAACGGTATTTATTTTTTAAAGTTCTAATTGTTTCTATATAGTTTAGCTCTAATTTGATTTCTGTATTAAACTGCTTAAATTAGAATTCAAAAATCCTATATTTATAGTAATGTATTTTTAATTTATTTTTTACTAAGAAAACCTCATTAGTTATTTTCAGTATTATAAAAATGGATATTATACTGAATGATAAAAGTGAAAAATGTTGGTTTTCTTAACCAAATGATATTTTAAATATTTTATAGCTTTTTTTTCTGTATTGAACACTTTTCATAAATGCTTCACTGTTCTTCTCATTCGATTTCTTGGAATCAAAGCTATTTATGTCAAATATATATTCAAGCTCAGAACGAATTGATAATATAACGAACTAATTCTGATAAAAAGTGTTGCCAATAATATTCCAAAATTATTTTTTTCATTTTTGATAATAGAATTATTCCTTTTTCGATATCTTAATATTATATAAATTAAAATCAGTTAAATGAACAAGTTTTTTGCTTATAAATTTTATCAAACTGAAGAGACATAAAATTATAAAATAATTAGGCAGTAATTAAATATTATTCTTAAAGCAATAAAAATACTTATTAATTATAATTTTGGTAGAATATTCTGAATGCTTTAAAGTTTTCGTAAGTTTAAGAATTTTTTGTAATTAAAAATCTAATGTTTTTTTAAGTTTATCAGCTATATCAGAAGAAAACGCTTGAAAATTAAGAGAAATTCTAAAAGATATTTTAAATATCATGTGGTCTTTAATTTACAAATAAGCTTAGTTCATTTGGTGAAATTATTTAAACTAATATTCAAATATGATCTTCCAATGCAAATACATTCAATAAATTCCATAGTTTATTTTAGACAAATTTTTATATTGATATCATAAAGATTGTTTTCATAACTTAATTTCAACTCAGAAAAGTATGAAACATTCTTCGTAAAAAGCATAGTGTAAATATTAATTCACACTATGCTTGGTGGTGATAAATAAACATATTTTAATACCGTATTACTTTTCTGATTACAAATTAAACAAAAAATGTTACCAATGAAAGGAATAAAAGTCTACAAAAATATTTTGCAATTTCGATCGGATTCGTACGTTTAACGTGATAAAATATGCGCCATATTAGTTATAAAAGAGAGTGATATATTTTAAAGAATGTTGTGTTTAAAGTATCAAAAGTTAATTTTCTGATTAAAAGAAAGCAAAAATTACATGATAAAAAGAAATAAAAATTCAACAAAAATGTTCTGTTTCTGAATACTAACCATTACTGTGTTCCATATACAATCTCGACTCATTTTATACTTTCAATTAAAAATAATGCATTTAAAGAAAAAAAAAAATACATACCACATTATTTAGGAGTATACATTTTAGATGCAGGAGAGGTGATTAATGTACCATACTAATCTTCTGACAAGAAATTAAACAAAAATTAACCGATAAAATCAAATAGAATTCGACAAAAATATCCGATTTGTGGATAGAAGTAATTGCTATAATTCAATTACATAATCCTGACTCGATTTATGTTTTTACTAGACAAATAAATAGCTCAGCTCAGAATAAGAATTAATCTCTTTAGAAAAAATATATCTGACAGAAAATTTCAATCGTGATATTATACTTTGTAACAAGTCTATCCATCAGTTCATGAAAAATTATTATTACAAATTTTTGAACACAGAAAACGAGTTATTTACCTCTTCACGTTTCGTCAGAATTTCAATTCAAACAAAACATCTTCTATTTCAAACAATGTGAACATCATCTACGCTGTCAATCCGGCAGCTGGTTTTTACCGTCTTTTCACTGACTGAAGCGGAGACAGAGCAATCTAATTTTAACATCATATTGCGTTGAGCGTTTCCACGCGAAGTTTAACATGTTCTTTCCAAGCAACCAAATGACGAATTTCGAATTTTTTTTTCTCCATTGCGATTCGAACGTCACAGTAATTCTGATAGTGAGTCACACATAACTTTTTCCACATGATCCATTAAATTTTCCGTTTGACATTGTATTTATGATTTTGTGAATACTTTATTTATAATATTTTTCATCTTAGTCAGAGATTTAAATTTAAACTTCTCACAATTAATTGTCATGATAAATATGAATAACCAGTTGAAAATGCAGACTATTGATGATGATTTCAACTAAATTCTTAATTATGAATAGAATCCTGATAACAGAAAAGCATAATATTGTTTACAAAAAATGTATCGCTTGAATGTTAAATAATTTTTTGTAAAAACATATGGTGCTTTTCTGTTATCAGCACAATAAGAGTGTTGCTGAAATCATCAATATGATCACATGATCTCTTGCTATTTTTCTTTAAAAAAATTAACACTATTTTCTCTGCAATTTCGATCATAAATGCATGCATACATAACGGATCAGGTGAACCCCGAAATGTTACGCAATGTTAACGCAAGGGGAATGCTCCCCTGTCATCCGATACCTATGAATTTTGAGGCTATGGTACCAAGAGACGAAGTTGCCCTTAAACTGGTATCTTTCTCTCTACACAAGCGGGAGGACTTAAACTGTCACAAATTAACGTGGACACTTTCCTTACACATGCACACTTTTCTTATAATGTATTTTTGATAAATTAGTAATATTGATTTTAAAATGGTATTCTTGCGGAGTAACCTTAGAATGACATTCTCAGATGTTCTATTTTCTATCCTCATTTTTATTTGATCTATAAAATTTAGTTTAAGTTTAGATCTTAAAAATAAAATTTGGAAAAAATCATACTTTTTAAATGAGCCTACTGAAACCACTTGTGAATATAGCTCTCCAATGATAAAATCAATTTCTTTCATTTATCAGAAACTAAATTAACAGATGTAGTTCATCCATAATCAATATGTTAACAATCTTATAACTGAATTTTGTGAGAATAATTAATACCTTGAGGTGATTCACAGCTTTAAATCTCACAGTACTCATTATGCTGTTAAACCTTTTATTGAAACGAAAATGTCCTTAATGAATACTTCCTTTTTGGGAAGACTTGTTTCTCGCTAATCTCTTTAAAGGTCGCATCAGCTTCATTTCATCTCAAAATGTTTCTGGTGTACTCAGTATTTTAATATTTCTAATTTTAATAAAAGTTTGCAATCTAGTACCCCATGATTCTTTAGCGATTTTTTTGATGCTAAGATTGGCGCCATAATGTCATAACAAGATGGCCGCTGCAAAAAAAAACTATACAAAGATAGAGTAAAGCGGTTTACCAAAAATTAACATACATCACCAAACTGTATCGCCAAACCAACGAGTACCCGATGATTCTATACCAAACCCTAATTTGTCACACTTAAAAAGCTATTTATTTATTTATTTATGTGGAATATACTTCATTTATATAAAAATTCTAGTATTCTAATATATATGAACTATTCAAAAACATACTAATTCAGAATATATAGTTTAAGAAAGATATACATTATTCACTTAAAATTTTATTGGATTGAATGGATTATCGAACAACATAGAAATCGACTTTTATTTTCAGATATATGTATTCAAGAACGCGAAATCTTCGTCAATTTGTTTGGCAACATAATTTCAGACTGTGTTAGTCATGACATTCGTCGACGATTCGTCACAGCGGTGATTCATACCTTAATTTACGACTTATTGTTCTCAGGATTTTTTTTTCTTTATCGTAAATTTAAGAACTAGTGGCACGAGTAATCTATTAAGATTCAGAAAATAAACAGAGCCGCTGCAGTTATTTTGAATCATAAACTATTGCCTAACTCTTGTTATCAGAGTTCTGCAATTTACCCTCAAAAGGCTTGTATTTTAAATAAGAGAAATTGATTTGGAAGGCTGAGCACAAATCCTATTTATTTTTAGATATGCGTCAGTTGAATTTATTCAATTTAATTGAAGTTAGAATTTTCTATATGTTTTCTTATTTATCAGATTTCTGATGTATAGATATTGTTCAATTATGTATACATTATTAATCTGTCATATAATGATAGTTTATATCATTTGGCGATATTTTTGGTTTTTGGATTTCCTTTAGCTACGTAACACCGTTAATTAGATTTTTACCAGAGTTATTTTAAGAAAATAAACTGAAATGAAAATGAGTCAATAAATAATCGATATTTATTTTGTTCTTTATATTCATACGTGCCTTGAATTTATTAATTTTAACCTCTCAGAATAGAAATTCGAACACTTTTTTATGGATGGGATCTGTTAGAGATCCCATTCATAAAAAAGTTGGCTAACGTTCCTTCAGTAGTTTTAAATCGGAGGAGGTTATACGCATATGAAGTCAAACATAACAACAAGCTATTTTTTTTTTCTAAAATACACAAACTGAAATATTTTTGTTTAATGTTATTTAAACAAAAATATTTCAATGCAAACCTTTATGAATTTTTAGAAATCACATTATGAGAAATACTTAAAAATTTAACTTTAAAGAAATTAATAATTCAAAATTTTAACTCTAAATTTTGAATGAAAAAAAACAAACAAATTTTTTGTTTGCCTTTCAGTTTTGTAACATTTTCCAGACCCACAGAGTTAGAAAAAAATAAATTATTGTATTCATAAATCAGAAGTTGAAATAAAATCATTAATTAATGGCAAAGAACTTTGTTTTCGCAGATTATATTAATACCACTGTTAATGGTTAATGGTAAAGGGAGTTAATGGTAAAGAAATCTCCTTTTTTAAATAAGAAAAGCTGCTACACATTGATTGCCCACATTGACTCTCAGTCACACATTTTGTGCTGGTCAATGCCTGAGTGCAAAACAAACTACTGAACGCTATCTGGTGACATTCAACTCGGTTGAACTATTTGAAAAAAATTAAGGAGAGAACTATATCTGATTCTACACAGACCTACATTTTCAAATTGTTATTCTAAGTTATGACATATAACTTACTGCCATTTCTTTGGATACATATGCTGACACATATTATAAGTTAAAGTCCCGACCTTTTATAAATTTCTACACAATTGCAAAAATACTGGAATCAATTTTGACAGAAGACTAGAGTAGTTATTGATAAGCATTTTCGACTGATTATTTCAGAAAACAGAAACCACTCAACTCTACTAGCCGCCTCGACCACTTGAACCAAGCTTAAGTGACGAGATCGACATGTGAGCTAATATTATCTACTGCTTGTCACACCACATTAACTTAGGGATATTGAATAATACGGAATTTTAAAAATTCACAAACTTTCTCAGCAATATAGTTTTATAGATATGTGGGCCAACTTTATTCCCTTATTAATCCATTTCCGAAAAGTCCTCATTACTTTTTCTGATTTTTTTTAAAACTCACTTTTTAATCTGTTCTGATTTCGGCTGCAATCGAATTCAGGTACTAAAAGTTGAAATGCCTTCTAAAACGACGCATTTTCAGATTATTGCTAAATAACATCCTCTATTCTATTTTACTTCTTACAAGTCAATATTTCTTTCAATCTTTCCGGATTGCAATAGTAGGTAGGCTAATATATCATTCTTTTGTTCTATTGATAACGAGTTTGAAACCCGATCATGGTTCTTTATGAATCCATCCATGCTGAAAGTTTTTCAGGGTATATTGTCTCTCTGCTGGTTTAGAATTACAGTCTGGTGAGGAAAAGACCAGCTCAGATGTTGACCTCGTCAAGTGATAATAACTCTAAATTAGGAGATGATTGGCTTATATTTAGAGGCCTCTTTTGGAAGAAAAAACTCTCGTATGGAATTAAACATTATTTTTGCACCTGCGGACTAGTTTTAATATATATATATATATATATATATATATATATATATATATATATATATATATATATATATATATATATATATATATATAATTATATCAGTAGATTTTATAAACTATTACCTTTTTTACTGTAAAACAATAATACATTTGGCTTTCAAGCTTTTAGAATTTAATGAAAACAATAATGAGGATTAAATTGAATAAAATAAAATTTAGTGCACCTCAAAATTATAAACCTTTCTTTATGACTGCTAAAAGTTCATTTCCAGTTAATAATATTTTAAAGAAGTTCGATACCCTGCATTCAATTCACAGTAAGAAACACGAGCTTAAAATGTTCCATTTCTCACTCTTATAATCTTCGGAAAAATTTTAAAACGTTCAGGGCCAAAGAAATTGGTGTCTAATCAAATGACATTTGCAGGTCTTACATTGCCAGTAGAGTATAAAATAATTAATAATTATATTAATACTTTAAAATTCGATTTATTTTTAATGTTTAATAATAAAATCAATTAATTTTCTAATAATTAATTATAATAAATTTTAATTTCAATAATTAAATCTCAAGAATTAAATAATTAATTTTTTAAACAATAATAAATTTTTTAATGATTGATGTAATGAATAATTAAATTTTCTTGATAACTAAATTTTTAATAACTCAATTTTATAATTAATTTTTAATGATTAAATTAATAATATTAAAATAATTAATTAGAGTAAAATTATTTTAATATAATTAATTTTAGAGGAGATTAATTTGATTAAAATAATTAACTAAAACAAAATCATTAAATTTTATTTTAATTAATTTTTAATGATTAAATTAATTAAAATAAATTTTAATAATTTCGTTTTTTTATACTGATATTTAGAACATCAAAGTTGTGAATATAACAAGATTCCTCATATTGTCAACTTAAACACTGGTTCCTTTATTCATTTAGAACGCTGTTCATTTCCACAACGAAGAAATATTAAAAAAACTAAATAAAAAAAAAAACTTGGAATGAGAACTGTCCCTTGTTATCAAAATTACTGGGGGCTGAGAAGAAAGGTGCATAACATCTATTTGTAGAAAGAAATATTCCAAAGAATAAACACTAAGCACAGACAAACTGTTCCTATTACTTTAAACAAATTGAAAATGAAAAAAAATTATAAATTTAATCACGTAACACTGAATAAATAATAATTAAAAAAACGAAAATGTAACACTCCCATTTCTGTCGTAAGTAATTTCTAGGCGATAAAAATGTTTTTCGCCGTTTTGTGTCGGAAAAAGAAAATTAGGGGCAGTTTTTTAAAACTGACGTAACTTTTAGGTAAAACTTTTTCGTAAAAGAAAGTATTTTTTTTATCTAACGTCAACCGGATGTCGAAATCCATCATCAAGGGTGTTAATTTATGATGAATACGTTCACACGGTTATTGCAAGGGGATATCATTATGAATTTCCGAAAGAGATACTGATTCAAGGTCATGAAATAAGAGTTGGATGACTAAGCGCTTTTTCTTTTACCTCCGACAAATGAATGTGATAACTTTATAAATGCAGTTATAATCTTTGTTCCGTGTCATAGAAGGAATGGCAATTTGAATGCAATTATTTATTTGGATTCATGTTTAGAACATTTCGCGAACAAATATTGAGTTAGCTAAAAGCGTGAAGGAATTTTGTAAGAAGCTCCGAAAATATCCAAAGACGTGCAAAGTTTTAAATCAAATTTAAATATAACTTTTAGCTTATATATATACGAAATATATGCACACGCATTCCTGGCCAAATGTGATACAGATTGGCAAATTTTTCTGGGTTACCATAAAGTTTGCGGAACGCATTAATCGCCATTTACAGTTCATGTTGGCGATAAATTTAAATTTGGGTGCCTATGTGCGTGTAGCTATTAAATTTTTTTTGAAACGATGAAATGCCACCTTTTAATCTGTGTATTTCCATGTTCTTTATGAATTTATCGTTGAAATTAATTATAGTTAATTTTATTTATGTAATTATAGAATGCTCTCTTTCATTTGAATGCCAAAAAACACCAATTTAGTTCCTTACCTCAAAAGATTTTCATTAGTGAAGTATATGTCTGATCAAATGTAACTATTTATAAATTCAATGTATTTTTCTATATATATATATATATATATATATATATATATATATATATATATATATATATATATTATATATATTATATATATATATATATATATTATATGTAACAATATATATATTTGTAACAATATATATATATATATATATATATATATATATATATTTTTACAAATTTATAAATAATTATTGTATATGTCCTAAAATATCTCAGACAGATCGGAAATGCTCACATTTTGGGCAAAAAATTGCGGTATTTTGACGTGTTATACGTTAAAAGCGGATTTTCTAACGATTTGGTGACTTGGCGATGTTTTGGCGAGAAAACTTGGCGAGTTGGCGACATTGTTGGCGACTTGGCGAGATATGGATATTTTTGGAAACATCCATCACCTAAGCTCTAGGACCAATATTTAGCGAGATAGCCTAGAAGCTTCCAGAACCTTGGCGAAATTAGTAGATTTCTCCGCCAAGTCAGGTATAAATACCGCAGCCCAACATAGTTAGGCAGTTTTTGTACAGACAGTCAGTTTTGTGACGACGATTAGTCGTGATTGCTAGTTTAGAGAAACTGTTCTCTGCCTGAGGTATTTGAGACCTGTGATTGGAAGCTGTTACTCATTATATCCGACGAATTGTAGCTATATAATTGTGATTATTACAGCTGGTATTTCTAGTGGAATTTTTGCGAATAAAAGTCTTGTGTTCATCGAGTAGTTGCTTTCTTCAACTCTCAATCCCCACGAACCCTGAAGCTCGGTACAATATATATATATATATATATATATATATATATATATATATATATATATATATATAGATAGATAGATATAGATATATAGATATATATATTACAGATTTAAATTTCTCAATTTATAGGAATTTTCAATCATATTTTAATTTGATGACTAAAGCATATAACACAGACTCATAATTATTGCTATTAATTATATATTTATGCATTGTAATTTTTCTTATAATTCAGTTAAATAATTTTACTTTTTATTATAATTAAAGTCATTAATAATTCTTTATTTAATTTTATTTCTCTAATCTTTAGTTTAAAATTTTTTCTTTTACTCAAAGAATCTATAAATTTTGTACTACATAAAAATATTTTAGACCATTTCTCACTTTTCTAACATATTAATATAAAAATCAATCACTTTGCGCAAATTTTATTAATTTTATGTGGTTTTAAGTAACATTTATTTGGATTTCCATGCCGTTAAGGTTAAAAATTTTAAAAAATTGACAACTTTATTTGCCTTTTCTAAAAATGTTGGTTTTCCAAAAGAGACGTTAGGATTGCGAACTGCTAGGATTAAAACTTAGAGCCGTTTGGATTGTTTATTTTACCCATTACGATTGCTTTCTAATTTTTTAATCTTAGCTTTCCAAATCTTGATGGGAGCGAAAGCCCCCAAAAAGTCGTGAAACACGTCATAATATTCCTTATAGTAAATAATATTGAAGCGATAAACAATTTCACTTTTGGTAAGACAAATTTTAAAAAAAGACTATTGTACTTGACCTACCATAAAATCTCAAATAGAAGGATCAAGAAAAAAAATCATTTGTTAATTATTAATATATTAATCATTATATTTTCCAAGATAATGTGCCACATCAAACATAGCCTTTTTCTATAACTTCAATTAAGTAAAGAAAATTTGTTAGTAAGAGTTAATAAAGATCTTATCTTCCAAGTTTATAATGCTCTTAATATTTTTGTCATGTTATCACAGCGTATAGGATATTAATTTAAATAAAATTAATAAATATTTAATATACTATAATCTAAAAAGATTTATAAAATAAAAATAATTATTTATGTAATGTAATTATAAATTTTCCATATTCATATATTTCCCATGTAAAAATAAGTATAGATTACAATTTTTAGCTAGTTATTTACTTAAATTAGCTTAAAGCGATTAAACCGCTTAGAAATCGTAATTTTAAAAACATTTATTTTTGTAAAAGTTGAAAACCTATTTCTAAATACTAAAAAAAATAGTAAATTCATATAAATAGAATTGTTATTTTTATGAATATAATTACCATAAATTATGGGACAGGGTATAAGAACTATAAACATGAGCAAAAGATTGCAAATCAAAAAATTTTAATGAAAATTGTATTGAGAGACCAGTTTTATTTAGATAATTTTTAGTGTGGTTCTTAACTTTTGTTAAAAAGTTCTTCAAAATTTTAGAAATCTTCATCTAAGCTTGATGTTGTATTTCTTAACTAAGCTAATTTATTACACTTAAAGATAGACTACAACAAACCAATTTTAGATGCTGAGTTTATTCTTTGTTTAGCTCTTAAAGTATATCTTAATATTTTGGTTAAGATTTTGTTCTTATAATTGATCTCCTGAAAGTATTTAACTCTCTGTGATCTCTGGAAGGTTTGGTAAGTCAAAACTGCAAGAACCTGCGTCATCACTGCTTGAGAAGAGATCTTCTTTTACCTTGTTTTTATCTATTAAATATATATAAGTAGAGAATAATAATTGATTATCAAAGATTACAAGATTTTATTTTTAAAAAAATAGTTAATTCATGCAACTTGTTCAACTCCACAATTAACAGTTTCCATCATGAACATAATATAACTTTCGGAATCGGTTGTAACCTTCATTTCTAAATCACATTATGTAAGAATCTTCACTAGAGGGCGCAACAGTTAGATTGCTTTCATAGAGAAGGTTGTGTGAACCAGAAATGAAAAAAGAGTGAGGGCGAAGAAGCACTTCGCCCAAATTTTCAAACTTAATTAAATTACCGCTGGCGTATAATCATAATTGTTACTTACCCAATATGCTTTCTTTTGTAAACTTTTCAGTAAAAATTCTAAAAGACAAATTGGATTTCTTAACAATTGATGCTGCTCCATGTTGCATCCTTTTTAGAGGATGCTCCTGAATTCAAGAAGGATCGAATGATTCAAATGAAAAGTAGTTTTTTAACGGTGAATCAACTAATTTTTTTGTGTTTTGTAAATATTCTATAATTATGCCTAATTAAAAATAGTCTACTTTTTAAATTTGTGATTGGATTACTTGATTGACTATTTTCTTATTAAGATTCGCTTGAAGTGGATAAAAAAGCTAAATTAAACAGAGGATAATGCTATTGAGGAAAGACAAAAAGAAGATCGTGTTTTCGTTTTTATCTTTAAAGCTGCAATGAACTGGTAAGAAATGGTTCTACGATTGTGCTTCATTAATATGAATTTGCGAAAAATCTTACTCATATTATATATCGTTTTTGGCATCAGTTCTAAAATAATTTCAGTGTTTATTCCAAGCTTTCAAACTAAGAAGTTAACATTCTGGTCTTCATTTTAACAGATCATAAGTACCATATAAGGTAAAATATTTCTTCTAAGAAATAAATGCTCGTGTTGATGTGAAATTCATTAAAAATCGTAAATGAGAAAATTATTCCTTGTGTAGGTGAAAAAAGTAAGGAAACGTGAATATCAAACCAAGAAAGAGCATGGACTCTCAATCCGAACTGACACGTCACGAATATTTCTCTTTTCCTTTTGGATTAGTAAGAAGCTGAGTACTCAACTAGGAGTCTTCAATACAACAGCTCTATATTCACTGCTAGTGTGAGATTTCGTATCAATTTGAAATCAATCTCCGTTAAAATAATTTTTGCATGCATAAAAGTAACCATATAACGACAAATGAAACTAAAATGTTTCATTCAATCATCAAAACTATTAGATTTATATATTACAACCATTATTTAATAGACACAAAATTACTTTTATTTTTTGGCATCTTGAACTTGAAGCCAAACGGTTTAACTGATTTTGAAGCTTCTTTGTCATCGGACTTGACTTTTCTTCCGACTTTCAGTCTAGGCGTACCCAATGCCGGTTCCGACTGAACTTCGATCTCGGCAGAGGGCGCGCGGGCATTGTCATCAAGTTTAATCTTCTTGAAGATGTTATTAAAGAGGAGAGCCAATTTTTCAAAGTCCTTTTCCTTATCAACTGACTCCTTAAATCCATCTTCTTTCACTTTTTTCTTTTTCGAACCGAAAATGCCGATTCCATACAGTTTCTTCGATTCCGATTCTTTCTTCACTTTTTTATTGTAGGGTGGGGCATAACTGTCCACCTGTTCATGATACTCAGGATAATTGTCCATGCGTTGATTTTTGTTGAGCTTATTTCTGCTGTTCTTTTTATGCGTACTAAAATAATGGTGTTTCATTCCGTTATGGCTTCGGCTTTCATTCATGGGCACCACATAAAAAATATTAGAGTTTGTTCTGTTAAGATTATCATGAGATACTGAGTTTGATTCAGGTGTTATGGGTTCTTCATAAATATGGCTGTCCTAGTAAAAATAAAGTAAAAAAGAGCTTAAAATATTGTTTTTTTTTATCAATGCTGTTAACATACATTAAAGCCAAATACATTTTAAATAAGTATATTATTGGCCAGTATAATTTAAATTTATTAATTATTATATTGCAAAATAAAAGCAATTGTTTCCTAAAATATATTGTTAGGATATATTTTAGTTTATATAAAATTATTTCCTAAAATATTATTGTTACGTAGCGAACAATAAAAACTGTGGCACGATCACCACATGTCCCCTCACTGGGTTGCTAAGTTCTGTATGTTGGAGACGTGTCCACCTTAATCTATGACATCCAAAGCCCTTTCTCGGGTGTTGCGGGGATGTGGAGAGAAAGGTACCACTTCAAATGTGACCTCATCAATTGATTGCGGTTCAAAATAATGAAGCGCTTAGTGATGCGCGAGTATTCTAAACTCGTAAACCTTAAGGAACACTCTGGGTTTCGCCTGCATTACTATGCCTATGTATCTATGCAAAATATACATATATCTACTAAAAAAAGTAACGCATTAAAAAAGAATCTATTACATCTGTGAGAACTGAAAAATCGCCACTAGAGGGCCGACAAAATATAGTCAGTGAATGCACGTCGATTGTGAGAGGCGGTAAGAGAATGACGAAGCGCAATGTTCAATAAATTTGTTATTTGTTACTGAAGAACAGTATTTTCTTTTACACGTCCTGACATGGCTATATGCACAAATAAACTTAATGAAAAATTAGTTAAGTGATTGATCGTTAGGCTTTTAACATTTCAGAAGCGGGATATGTATCGCCCTTTGATGCTTGTTTTGTTTTCTTCTCCGATATCGAAACTCTTATGCTTGTGAATTACGATTAAAAATAGGAATACGCTCCTCATAAATAAAGATTAATTTTGGATGAAGAAAAAGGAAGAATTTATGACGAAAACTTGAAACTACGAGTTACATCAATACGGAATAAAAGAAACGAAAATACGCAAGTGAGTTATCTTTTATATCTTTTCGCTTTTGATTTCTGTAAGCTCTAAAATGCAAACCTCAGTGAGTCAACAAACACACTTTATTCACCAGTGATTAAAAATACGCGTTTAAAATTCAGAGCACTTTCACATACGTCTTAAAAGAAGAATAGTTGTATTGAAACTGTCACCAGTTATCCGCGTCAGACTTCAACTTTTGATGTCTTTAGGTTCTTGACCTATTGAAGCTGCATTTTAATCACTTTTGTCATGCTACTGAAGCTGCTCCTGGCAACATTTTGGCCTGCACTGGTTTAAATAAATGCCCGTTATACTCGAGTCGTGAAGCTGTGTTCCATTGTTTGAAGGCGTTCGGGCTCGTGGACTTGATGATTCTTTCAACCACAGGACGGTTAACACCCACAACACACCAATAACAACCAATTATCTGTTTTCAGACAACTATGGCAGAGTTTAATTGCAAATGACTGTAGAGTACCGATGGAAATAGGCAAAATTTCTTCCTGTTTCATGGTGAAAATCACATGAGTTTGCGCTTATCCAATGGGATTTTTCCTATGAAGCAAGAGGATATTTTGCATAAATTCCAGAAGATTCCTGGAAAATCATGAATTATGAACTCTGAGGATCATCTCAAAACGTCTTTTCTATGTCTAATTTTACGCCAAACCTGGTATTTTACTGTAAAAGCATGAACAAATGTTTATCAAAAGAGCTACATTAAAACGTCATAGTTCAAAGACCATAATAAATCAGAGTTTGCTATTGGGAAAATATAATTCTTTATCACTTCCCATTTTTCTAGTGAATGATATTGAATACATGTAGTTATTAATGATAAAGAAGGATGGAAAAATAAAAATAAGTGATTTAAACCAAGTTTTTTTAAAAAGAAAATTCCGCAAGATAGTGACATATTCTATGAAGTATTTGAGCATATTCATGCACAATGTATTAAATTATGAACTTAAATCGTGATAATTTAAAACTAATAGACACGATAACAGTAATAATATTTTGAATCTAATTTTCAAGCTTATTTGCAACTATTCGAGAACTATAACTATTCCATTTTTTACAGATCATTTATTTTATTCTTTGTGAATGTCCATAATACGCACAAAATGCATATTTTTTATTTATGTGACTGACGGACATTTGAACTCTTCCTATTAAAAAAAACAAAGTCTTTCGATCGTGCATAAACATAACACAAAGAAATTTGCATAATTTTTTCCATAGAATGTAGTGCATCATTATGGATTTTAAAAAATTTTCTGGTGTTAAATTATTGTGGAATTCGTCGCAAAGCTCTCCATATTGATATGGTCTTGATGGCAAAAACAGAAATATTTTAACTTTCCATCAGCTAAATTTCCTGTTAAATTTCGTTTAATAATGAAATACATTTATTCTGCGTTATTAATAGACGCTGTGGCGATAACCTCCTTTTTTGAACGCATTTTTAATTGGCATGTTCACACGAACACCGAAAAGGTAAGATGCGATTTTATGTCGCGCATTATTTGATTTTTGAGTTATAAGTGAGTTAATTATTCCCAACAACCGTTGCATAAAAAATATCACGTGAACCTTTTTTCTAACGGATTTCAGGAGACACAGTTTAGCAAAAATGTCCCCTCACCTCGGCAAAATCTTCGTTTTTGTTTGTTTTTGCATTGAATATGTTACTTATTGAGATCATTTCTTTGATCCTGATGGTCATTTTGGGATTTTGCATTTGGAATTAATGCAGATGAATTTAGGATTCATACTTAAAATGTATTTTTTAGGGTACAAATTAAAATATTTGAGATGGTTTCATATAGCAGTCCTTTTAATGCATAATAAAATCAACAAATTTTAGTTTTCTAAATGTACTATTACTAAAATGTAGTATTATTTTAAAATTATTTATGAGTTAAATCATTTTTCCATAACCTAATTCATATGAAACCCATTAAGTAAACATACACTAAGGAAATGTTTGGAACAAATGCCATCTCTATCAAAGGATTCTCATGCCAAGAAGCTTTACATATATTGTTTATTTCTCCTTTACTTGGAAAGAAGAGTAACTAAAAACTAACACGATGACTTTGGGGTACAAAGATTGTATTGAAGGGTGTTTAGTTATTGTTTAATTTCAATGCCTATAAATTTCAATATCTCAACACTCTTACATCTTTATTTTAGAAGGTATCAATTTTTAGCTGATAATCTTTCTCTTCTTACATACACTGGGAAACGCTTCTTATGTACACTATGTGTAAAAAACAAATGCGATCTTCTTTAATTTTTATTTAGTGAAACATTTTTAATATACTTATTTAATATGCTACTAAGAAAATGCCATTACCGAATCCGCCACCTTATCATAATATTCTTCTTCAGCGATGACGTCGGTGTAAATTTGGTCTTGAGTGGGGGGAATCGGTACTTCGTACGTGGAATCATAGTCCCCGATTTCAGCATAAATGGGCTCTTCGTCTACTCCCAGATCGGAAATGGACTCGTACAAATGCTCTTCGGACTTATCCACCAGGTGCCCCATTTCCTCCTGCCAAAAGTTAAAACGTGTAAATGGATAATAATAATAATATATTGAAAGTTTGAAATTAGAAAGAACATAACACTGAGACATCTCAAAAGTTTAATATTTTATAATAATGATGATATTTACTGTGGAAGACATAAGAAATATTATCTGAAGTGAATCAAACCACATATGATGTGTAAATTAGCGTAAAAGACGTTCAGTCGAATTTCATTAAAGAAGTTGTAAACATTGTAAATTAATAAACATCAACATGAATATACAATAAAAAAATTAAATAAGCAAATAGGCTTCAACATTGTTTTTAAGGTAGTTTTCATTCCTGCTCTACTTTTGAATTAACAATCATAGTTATGCACTTAAATATTAATAAATTTAAAGTTTATGAATAGAGAATGATAACAACAAATATATATATATATATAAATATATATATATATATATATATATATATATATATATATATATATATATATATATATATATATATATATATATATATATATATATATAATTATTATAGAATTTAAACTAAATTCAAATAAAGAATAATTTTTGCTAAATGCAATCTATTTACTACAATGCTGAATATAAGAATGTTGCCTGATTTTACATTGAAGTCAAGGACTGGCTTATAAACTCAAGTGTCAGCGATTTCCTAAGACTTTTCCTGTATTTTGCAAAACTCCGTGGCCTCATTTATGTGAAGTCCGTTCAATAAGAATCAGTACAGAAGACACCTAACCACGATGAGGATTACACCTACGCTAAAGATGGGCACTTCACATTATTGGCTGAATGAAATGTTTTTGGAAATCACTATATATATATATATATATATATATATATATATATATATATATATATATATATATACATGCATACATACATATATATCTATATATATATATATACACGCACACTATAATGTACACTACACACAAGGGTATGAGCAGGATGAAATCGAAAGATATATCACGTAACTGAAGTAACGTAAGAAATAAGTATATATGCAACCAGGTTCATTCTAGCCTACCAGTAGAATAACCCTGTTTTCACAGTAAAAGGGACTGAGTTCGATCCCAGTCACTGTTGAACAACTGGATGTTCTGCCTTTGTCATGCAGGTTGGGGAGTGTGTTTGAAAGTTTCTCTGGTTTCCTCCTGTGACAAATAAGTACGCATCAACAGCCCTGAATTGTCTTCCAAAAGAGATTCAACACAATAGACATTTGATTTCTGTAATAACATCGGTCCTTCATGAACTTAAAAAACTAGTTCTGAAATTTTCCTTAAAGAAAATATCGTTTTTAGATGGCATGCCGATAAATGGTAAAAAATGAATCCAGTGCACCCATAACAAATTATAAGCAAGTATTCACAATATTGATTATCCTGGAAAGATCGATGGCTACTTCGAATCTAATACACACTTTTCGATGAATTTTCACAATAGAATACCATTTAAAGCCAAATTTATCGCCATTTTTCGCTTCATTTGATTAAAAAAAATGTGATAAACACAATTGTACATAGGATTCATGATGACATTCTTTATATTTTCTTTCTCATGATAAGAATTCTTGAAAGATTTTTTCATCATATCATTTCAAGAAAAAATTCTTTTCACAAAATTCTTTTCATTCCACACTAAGGAGTATTTAAAGAGATTAAATTCATGGTGTAGTTTTAAAAGTGTGCATTACTGTTTATTGGCAAGTTTCACCATAAAAAATGCGGAGCAATGTAAATCGCATATTTTGTATTTGGCGATTTTTCGCTACTTTTGGCAAATAGACAATTATGTTCACTCTGACAAATTTTATTATAATATCCTAAGCGTATTTTGGTACATGAACGCTGCGTATCCATTTGGATCGTCATTTATCTTACGCATCATATCTGCATTGTTGAGTAAAGATCTATCTAATTTTTCGTAAATTAAAAGTGAAAGAGATATTTTTTAAATCTTTATCTTGCGCGATTGCTTTTAACGAATTTTCATATTTTAAATAAGCTAATTTTTACCATTTTATTTTCTTCCCAATTAAAAAAATAGAGTTTTAGCATAAAGTCAATAATAAGCGTTCGAAATTAATATAATTTTACGCTTTCGCATGGATTGTGATATTTTTGTCGACTAATAGATGGCGATAGTGTAGCTATTGCTATGATTGGATACTCGTAAATTAGGTCATGTAAGAACGAGAAATGTATTTTCTCAAGTCAAAAATGTAAGAACGATTTATGTGAAAAAAATAAAGTTATATTTGAATTGCTTTTCACTTCATAAAATGTAAATCTTAACAAAATTGCATTTAAATTTAAATATTTTCAGGTATTAGCTTTTAAGACCATCAGAATTTTATCATACTTTTACTTGGAGAAAAGGAAGGAAACTGCGGACGGAAATCGTGGCGGTTGCTTATATATGCGTTTCAGAGGATTTTTGCGACCCATGAAAATTGAATGCATAAATGGTAATGTTTTTTACCACAAGTCTACACTCATGTGAAACTCTAATTTCTTTTTCTCTTCATATCAGTATGAAAACGATGAATACTAATTTATCAAGGATTATTGTGTACATTTCGCAAGATGAATCGCAACTCATTTATTTTCAATTTCTCTCTAGAAAGCAGACTGTTTCGTTCGTAAGGATCCGATGACGTCCTATACAAGTATCTAACTGTATATTTCAATGCCTTTTAACATTTGTTTCATGGTGTTCAAATATTGTTACAACATATTAAAGCAACGTTTCATTTTCTATGGTCATCTTCACAACGTGAAATTATATCATTTCGATATTAGGATAGTCTAACTTTTACAGTTGTCGATTCGCATTTAGTACATTAACAACGATAAAGATCTTGCGATTTTCTTTGTTTTTAACTTATCAACTACTTTGTTCTAAATATTTACAGATAACTTACTTCGAAGCATATTTTTCACAGAGTCTTAATAAAGTCTTCATTCTAAAATATTGGTGATTATTGTGAATGTTTTCTGCTTATTGAAATTAAAATAAACATATGCATCGAAAATAATTAAATTAAAGAAAATTTAGTAGAGAAAAAGTGATCGATATCTGAAAAATTAGAAACTCTACTGCAAGAATTAATAAATAAGAAAAACAATTCTGAATCACTAAATTAGTATTAATTTGAAAATGTGAAACTTTGGATGTCAGTTAAGATGCTTGAAAATATTTGAATTTTAAGATGTAGTACTAATGTTGTGAATTCAGTTAAATCAGAATCTAATTGATTATTGACGGTTATAGAGATTGGTTATTGGCGATAAGAATGTAATCGACTTTTGTGTTAACTCTCCAATTTTTCCCCATAGCCTAGTCACATACGGCAACCGTTATCTGATTCGATGCAACTATATCAGTGGTTTAAGAGGAAATGATCGAATCTGGCTCCTTTTATTTTTTTCTCTCCTATCCATTTTGATGAAATTAACTTTCCATTCTTCTGGTAAAGCAATATATATAATATTCGGTATGAGCCTCTTGGCGATTTTAAGAAAAATTTGTGGAAGAGTTTAAGCTTGATAAACAGAAGAACACTGATTTATTTTAAACACACTAGGAAATGAATTAGAAATATTTGGAATTTTTGTTTAACTGTTGGTGGGCGATGAAACATGCAAACCTTTTATTATCTGGGTTAGCATAAGCAGGCATTCGATAAGCAAGTATTTTTTACTTAGCAGTGTGATAATAAATTAAAATCAGTGTATTTACTTGCATCTGATGAGGAAAATATATGGCAATAAAAAATCCAATGATTCAATGAATAGAAGCCAAGAAAACATTAAAATTTGAAAAATTGTAAGACTAAAAAATATCGTAGAAACCATATAAATTATTTGCCTCGTTATACTAAAATCAAATTATTGAAGTAAAGCCTCTTCTGAAGGAAGGGTGATGCCAAAATCAATAGTTAGAATAATTGTCATTACTCACAGTAAACACTGAACATGCAATCGTTGAGGTTTTGGAAACATTTTACATAGTGCAATTGTAGTTTGTAAGGTATTAATTCTGTATATTACACAGCTGGCCAGTCAAAACGCAAAAAGACTAGACTTAACACAATTTATTAGCCAGATAATACATCATATAATGATAAAATAGCTGAAATGACAGCCTCTAATAAAGGATGGAAAAATCTGTAGTTAGCGTAGCTTTCGTTTTTGGCTATAGCTGCTGCAAGACTTCTCAGCATAGAATAAAAGGGGTCTTTGGATATATCCTTGATGTACAGCAGTTCATATGGTTTCCACATATAGCCAAAAATTGATATGGCGTAGAGGCATGGGTTGTATCTTGGACTAGTTGCTGTAGAAGCATAGACTACACACTTTCGATTGGCCATAGATTGGGAGATTAAACAGGCCACGAAACAATTCAATATGAGAGGTAAATAAGACTTGAACAGAGTGCGCGATGCGTGCATATATTGTTGGAATATAATTAATAGCAACCTGAAGATATGGTGGAAACACCGGCTACAACACTTAAAAATGTAGTGCTGGTTATTCAGTACACAAGCAATGTATACTAAAAGTTTGCTGGAGTGAAATTCAACACCACCTTAAAATATAACAATAGGTACTATAATAACCAATAGGGCCATGGATAATGCAACAGTTCAACAATATCACATTACGAAATCTCCAGACTCGAATTCAATCATCCTGGTAGTGTTTCAGGTAGAAGTGGGATTCGCAAATAAAGATAACTTCGGACAAATGCATTGTTCATGCCCGCTTTTCATAACTCCAATGGATGTGCAAACACCTGTGGTTTTTGAATCAAGAGTCAACAAAACAATGGTTTCCTTGTGGACATTCCCCTCAATTTCAAACAATGCTGAATGATACGCTTTTACATCGAATACTATGTAACAGACTAAAAGCATGCTATGGTTCATCAAGAAGTTCATTGATCCATGCCACGCGTCACTATCACGCGCAGTGTCGCTACGAGGTGGATGCGAATAATCCCAAATGTGTATTGTTTTCGGCTGTCAACCCCGATTATAGATCCCTTCACAGTTATTTGTTTTCATCCAATTTAATCTTGATTTCTCTGACGCAAACACTATGGGCTCCTATTTTTCCTCATGGAAACTTGTTCGAAATACACTTGATGTCTTCTACAAGGCATAGAAAGCATATACGGTCCATTTCTATGAAAATATCCTTCCGAACACACAAAGAAAAGTGAATTTTAAAGCCGTGGAGGCGTCTTCAGTTATTCAGTTTCCCTCACCATGGCTTCAAGATGTTTTTATCCTGCATCCGTCTTCGGCATCTCTGGTGTTACTTAACTATCAGCCAGTCCAGTAAAGTGATGAAGCATAAAAAGAAATAAAATTAATATCCGTAAAGTTGTCTTCAAGAAACTGTTAAGCAATGGGGCAATGTCACTTTGGAGGTACAAAGTATAACAAACTGAATCCTTGACTATAATAAAATGTAAATGCTTTTTGCTAATAGGCATGTCCAGTAAGCAAATAAACGAAAGCAAGCAATTCCAACAGATCAAGGGAAGGAACTTAACTACTTTTATAGAGCAGGACCCCTTACCCATGGACACATCACTATAGAAGGAGATTCCATTATTTTTTTTTAATTTACGTAAATTATTCATTCGATATTACGTAGAGACAGCGAAGAGTTAGGTTGTGGCCTGCGTCCGAAATGATAAGAGTACGGAAACTGCAAGCAAATATAGGCTCATTGTATAAAAAATAAATATAAATAAACTTTTGAAAAACGCAATTTATCAAATTAAATGCATTTGGTTAGTCACAAGAGAGTAATTAAATAATTTTTATCATCGACCCCTTCATTTTCGATACTTTGACTTTCAATTTTCATCAAATTTTGTCGACTTTTTAACAAAATGTTCATTGAAAAGCAGTTAATTACGGACCACCTATTATATTTAATAGTCACGTAATTATTTATGGCACTTTGACCAGAAACTCACGGAGATCTATCATAAAAATAATAATAGTTCATTTTGTTAATATAAATTTCTTATCAAAAAAAATAAATAAATAAATAAAATAAATAAATAAATAAAAATAAAAAATAAACAGAAAGAAATTTCATTTTGACTAACATAAAAATTAAATTAAAGAGATGAAGACATACCTCATCTTTTTTCTTAAGAAGTGGTCCTACAGTAGGATCTCTGCGCCTCCACCAGAATAACCAGGTTATAATTGCTATCCTAGGGAGAAAGTTTAACCGAATAAAAGAGCTGCCTAAAATTTACTTTTAAAACTATGACACCTTTTCGTTTGAAATGACTTAATTCCTATTTTCCCAACCTTTTTCATACGACTGAATTCCTTAATATAATGCAACGCAGTGAATTATAAATTTGGACGCCCACATTACTTACAACATATATATATATATATATATATATATATATATATATATATATATATATATATATATATATATATATATATATATATATATATATTTGTATTTTACTTTATACTGAGCAATATAATTAAGCTTCTATATGTAACTTTGAATGAGCAATGAATTAGATTTTTCAAGCACAGACAAGATCTTAATACTGTAACACAGTTTTGATTGAAACACTTCCGATATATATATAATAACAACATGGTGTCGCTATTTGATAGAGATCATTACGCATGCTTTTAGACCAAAGAAAATGTTATATTTCAATATTGAGAGGCAGCAGGCATTCCGTCGTTATTACGAATTTGAATTTCGCACGTTTTATTAGTGCGAGAGGGCACTACACCGAGGTAGTTTTAACTTTTTTAATATATATATATTTCTTTCTTTCGCATTATTTACGGAAAAGTATTTGTATTTGTGGACAACGGAATCACAATGGAATATTTCAGCTTTAAAATTTATGGGATCATAAAATAATAAGTGATTGAAAACATTCATTTATATCTTCGGTAATTGCCTTTGATTAAAGAAATAAGAAGAAATTATGGTAAAGTTTAAAAATAAAATTGAAAAATAAATTGAAATATTTTCTGAAAAATGTTCCATTCAGATAGAAACAAAATTGGACAGTTATAAATTTTTGAATTAAGGAACTTAATAATTTACACTATGCATGGTGATAAAAAAAATTTCACGAGCTCCATCCAGACTCATAAGTGGTCAGCTGAATTTCTTAGAATTGTTCAAAGAAAGAAGGTCCTCTCTATGAATAAGAAATGTAATATACATCACACACATCTTACTCCTGATCATCTACTTTTCTACTAAGGACTTCAAAAATAGGTTTTGTTTCGAAGTCCTTTTCTTGTTTTGAACGTTTTATCTATTTATGATTACATGGTTTAGCCTGTTGGCTAAGTAGATAGGATGAAAAAGAACAACAACATGTGATTTCAATTTTACTTACCACATGCAAATGACGAATATCAAAATGCAGATTAAGATGACCATAGTTTTCGTCGACATTCCAGTCACTGGTTGTCCCTTAGCGTCAACATCTGCGATGAAAAGAGTGTTAAAAAATATATAAATTCTATTTCGCTTACAGGCATTTGGAAATATTTTCCTTTCAATACACAAATTGTTCTTAATGAGTACTATTTATGTAATATTTAAATTATTCGGTGTGATATTTAATACTAGAATTATTTATGCAATATTTAGAACATTTATAAACCGTGGAACAATTTATGAACTGTTGACTGGACAATCTTTTAATAGAACTAAGCATATCTTCTAATTATTTTAATTTTGCAACATAGCATGAAGGGAAGGTGGAAAGTGTAACAACTTACCAACACATAATTCGTCTGAGTCTGCGCCCTCGTGGAGCGTCTTCCGACCCCCAGGGCACACGTAGCAAGAGCCAGCCGCTTGTTGCCGGTTGAAATAGTTCCTTGGACAAGGCAAGCATTTTGGAACTTCACCACTGCTGTAAGACCCAGGAGGACACGGATCTGAAAATAAAATTATCTTTCACTCCTATCATTCATTATCTTATTTTATTGAATATTATTATCTTATCTGAGCTTATTGATTATTTACATCGTATTGATTTTCTTGACATTTCATGAACAGAAGAAAAGCGAAACGGTATTGAGAAATGCTCGGAATATCCCTCTTGTAAAATTCTTGATAAAGAGGTACAATTAATCTGAGAAAATGGTAAACGGAACCATATTTGTGCAAAATATTTAATATTTAGTGATATAATAAAGATATTTTGTGAAGATTCTCAAGCGTATGCATTTCCGGATTACTTCAGGTGACAGGCAAAATCTTAATATAATATCCCCTTATCGGCTGGAAGAGTCAAATATCATCAAGTAACGAAAATATAAACAAATTTATGGCGCCTATCTATAGAAAAATTCGTATTTATTTTTCTTACGTGAAGGCTTCAATAGACTTCTTCTTTTTCTTTTGTAAATTTCATAGTGCTCCAGTGACTGAGTAGATTCACGTCACTTCCCCTTAAGATCAGCAAAGATTCGCATCATTTGCAGCAGGCAGTAATTGGAAGGGTGATCACATTCTTCCTCACTGGGATGCTAGGACTCTTTGGGTTGAGGAGTGTCCACGTTCATCAATGACGTTCAAAGTCCTTTCATCGAATGTAGAGAAGAGGTTGCATGTTCAGGTGAGATCTTGTCACCTAACTGTGGTTCAAATTTAAGAGATGCTTAGTGATGAGCGAGTATTCCACACCCGTTAACCTTAGGGTACGTGCTCGCCTGCATCAATATGCATCTATGTAAATACTATAAATTGTATACATCATTACGAATTTGAATCTCTTTCCTTATCGTGTGTATTGACCATTTCTACGGAAGATGGAAATTAGGCTTAATTTCTTGGAAACCTACAAAGATTACCAGATTAAAAAAAAAAAAAAAAAAAAAAAAAAAACTTTTATTTTAGGGATTTATAAATATTATTTATTACAGAGAGAAAGTGTCTATCATTGATGACTTGAAGGGAACTAAATTGACTGCTATCTTCGCATTGTGCGTGTGACGACGGGTTTCTATGCGACGCGTTTATTGATAAGACCTATAAATCTTTTTGAATCTGTCTATTAATGTCTTTAATTAAGATGTATTTTTGCTGTTTAATGAACTACTAAACATCAAAATATTTCAAGCATTTCATAGGCACACACTTTCAAAATTGTTGTTTAAAATAATAATGAAAGAATTCTAACTTACAGCACCTATTATCTTCAAGTCGATATCCTGGTTTGCAAGCTGTTGAAAAAAAAGTAAACACTTTAAAGTTCTGTAGTACTATTGTGAATGATTTAAATTTAATTTTTAACATCATTTAAAATTCCTAAATGAGAAAAAATCAATCAAAGATGATTTTTTTTATAAATTATTTTTTTAAATAAAATGAGTTTAAGAAATTATAATTTATAAAATTATTATTAGCCACAAATCGATCTTTAATTCTTTTACTGTAAACTTAACTTAGTGTTAAACCATATTATCAGACTCACTATGACCTAGTGGTGAATCAAGTTTTTTGGAATGGAAAGTTCCGGATTCTAATCTAGCCTCCACTCGGTAACTGAAGAACATTTTTAAGCTTCTGCTTTTCGCAAGGTTGATGGCTTGAAAATCTTCCAAGTTCCCTTTTAAGATGAATGAATTTCATATACTTCTTACTAAAGCCTTCGATTGTTAAATTGAAATCTATGTGGTGTCAAATGTTCTTCTGTTTATGCCATGAAGGAATTTGAATGGGAGAATAACACTCAGGTGTTGACCTCATGCTATGAATGAAGTCGAAAGTGTTTTTGGTAAAAACTCACTGTGGTCGAACTAAAAATAATATAAGTCTCACAAATGAAGACATAAGCGTTCTCTCACTGCCTAAATTGGGCCGCTTGAGAAGACAAATGTTCAGCGTATGTGATCAATTGTCATAAAATATTCTTCTTAAGTAGGACTGTCCATAAGCATTGGCGAGTTGGCAGATGAAAGATTAACGCTCTTGCTTTTGGTTCTACCGTTCATAATCTCGAGTCCCATCTTGAGCTTGGAGAATTTTAATAGCTCAGAATTCACTTTAAACTCCAGTCTCACACACATCAGCCCTCTTATGCAAAACAGATGATCATTGAACCACAATCAAAGCAAACCGTGATAAGTGTCACGATATCATCGTGTGAAAAATTTGTTACTCAGCTATCAGTCTCTGCACACGAGGACTAATTGGATAGTGACATCCAGTTCAAATTGGATTTTGGACAAAAATAGATTTTCATGCCACAAATGATAATAGAACCCAGGAACTATTGAAAAAAAGTTCCGGAGAATGAACAATTTTACTGCTATTTTGGTTAAGTAGAGCTATATTGTTTATAGACTCCCACAGATGATATCAATCAGTCGATTCAAGTTAGATGCAACATGCCAAAATTCTAGAGATGTCGTTTCTTTCTTAAAACTTTCAGCAACACGATATTCTTTTGATCTCAAATTTTAATCACTTTATATTAACAAATATAATAATAATACATCTATATATTTACAAAAAGGAAAGTGAATTTTTTTTAAAGAATGTATATTTTCTATGGTAATCTTTAAGCTATACACATTTCCTTAAAATATCTTAAGAATTTCTATGCCCCGTTTTCTTAATTAATTTTTAACTAATACGAAAGTGCATTGATCCGTATCAAACTGCTGTGATTTGCTTGTTAGTCACAGGATCTTTGAAGATATTCATTTTTCACCCGCTTAATAATTGAGAACATTTCTGTACTTTAACTATTACGATGTCGTTCATTAACTAGAAAATTGTTATTTAGTTTTAATTTTGACCTTTTACTTTCCCTCGTATGGCATGCAATGGATAATGCCTATTGACTACTCGGCCTCGTCCCTTTAGAGTATTTGGCTGAATTTAGAGGCTTTAATCGACAGAAACAGGCATGTGTAATCATATCATTTGAAGAGTACAAAAAGAATTGATAATAAACTAACTTAGCTTAACATTATAACTAAAAATATTTTTAAATAAATTGAGACACATTTGTCGGAAAAGTCATAATTAGGATACAGAAAGCGGCAAGTAAAAGTGACCTGTAATGTTAACGCATAAAATAAAATGTAATGTATTAAATATGATTATATCTCTTCAGTTTAGGCCTTCCCCCCACTTCACCACATGGTCCTACTTCACTACAAAACTGGTCGATTTTACGTACCGCATTCTGCACAAAGGGTAAAAAATGTTCTTTGTATCTTAATCATGTATAAATATGGAAGATATGAAAATTTTATCATGATGCTTTTAAGGTAAATGTTGATGAACTTACGAAGGCACTGGTCTTCGGAATCTGCTCCTTTAACAACTGTTTTCCTGCTCTCTGGACAGCTGGAACAAGAGCCTGAAGCTTCTAGGCTGCTGAAGGTGTTCTGAGGGCAAGGTATGCATCTTGCTACGTCACCGGAACTGTAGCTTCCAGGCGGACATGGAACTGAAAATATAAAATTTGGCTTTTAACATATATATAAATGTACACATTCATATAAACTAAACTAAATGGAATGACAGCTCACATAAGGGTCAAGATCTACAGTACCCATATCTGTTTTCATGACCAAGAGCACGAACCCCCTACTATTTATCAAGCATGCATGAAACTCAGTTTTATCAACATACTGAAGGGATAAATGGCTAGGTCGATCTCGCCCAGCCTGAGGACCAAACCTTGGTTCTGTGTCCTGGGGGTGAGAAGCGATACCAGTATGCCACCGGGCTTCACACATACATATGCATGCATGTACATACAGACATAGACACAATACGTGAAAAGCAATTCTATAACACCTAACTTTGAAGCTCCGGCCTCAGTGGTCTTTAGTAAATGACAGAAGTTCCACGGTAGCCTAGTTGGTTAGGACGCCGTTGTCATTATTGGAAGATAGTGTCTTAGAATCACTGCTCAACCAAAAATCTATCGTGTTCGCTGAAAGTGGCAGGGCCACGCTAAGCGATACTTCTGGGAGTAGCAGATTAGAGTATTTTGCTTAGACTCTGCTTGAAAATCATGGAGACTCTCCCCACCCGGTTTCTTTCATCAGACTAGTAGAGCCCAACTCAGAGATAAGTATAGGGAACCATGCTGGTGCATCAGCAGCAATAACAACAAATAACGGAAGAATATTAAAGAATTCTGCGCTGTGACAAGGACGAATTGTGGCGTACCTAACGGAGAAATTCAGCACACAGTTTTGCTTCGAAAATTAAACGAGATGCATGAAAGAAGTCAATTATGAATTTTCTATAGAAGCAGTGATTAGTATCTAAAGATACTTTGTTTACCTCTAAATACGAAAGTTACTCTGAAATTTTTGAGATACGCGCAGAAAAGAATTTACAAAATAAAAATAACGATTTAATTTTAAAATACAAAGTATTTTAACACAGAAGACGATTTTTTACTGACTTACTTCAGCTTGTTTAGCGTAGAATAAATTTTAAACAGAAGAGAAAATGGAGTTGATGCGAGAATATTTTCACGCTATGATTTTCTACGATTTTAAAGCAGGATTAAATCAAGAAGAATGCGTTCAACGATTGCAATTAGAATTTGGTGATGAATCTCCAGCTCGTGCTACTGTATTCAGATAGCTTAGAGAATTTAGAAGAAGTCGCAATTTTCTTCAGGATGACGAACACACAGGAAGGCCGCCGTCGGCAGTAATCCCGGATATTATGTCTGCCATACGAAAAATGCTAATGGATGATAATCTCTGTACCTATTAAATGATACAGAAGGAACTTAACATTGGATCCGCAGCCATGCACAAAATCATTCATGAAGAATTACATATGAAAAAAGTAGTTTGCCGTTGGGTTCCCCATAATCTAACTGAGCACCAAAAAGAATAGCTTGTCAGAATCAGTAAAGAAACTCTTAAATTGCTAAATGATGGTGGCCACCGCATCATTTCTAAAATTTTAACAGGTAATGAAAAGTACATACCGTTTTTTGACGTTCCAACACGTGAAGAAAGCAAAGTATGGGTCTTTGAATATGATTCCACTCCGACAATGGTGAAAAAACAACGCGCACTGAAAAAAGTGATATATGCCGTTTTCTTCAGAAGTACGGGATTGGTCAAAGCCATAAAGTTGGAAGGACAGAAAACATAACAGCAAACTGGTATACTACTAAATATCTTCCAGCAATTCTATAAGAACTGAATGTTAGGGGACTAATGCTTCACAATGACAATGCATCTTTACATACAGCCGGATTAACAGTTGAATTTCTTAAACAAAAACAAATTAAAGTGAACGAACATCCACCGTATTCACCTGATCTAGCTATGTGCGACTTTTGGTTATTTTTAATCTAAAAATTAACTTACATGGACGTCGTTTTCATTCAGACGAAAAGATTGATGTGTCTATAAATGCATTTTTTTCATCTATTCCAAGAAATCAATGGCTTGAGGCATTTAATCTGTGGAAAATTCGCCTGCAAAAGTGCATTGATGCTGAAGGAACTCACCTAAAATTTTGTAACTATAACTTTAAAAACCTAGTTGTATCTCAAAAATTTCAGAGTGACCCTCGTATACGTGAAAGATATAAAAAGACGACATTTTCGTCAAAAGATAGCTAAAGATACGTGGAGGAAAGAACGCGTACTATACTCATTGGTTTCTGCTTTAATTTCACATTTTCATGTCATCCAACGCGTCAAGAGGGATGAGCAAGACACTGCATTCGCTATGAGCAAAACACTTTTACGATTCATATTCTAATGATAGATTGAAAATTGAGTGCTGGAACTAAATTTTGCTGAGCCAGGATGCTTCCGCGCACCCAGCCTAGAGTTGGACTCTACCAGTTAGGTGGAAGGAGCTGCGTGCGAGCCTTCTGAATTTGGTGGTGGGGAATAAGCAGAAGATTCTCTGATTCTTGACCTGCCACTTCCAACATTCCAGTATTTCACTTGAAGGACACTGCCACAATGACCCGTGCCTCAACAGCCTTTAGAGATCACAATTGATCTTCCGTTAAGGGGGGAATTCTAAACCATTATCTTGTTAGGTCAGATTTAATATACCAAACCAGAGGTTTAAGTAGAGCACTTTGTTGGGGCATTTTTAAATCCTATTTTCTTAAAGACTCAAGTACCAGTCTAAGCATATGAATTTGTATATAAATTATGAAGTGACAGGCTGTAGTATCTTTCTGCAGAAATAGTTCAACGATTCTCCTCAATAGGTATGTTATGTGTATGAAATTAAAAACGTGTTTTTTCCTTAAAACAATGGAATATTTTCTGAAAACTAATTATCTCTACTATAAAGTAAGCACTGTCGTCTATACACTATGCACTCACAATGATCTAAAAAAGACTTTTCATCTCTAATGCTAAAATACTTAGGATATCATACTTATTTAGCACTACGAGCGACTGAAGTGATAACAACTTATACAGTGAGCTACCCAGTGGGTGTGCTATCGTTTCCCCGAAAATAATGGGCGAGTCATTTAGAAGCAGGGACCAGTTAGAAGACTTGGCCTGCTACCCCTAGAAGTAGCAGATACAAAATACTAAATATAATATTAAAAAAGTTGTTTTTTTATTTTATTTTTACATTTTTGAAATTTTATTGAACACATTACTTTTAATGAAACTTCGATAGAGTCATTGTAATTAAATTCACAACTTCATAAAAAAAAATACAATGAAAAAGTATGTACGATTGAGCAGAATGAAATAGAATGTGACGGAAATACTTATTAAAGGAAAATAAAAGGAAATTACTTTTGAATGCAAAATAAAAGGAAATCTTTGGAAATTTAAAGTAGAACTAACCATTATGCGCGTCACCTTTAAAAAAGAAATAAATAAGAGTATAATAGCTCGAAACTCTCTCTTCGATAACATAGTTTTCATCAATTATTCCAATGCATGCTGATGATTTTTCAGCTTTCAGAAACGAAACTTCATTTTCCGACCTGATGCATGTCAAATCATTATGGCAATAACGGGTCTTTTTTCCTAACATTACAAAATCAATAATTTGTAATTTATTATCGCATGCAAAGATTTGAATTGTTAGTTGGAATCACGATTTATCCGTTTACATGTCTTTTAAACAGTATGCATTTGATTTGTATAAATGATTTCTCCATAAAAAGGATATTTGTTTTAGATCTCATCGCATGGTTAACACTCCATACTCTAGGTAATTAAGATAATTAAATTTCCCGATAATTAAAATATACTCACAACAGCTTCCTTTATCAAAATGATAGCCTGGTTGACAAGTCCCGAAATCTGGTGGAAGTGAAGCAGCTAAAAATAATCATAAATAATTTAAGATTAATTTCTTAGTAATTAAATAGTAAAGATAACTTAATAAATTAAGTTAGCAAGATTAGAACTTTTTAATTAGATGATTTAATTGCAAGTTTATTATTTGTTATAAATTCGAAAATGGCTGTTATTCTGTTTGAAAAGATACAAATTATACTTTTTTTTTCATATTTTTAGTTATTATTATCTGTGTTAAAAATAATCATAATGATAAATCCAGATGCAATGATTGTTAATTTGAAGATATTATATAACAGACGCTCGTTTTTATGAACTTATAAATTTTAACTCCAATTTACGAACTGTGTGAGATTTTGAATAACAATCTTTTTTACGAACTTTCGCTTCTGGCACAAGCAGTTTTTATTCGTTTCTTAATTCGTTTTATTTTTTATGATCTGATATTTTTTTTAATTTTTTATTTGATTTAAGATTAATTTTTTAATCTGATATGAGAATTTGATTCATTCTAGAACAACGAAGTGCCCAGATATTGTGGGACAATAGTCGAAGAGACATGGATGCCAGGCATTTGATGGAAAAGAACAGTAATGCCGAACTCGATTCCTGCCCTCTTTGTATGGCCACGTATACACAAGAAGAGAGAGAGAGAGCTCTTCAGTAATTGGTTTCATTGGAATATCTTGATTTATAAAAGTTTTGTTTCTCGAGAAGGAGACATTGAGGATTTGCCGCAACTGAAGAAACGAGAACGTATTTATCAACTGAAGTAAAAAAGAAAGTTACGAAAGAAATAGACGAAAAAATATTAAATAAAACACAAACATCCAAATAATGCGAAATTCCAAAAAACAAAAAAGCCTCTGAAGCATTTTAATAAAAAAAGAAATCCATGAGAAAGTAAGCAGTCCGAGCTCCTTCTCCATAATGTTACAGAGGGGCAAATCGTCTTTAACTGGGAAAAAGTTGTCTGAGAAAAATGACCGAAATGAACATTCCTGTTGATGGTAATGTCACTAAAGAGAAATCCAACTTATTTGTTATGAAACTGAATACGAGCTATTTCAAAGCTTCAGATAATTAGGAAAAAAGAAACTAAAATCAGGCACAGTTTAGAAAATTCGGTGGTGAACGTGGAATCAATAAAATGGAAGTATTTTTAAATAATCTTATTTTGTGCACTTTAAGTAATTCTTTCTAATAATATTTCATTTATACAGAGAGAGAGAAAATAGTGTAGCAAACAATAGATCTTAATGATTTAATACTTTATTTTGTTACGAACTGTTTTACCTCTCCCTACATACATATGTATACATATTGTTTTCTCGATTTCCTTAATTAAATTAAATTATATAATAATAAAATAATTTCATTTATTTAAAACATGAATTAATAATTATTTATGTATAATTTTATTAAGCAATTTAACTGCTTATAGACAGTTTTTGTTTGATGTTTTTCTAGGATTAATTTTACATCGCAACGACAAAGTAAAGTAAAAGACAAAGTAAAATTTAGCGTATGTTTCAAACTATGAAAGCTCCCATATCTATGCCCGGAATCATACCTTCGGACTCTGACAGTTAGCTGTGGGATATTGTTTGCAGGAAATTATGAATAAGGTAACACAGCTCCTTATACTACTTGTCAAATGTTTCTGAAGGCAACTTATAAAAGGTAAATAATTTTGAGCAATTTTTCTTATTAAATTTTTTTCAAGAAAAATGTTTTAGATGACCAAATGAATAAATGCGTATTAATAATAAAAGCATAAGTAAACCATACGATTTTTTTTAAAGCAAAATAAGAGAAAATCAAATGATTTGAATAGTCGGAAATAAAACTAGAAAATGCATAAATATAAATTCAAAAGTTTAAATAAATAATCAAAATACAAAATTAAATTATAAAATATAACAATTTAAAATCGAAAATCTGAATCAATAAATGTAATTCTAATGAGTCCTTAAAAAATAAATCAAATAAATGCATAGAGAGATTTTAAATAATAATATTAATAATAATTTATTGTTTAAACAGGGCTCTTATATGACTTTAAAATAATTCTCCCTGTGGTAAGTCGTTGAATAATTACCATGGGTGCAATAGTCTGGAGAAAATTTCCTCCGCCTTCAGATCAATGACAAAATTGAGGCAAGGGATACTCTGGTGGTGTCCTCTATCAGAGGATTTGAGAAGCAAAGTCGTACTTTCACCTTCGTGGTGCTCTGATTAAGTGAAAGACGCATCCTACTGATTTAAATTCGCATAGCCAAGGCATAGCGAGCTTGGTTTGTCTAAGTGTCATAAGTAACAACAACAGTAATTAGAATTATTGTTGTTGTTTGATTCTTTACTTGCCGTCTGGTAGAATATTATTCATAGAGTTTTTCTATGTCTTGTATTTTTTACTGACTTGAAAGAACTGCTTATGATTTTTTTATAACATTCTTATTTCTTTAGTGGATATTTATTGCTAACATAGAAGAAAGGGGCACCCTAAAAAAGCTTAGCTTTATCTACTTAAATGATGTCTCAAAATTAATGTATGATGTGAATTAACATCCACTGGAGCAGTAAAGTGTTCCAACCTTATTACAAAAACATTTGACTACTGATTTTTTACGGTTAGTAAAGATTAAGCTTCATTTGCTGAACACGCTAAAAAAATTCAGATGAACTATTCTCACAAAAATCCTTAGTAAAATTTGAAAATCTAATAAAATATTCTACATTTTTTCCACTCTCGATGGCATAAAAATGTACCAGAGTTGCCAAAAAATAATTTTCTACATAATTCTTATTATTCTCCATCGCTATGATGTAATGAAAAAATAGGCTGTTAAATAAATAAGGAAAAACATCATCAAATTCACCTGGTGGATTATACGCGGCAGCTGTGTCGAACCCGACTCACAAATAGTGAGATTTAACATCATTGGATTTCCTTTAATTACGTTATTTGAAATGAAAGGCCTATGCTAAGAAGCACTGAAAAAAAATACAACGCTGCATCAACGTTTTCAGATACATTTGTGCTAAATGGCGTAGAGTCCATTTACTTTGTGTGTTATTCCATATATGACTCTATCCTAGGTACTTTAGGATTCAATAAAAAACTAACGCGTTAAAAATTTCATCTAATTCAAATCTTACTGTTCAAGCTCCCATTCATTGAATTGTGAATTCATTACTACGAGATGGCGCTGAGCGTCGTTTATTATATTTTTCTTTCACTTTTTGAAAATAGGCAGTGTGTATGCGGTATGTGCGTAGAATAAATCATAAGCAAAACTACAGTATGGCTCCTCACTTTGTCTCCAAGTTTTTGGATTTGTTAATTAGTGTTTTAGAGTTAAGATCGGCCAGGAGTTTACTGTTCATTGTTGGTGTCAGGAAGTGTGGTGCGAGTCCCAGACAGTGATTTTGTGAATGATGTGATGATTGAAAGAAATAATTTTGGATGTGTTATTGTTGCGTAGTTTTGGTTTGGGGTGAGTAATTTTGATGTTCAGTAGTCAATTTTTTTACTATAGTGTTGGAAGTTGTAGATTTAGAGTTGATGTGGTAATGTCGTTGATTTAATGTAATAGTGTCGAAATAATGTTGATATTAGAATGTGGTAGAGTAAAAATAATTTGTGACTGAATTGTGTTGTGTAGTTCAGATTTATTCTTACTGCTTTTAAAAAGAGTTATTTTTGTTTTGTAATTAAGATTTTTTCTCAGAATCCTTGCTAAGAGTTAAATTGTGTTTCTGTAGTTAAGATTTGTTTTCATAATGTTTAAAAACGCTAGAAAAGTTGATCTGCAGCTTGCTGCAACCGAGCTAGGTGAGAAAGTAACAGATAAAATGACGGTTTCAGAACTGATAGAAATCATTAAAAAGACTGAGAAATGCAAATCTGAACCTGAATTTGTGTCTGATCTCATTGAGGGCATAATTGAGGACAGGAAATCTGAATTAGAAACAAATGAGAAAAATAAACAGTTAGAACTACAGTTAGAACAAATTAAATTAGAGAGAGTGAAAGCCGAATTAGAGTTATCGCGCTTGAGAACAGCTTCAAAAACTAAAGACGATGTTTCAGAAAATACAATTGAGATTTGCGATTCTTTGGATTCATTAATAAAAAGTGTAAAAACTTTAAACATTAGAATACCAAGTCGCCCTGAAGGATGGGGTCTGTTTTTGGCTTCTTTAGAGAGATCATTTATAACTAAAAATGTACCCGATAAATTTAAAGCGGAAATTCTTTTGAATTTACTTGGCGAGAAAGCTTCAAATGTAATTTCTTACATCAGTGATAATGAATTGAGTAATTATGAAAAAGTTAAAAAAATTGTTCTACGAGAATTCGAACCGAACCCTCAGTTGTGTTTGGATCAGTTTAGGAAAACTATTAGGCAAGCTAATGAAACGCATGTACAATTTGCGTCAAGGTTAACTACTAGTTTTGAATACTATTTAAAACTAAGAGAAGTGTCTGATTTTGAGAAGTTAAAACAATTAATTATATCAGACAAATTGTTTCAAACATTAGATAAAGAAACCGCGAGTCATGTCAGCATTAGACAATCAGATAGTTGGTTTGATCCCGTAACCTTAGGGAAAGAGGCAGATTTGTTCTATGTGTCGCGAGGAAAATCACTTACGGATATCAGCAATCAAAAATCCCCCAACACGAAAAATGTGTCTAGAATTTTTCTAACTGATAGTAAAAGTTTAAAATGCAATTTGTGTTTTGATTTTCACCCTTTGTACAAATGTAGAAATTATTTAGCTATGCCTGTTTCTGAAAGAGTTGAGATAATTAAGAAAAATAATTTTTGTTTTAATTGCCTAGGTAGACATTTAATTAATAGGTGTAAATCGCACTTTTCTTGTTCTTTGTGAAAGCGAGAGGGAAAAACCAGGCGTATCATGTATCACTACATTATCCGAGAAATTCTGAGTTATCGCGCAATGAAAGTGCAAGTGTGTCGAATGGCGGCCAATTTTCTACCCCCATAGTGAGAGCCAGTGATTCTGTATTGTCGCCAGTTGCGCCGGCATCTCAAACAGCTGCCAGCCTAACAAATAATCAAAACACTACTTCCGCACTCTCTTCGCGTGTAGTAATAAATCAGTCATAAACCGTGCTCCTGAGTACCGTTAATTGCCTATTGAGAGATGAGAGAGGAAATAAATACAAAGTGAGAGCTATTTTAGATCAAGGAGCAATGAATAATTTTATGACGATAGACTGTGCGAATAGCCTTAATTTGAAAAGAACGAGAACCAATTTGACTGTTTGTGGTATAGGAAATATATCTACTACGATTAAATCTGTTGTTAATGCGACGATTTCTAATCTTGAGGAAAGTTTTGAACAAAAATTGGATTTTTTAATTGTATCTAAAATTACGGATTTCATGCCGTCAAGAACTTTTGAAATAAATGTTCCAGAATTAAAGTACTTAAAACTTGCAGATGAAGTCTTTAATGTGCCAGGTCGAGTGGATTTACTGTTAAGTGCAGAGATCTTTTATAAATTGTTACGACCAGGTCAAATTTGTCCGGCTAATAGTAATTTGGTTTTGCAAAACACTCTTTTTGGGTACGTTGTAAGCGGAAGTTTCGACGGTGAGAATGATAATAACGAATATAATTGCAGAGTCTCAACTAATTTGTGTACAGCAACTCCAGATATTCAAATGCTATGGAATCTAGAAGTTTTGGGAATAAAAGAGAAGGAAGAACTAAGTTTAAGTGATAAAGCGATTATAGATCAATTTGAGAGTGGTTTAAAATTCGTTAAAGGTAGATATGAAACGAATTTACTGTGGAAGGTTGATCCGAGTGAGTTGAAAAATAATTTTTCTTTTACTAAAAAATGATTTGATGAGCTTAAATCCGATTTTTCTAAAAATAAATGGGTTGCTGAAGAATACAAGGAAATCATAAATGATCAAATTTCAAAGGGTATTATTGAAGAATGTGAGAATAGTGTAAGCGAATATTTTATGCCCCATAGAGCGGTTGTTAGAAAGGATAAAGAAACAAAGGTTCGCGTGGTTTTCAACTGTAGCTCTAAATCTAAAGGTAATAATTCTTTAAATGATTGTTTAGAAACTGGTCCAAATTTAAATCCTAACATTCTTGATATGATTTTAAGCTTTCGTAAATTCAAAATTGCGTTTAGTGCTGATATAGAAAAGGCATTTTTAATGATTAGCATTTCTGAAAAGGATAGAGAGTACTTAAAATTTCTGTGGTATTCAGATAACCCTAGTCATGAGTACAAATTTATGAGAATGAGGAGATTACCTTTTGGCTGTAAAACATCTCCATTTATCCTGAGCGCAACAATAAAGTATCATATCAAACAATTTGAAAATTTTAATCCGAAAGTAGTTGAGATGCTGAATTCTGCTCTCTATATAGATGACTTATATCATGGCAGAAATTGTGTGAGTGAGGCCTTTGAATTGTCGTCAGATGCTGTGTCAATTCTTAAAACAGGAGGTTTTAATTTGAGGAAGTTAAGGTCTAATAGCAGAGAGCTAGAAGAGCTATGGGTTGAGAGTGGACTTAGTGAGAGTGAAGAGATAGTCAGTGGACTTAGTAAGAATAAATCGGTGGACCCTTATCAGACGAAAGTTCTAGGTTTGAATTGGAACCCTGAGTTAGATGTGTTGTCGTTGGATGTGAGAGGTTTGGTAGATTCTCAGAAACGGTTGACAAATAGCAAACGAAGTGTCTTACAGACCGCTGCAACCATTTTCGATCCAGTTGGGTTGATTTCTCCGTTTGTTATTCGGATTAAGTGTTTGTTACAGGAAATTTGGGAAAGAGCAATCGATTGGGATGATGAGTTACCAGATGATTTGCATCAAAAATGGGCTAAGTGGTGCAGTGAAGTTGAGAAATTGAGTGTTATTTCCATTTCGAGGTATAGTTTTATGGATTGTGTGGATACAAATGTTGAGGTGCATGTGTTTTGCGATGCTTCACCAATTGCTTATGGATGTGTGGCATATTTTAGATATGCTGATAAAAGTGGGAATTATAAAGTGTCATTTATAATGTCAAAGAGCAGAGTGGCCCCTATTAAGAAATTAACGCTCCCTCGTTTAGAATTAATGGCCCTTGTGATAGGTGCAAGAATAGGAAATTATGTAAGAAGTATTTTTGCTGATTTGGTCGGGAAAGTTATGTTTTGGAGTGATTCGTTAGTTGCTTTGTGTTGGGTCAAGGGAAGCCCGAAAAGGTGGAAGCAATTTGTGTCTAATCGCGTTTCGGAAATACAGGGGAAAACAAATCCGAGTGATTGGCGTTACTGTCCGTCAGAGGATAACCCAGCAGATTTGTTAACTAGAGGTATTTCAGCTGAGAATTTAGCGTCTAATGATAAGTGGTGGATAGGCCCTAAATGGTTGAGTAAGGAGACAGAGGAGTGGCCAGAGCGAAGTATTAAAGAAATTCCAAATGAAGTAGTAGAGAATGAGAAGTTAAAAAGTGTAGTGTTTCTCACAGTTAAGAGTAATTCATGGATCGATAATTTAATTTTAAAATTTTCATCCTATACTAAACTTCTTAGAGTAGTAGCGTGGACTCTCAGATTTATTATGAACCTGAAGAAGGTGGAGGTGATAAAAACTAACTACCTCCAGACTAAAGAACTGAATCATGCGCATGCATTTGTACTAAAATATGTACAAACCATTTCATTTGCGGAAGAAATTGAACTTTTGTCTAAGGGGAAAGGCTTGAGCCCTCAAAATAAGATTCTATCGTTACATCCATACCTGGACGAGGAGAAAATACTCAGAGTTAGAGGCAGGCTCTGTAATTCTGATTTGCCAAATGATGTGAAGCACCCAATTATTCTTCCAAAACATCACATTATTACAGATCTAATAATAATGCATTATCATCAAACGTATATGCATTGTGGCAACCAATTACTGCTTGCTATCCTGACAGCAGTTTTGGGTTATTAACGCGCGTCAAGTGATAAGAAAGATTTTACGCAGATGTGTCACATGCTTTCGGAGCAGACCCGAGCTGTCAAAGCAGATGATGGGTGACCTCCCAGCTTCCAGAGTTAACCCTGAAAGACCTTTCGCTTGAACAGGTGCGGATTTTGCGGGACCTTTCCACGTAAAACCAAGAAAGGGACGAGGTGTGAAAACAATGAAGATATACGTTTGCGTATTCGTCTGTTTTGTTACGAAGGCTGTTCACTTAGAATGTGTTGGAGATCTAAGTGCGAATTCATTTATAGCAGCCTTGAAACGTTTCGTATCTAGAAGAGGAAAACCTCGTGAAATACACAGTGATTGTGGCACAAATTTCGTGGGTGCATATAAGGAGTTAAAAGCTTGGATGTCTTGTGAAGTTATCGATTACTTAGCTAATGAAGGTGTTACTTGGAAATTTAATCCTCCTTCTGCCCCGCATTTCGGTGGATTGTGGGAAGCTGCTGTGAAATCGTTTAAACATCATATGAAAAAGGTTATTGGAGCGCAGATTCTTACTTACGAGGAATTTCATACGTATGTTGTACAAATCGAGGCGTGTTTGAATTTTCGTCCATTAGTTCCAGTTTCAGAAGATCCAAATGATTATTCCGCGATAACCCCATCACATTTTTTAATTGTATCCACTTTTCAAGCAATTCCAGAGCCAGATGTGAGCAGTGAAACCTTAGCTCTAAATAACCGATGAAAACGTGTGAGACAAATTTGTCAAGCGTTTTGGAAGAGGTGGTCCCTGGACTACTTAACACAGCTCCAGCAACGAGCAAAATGGAAACTACCTGCGAACAATATCAAGGTAAATGATTTAGTTATCATTAAAGATGACCACTTACCGCCTTACAAGTGGAAACTTGGTCGAGTTATAAGAGTCCATGAAGGACTAGACAAGAAGGTTCGTGTCGTGCTAGTAAAAACTGCGTCAGGCGAAATAAAAAGACCTATACACAAACTGTGTGTGTTACCGATTAACAGCGGTACAACTACTGATGAACTGAGTTGACTTTGCATTTCATTTTTATCATTTTTCTGTGTAATAATCAAGATATTTCTTTTATTTTTGCAGTTATTTTTTTACCATGTGAATTGTGCTTTGTAAGGTAAGTTGTTGCCTTTGATGTGTATCAGTATGTGTATATATAACTGAGTGCAATTTTGATGTCCCTAAGGCCATCGGCCGGGAGAATGTTCAAGCTCCCATTCATTGAATTGGGAATTCATTACTACGAGATGGCGCTGAGCGTCGTTTATTATATTTTTCTTTCACTTTTTGAAAATAGGCAGTGTGTACGCGGTATGTGCGTAGAATAAATCATAAGCGAAACTACAGTATGGCTCCTCACTTTGTCTCCAAGTTTTTGGATTTATTAATTAGTGTTTTAGAGTTAAGATTGGCCAGGAGTTTACTGTTCACTTACATTACATTTCGGACACACTTTATATTTTTTTTTACTATTTCGTCTTTATGCTTGTTCATTATTCTTTTAGTATTTATGACTACACGTATTCTTTTTATTATAGAAGTCTATAGGGAAAATTTTTGTAATAAAAATAAAAACTTTAAAAATAAATAGAAATGAGATACAAAAAGACGAACAAAATTTTTAATTTTAGGTAAAAAAAACTGCATGGAAATAATGACCAGAGACAATAGGACTTGGAAGTTGAATGTCAGGTGATCTAGAAAAGTTCGCTTCAAATATAAATTTTAATTGTTTTTACAAGAATTCTGATTGAAATAAAAAGCTAAAACAAAATTTTTTAATGTACTTCTCATCATTTTCAATCATATCGAGGCTGTTAGATTTTTTGATTGTCAAAAAAACGAAAAAGGTAGAGAAAAAAATCGAGTTTTTTGAATTTCTGTGAAAAAACATCAGGATAGTTGTGCTACAATCAAGTGATTGTTTTTCTATGTGATCAAGTTATTGGCACAGCTGCCCGATAACTTATCATGAGAGTTTTTGAATATTTCTTGGCGACGAAGAAATATTGCCAAACAAATCTACAGATACAGAAGATGATGTCATAAATTTTTTCCTGAAGAAAGCTTACGCATATAAATAAATTCAAACCTAATAAATAAATAGTGCAAATATAATTTTTAAATATTAGGAATTAAAAAAAAGGAGGCATAAGAACATAAATTTCATAAATATAAATACACAGAAAAAAATACAGGAACAGTAATATCGAAAATGTAAATACGAATTTTAAGAAAAATAGGAACATGAATTTTAACGAAAACATAGTAATACTGGCAAAATAAAATAAATAAATCTAAATTATAAAATACATTTTAAATTTTACCTAATAACTAAAAAAATATAGAAATATATATATATATATATATATACATTTTTTTTTGCAAATGCAATTATAAATTATAAAATACCTTTTGAATGGTACTGCTGGATATCAGCTATGATTAAAATATTGAAAATATTACTACAGAATATAAAAAAGAAAATATTCAAAATAAGGAAAAAGAGCAACACAACATGGAATTTAAGTATCCTACAGGTCAAGCAATTTGCACAGAACTCACTAAAAAAATTCAGAACTGTCTTCATACAAATTCTAAATAAAATCCGAAAATGAAAAAAATGTTCGAAATTTCTTTATAATGGTGAAAATACTATGGTTGCCAAATTAGAATTTTCTACTTAATACTTATTATTCTCTATCTGCATGACCTCATGAGCAAACAAGGTTGTCAGATAAACAAAGAAATTCGCCAAAAATGAAAAAAAAAATCCAAATCTAGAAACTCATATGATGGATTATACAGCATCTGTCCCAAGTTATCGTATTATATTCCCTACACTTTCCCACCTTTTAATATTCAGAATAAAATGCAAATGCGAATTCAATCACATTGTTTTTGTAAACTTATTTATTTTTACCTGTCAGCTGTCGGTGAACTCGTTTCTTTAAGGCCTTTTGTGTAATTCTTGGACCTACACTCACTAAGAAGCATTTATAACGCTCTGAGGCATTGACTGTGATGTCAGGAAATAAAAACTTCTTGTTGAGGAGTCCACTGTGTTTGCTGAATTTCTGGGATGTAGAATCGCTGGACAAATTTTGGTTTTCTTTCTTTGATTCTGTAAGATTTCCAGGAGTGTCACATTGTATAACCGCGCGAATATCTTTCGATGCGCTTTCTTCCTGATCATTGTGAACATTGATTTCCAGGCGCAACCCTTGACTGAATATCAGAAATAATGCAGAAGTAACGAAAGAAATCAGGACATACATTTACGTGATTTTTGAAAGGAATTCTATTGTAAAATGCTGTAAATAACCTATGGAATTGTGGTGAGAGAATTTGAGTCGATTACTTTTACCATCTATTGAGATGTTCATACCATCTCAATACATTGTTTAAAATTGAGTCCGATAAACTGTTTTATTATTAACATGACATTGTTGCATTCATTAATTTTCACTATTTAAGGCTGAATCTTACTTATGTTGGAATTTTACTATTGTTGGACAAAACAATCAGTGGTATGTTGTCAAAAAGGTGAGAAATTTCCCATGTCCTGAAATGAAGAATAATTGCTAAAATCCTTAATTTGAATGCGTTAATGCTTTTGTCAGATAAATTTCTGTTTTATAAGTCACATTATTTGCATTGTTTCCTGATTTACCGTAAATTCAGAACGTTTCACCTGTTATTGTTCCTGTAATTTTAGAGCACATTCTTTAATCTTTTCCCTTAAAAGAGGTCTATTTTCATTTCTTTTTCGGTGAGAACTTGATCCTAAGATGAATATGTACTTTGAAATAGAACGAGGTGTTCCATTGTAATAATTTTATTTTTCTCTCAAACTTCATATTTTGTTCTGTGCATTATCATGTTACCTAACATAAATCTTATACAGAAGTATTTCTTCTGTAAGTCTTCGTTAGAAAGATTTTGGGTATCGTAGAAAATGAAAGTTAATGGATTCATTTGCCGGATCAATTTATGTTTGCTGTTCACATTGGTTTTGTTTACTGCGAACAGTTGGCTTCTCTATTCGTTACAAAACGATGTGATAATTAAATAATAGGAAAACTTTCTATTTTCACATATACATTATTTTAAATATTCAAAGAAATGTAAACTATATATATATATATATATATATATATATATATATATATATATATTTATATATATATACACACACACAAACATATACATTAAACTGGAAGGATTATTTTTAAATCAGATTTATTTTTTCCCCCATTGATATAGAAGACTTTTGGCAAATTATATTGATAGGCTGCTGGACAATTGCTAAGGACAGACAAAACTATCATCGATAGCAACCACAAAACGAAAGGAAGCAAAATGTGGAAAATTAGAATAAGTGCGGGATATAGTAAAAAGAAGTATGCGTATGCAAATTTTTTCCACGTCTGTTCATCACGTGATAGCGTTCATAAGAGCTTTAAAGGTTTTGACGCGTGTGGACAGTTATTGTTCCAAGTCAAAGTTTTACAGGAAAGATTTAATAGACGCACTTGAAATTTTTGGCAAATCTTCCCGACATCACTTAGATGATTTTATGCGTGGCCGAATTATTAAAAAGATAGAAGAAGGGCGAAAAATAACATATTACCAGGGAGTTCAACATCGCTCACAGCGTTGTTTCACGACCATGGAAGTCATTTAAAACTACTGGAATGTGTAATAGGCGGCACGGGGGAGGTCATGTTAGAAGTACGACGCCAGCAGAAGACAGATATTTATCGTCCTATCAGCAAAACGGAACAGGCGCACCACAGCTCAGCAGGGAGCAAATCAGTTTCGTGCTGCCTCAGGAAAGCAGATCTCCCAAAAAACTGTTGCCAGACGTTTGAGGGAAGGAGGACTATACGCCCGCAGACCTGTTGTGTGTGTCCCATTTACCAGACAACACCGTACTGCCCGTTTGCAATGGTGTCGTGAGCATCGCAATTGGAATCGACAGGACTGGGCCAATTGATCTGGCGCGAGAGTAGTACTGCTTATCGTCCAGAAAATATCCAGGAAAGGGACCGATATCCGACAGGAATGTTCAGTCCAATTGCGATGCTCACGACACCATTGCAAACGGGCAGTACGGTGCTGTTTGGTCAATGGGACACACACAACAGGTCTGCGGGCGTATAGTCCTCCTCCCCTCAAACGTCTGGCAACAGCTTTTTGGAAGATCTGCTTTCCTGAGGCAGCAAGAAACTGATTTGCCCCCTGCTGAGCTTTGGTGCGCCTGTTCCGTTTTTCTGATAGGACGATAAATATCTGTCTTCTGCTGGCGTCGTACTTCTAACACGACCTCCCCCGTGCCGCCTATTATACATTCCAGTAGTTTTAAATGACTTCCACAGCCGTGAAACAACACTGTGAGAGATGTCGAACTCCCTGGTAACATGTTATTTTTCGCCCTTCTTCAATCTTTCCAATAATTCGGCCATGCATAAAATCACCTAAGTGATGTCGGGAAGACATACCAAAAATTTCGAGTTTGTCTATTAAATCTTTCCTGTAAAACTTTGACTTGGAACAATAACTGCCCACACTCGTCAAAACCTTTAAAGCTCTTATGAACTCTATCACGTGATGAACAGACACGGAAAAAAATTTGCATACGCATACTTCTTCGTACTATATCCCGCACTACTCTAATTTCCCCCATTTTGCTTCCTCTCATTTTGTGGTTGCTAAGGATGATTGTGTTATCCATCCTTAGCAATTGTCCAGTAATGTATATTGGTATCAAAATAAATCACGGATGTAGCTCATATTTTTGGCATTCATAATTCCGACGTTTCAGAATAGATATGTTATAGAAATAATTTCAAATCAGTAAAATAGTTGTGTCAAGTCGATAAGGACTATGTTTTTGTCGATAAGAAAAAATGTTATTGTTTTAATAACAAAGTAGAATTAAAAAGGATATCCATGTGTGTGAATCTATAGGTGTGATGGGCAATATCTGCCATTAATGTTTACAGAAATTTACTTGCATTATGCTATATTCCTGGGAGTCCAAAGTTTGTGTTTTTAGTCTAATTTAGAAATCTTTTCAATACAGTTAATCCTCAAAATAGAAATCTCAATTAAATAGTTACTACCAACATATCAGTTGCATAATAATTGATTGCAGCAAAGTTATGCTCGGGAAAGGTTGGGAATTTTTCCTACGACTTCAGAAAGTGGGTAAGAGTCTGGAAAGCAAGATCGATCCTTAATTTGTTTCAGAACTTCTCTGAGCAAAGCACATTCACGTGGAAATATCATTTTGCCAGGGATTTCATTGAAATATCACTTTGACCGGCACATCTACAAACCGTGTTTTACGATATTCATACAGTGATGGAACATGAGGTTACAGATCCCACAGTTGCTCCAGCATGCCTCTTTAAGGGCCTCAAGGGGGACCTATAACTGCCTAGACCCAAGGGTTCTACCAGTTACAGATAATACAGTAAAATTTACTAAGCAAATATTTTGTATGCTTTGGAATTAATGGACTATAATGAGCTAACCCATGCAGATGCGATCGGTAACGACTGGCAACTGAGTAAAGAGATTGTGTGAATTGTTTGTTTAGTATACTTTTCAGACTTCAATTCCATCGGAAATATGCAGAATACAGTCGCTTTTTTGTTTGTTTGCGCCTTACAACACCTGCTTCTTTTAAAGTTTCCAAAACAGTTTTTTGAAGAATACCAATAATTCCGTTGCAATTGACTACTCCATGGAATACCTATCAATCTTAGTTTCATATCCTATTAGTCTCAGTCGTCTAACTTTAAATTTCTTTTTGTTAATTACTTCAAAATGTTGTCATCTTATATTTATGAAAATTCAATGTTGTTTTTTATTTAATTCATTGCTTTGTTTGATTGATAAGCATGTTTGTTCCCTTTTTGTGTCTATGAAAGCACTCCATCAATTTTTTTCTTTTTTTATAAATTTTTGCTTGCTACTTAAAATTTCGAAGTTAGCATATTTACATTACCAATTGAAACCTTTCCTTTTTAGCTTTAATGTATTAATTTCTCTGAATTTTCACAAAAATAACGCAGAAATCGGGCTTAAGAAAGTATTTGTTAATATATTATAAATATCTTATCAACTCTCTTTGAATAATAACATCTGACTTTAATATAACAGTCCTCACATAGAAATGAGATATGAAATTCAGAATATTTGTAAGTAAAAACAAGACTTTTTTTGTAAATAAAAAATTAGTTTTATGAGCTTAGCATTAATATATCATGATTGAAATAGAAAGCCAAGACAGCTTCTATCGTCACTTGCTTTTGTAATTCATCAAGGTTTTTATGTAAAAAATTAAACATTATAAAAAGAATATCTCTTGTGAATGAAAATATTATTAAAAGAGATTGCAGATTGTCTCTTTTAATAATCTAGGTTATATTGATAACATATTAACAAAGTGAGCCTTTATGTAATGGATGTCTATAAAATGTCTGAAATATTTAGATATTTAATTTTCCATTAAATGATAAAGGCATTATTAAACCTATCGCATCTAATTCATAGAATAACTAAAACTTCTTGTTCTTGGAACAAGAAGATCCAAGAACATGAAGAGTCCAAGAACAAAAAGATGATAACCATCAGCGAAAAGGTGAAACTTTCAGATATGACCAAAGAGTACAGAATTTATGCATGCGTGGCATGCTTTATGGGGTGAATGAATCTACAGTGCGGTACATCAAGAAAGAGGAGGAAAACATCTGAAAAATTGATTCAATAAGTTTCAATAAAGAAGAGAAACGTGTGGTAACTCCGTGTAATAACAGAATTGTGAAAATAGAAACTGTACTGTCATTGTGGATTACTGATTGCCAGAAAAAATACAGTGATTTTGGACACTAATATTATTAGGATAAAGCTGTCTATGAACACATCTTACACGATGACGACAATAAAGAGGCTGAAGAAGATGCTGACGAACCTCAAGCCACTAATAGCGCTGCCAAGAATGGTTCGCCTCCTAAAGCCAGTAAAGGCTGCTTCAAAAAATTTCAAAAAATATACGGCCTCAGAAACGCGCATCTGTATGGTGAGTCATCTTCTACTGACAAAGACGCTGCTTGTCGTTAAGTGGAGAAAGAGTTCCTCTTGTGATGACTAAGTCTGCAAGTGAGGAAGAAAACGAAGAGAAAGACGAAAAAACTGAAATCATGGCCTTATCCTGGAGAATCTGCAACAATTGTGCAGAATTGTAAGAGCGATGTACAATTTGCACAAAACTTTGATGATTATATGGTTTGAGCTGTCAGCAATCGCATTTACGGGGTTATGTTTTTATACAGGTTAATTTTGAAGTAAAAGGGAAAACAAAACAACTACCCAGTACCATGTTTCCCTCCAAGGTAAATTCCTGGCTCTACCATCAGCGACTGAAGTAGAAGAGTCTCCGAGTAAGCCCAAAGCTTCTACGAGTAAAGTGAGAGCCTCTCCTACGCCACCAACACCAAACTCTTCACCTCTCTCAGAAAGCAATGTTGATTTATTATTACTGCATAAAGTTTTGTAATTAATTTTATTAATTAGCCCTGAAACATTTCAGTAAATTCGTATACTGTTGAAATTTTTGTCTTAAATGTATATAAATACTGTTTACATATTTAAAACTTTCGTATATCCATATACACAAAAATTCCTAGGAGCAGATCTTTTTTTGCAGTTTTCTAGATTTTCATTGTATTGTGATGTCTCCAATGACTTAAATACTAAGGTCACCAAAATAGAGTTTTTATTTCTTATAGATTTCCATCTCTATGACACAAAAGAAAAAAAAAAAAACAGGTTGCCAAATAAACAAAGAAATTGTCCAAAAAAAAATCACCTAACTCAAAATTCGGCATACTATGCCCATTATTTTAAATATTAAGCATCAAAATGTGCTATTCACATTTTATATACATCGTATTATATTACATATGATTTTAGAGGGAGATTTTCTTTGTTTTTAAACGAGTATGCTGTTATTTTTATTAGGTACTTATTTTTTCTACAATTACTTTTAAGAGACACTTATATATATATATATATATATATATATATATATATATATATATATATATATATATATATATATATATATATATATATATATACTTGTGTTGTTTTACAAAAAACATAATTATCCTTCATATTCAAGGATATTTTAATAATTACTTTATCACAACAAAAGAATAAGCGTATTTAAAATCAAGGAACAGAGATAACTTTTAATTGATATTATTGCAGGATAAATAAAAACTTCTATTAAATATTTATTTAACATTATAAAATAAAAACTTTATTAGATATCAATATGTTTTTTTTAATTCTGTGAAAATTATTTATTGATGGTGTTGCCAGATTGCGATTGATAATTTACACAATTATTTCTACGTCACGAATTCCACGCATAAATCCACGTGGCAAGACTCGGAAGACCAAAGGCCCTGTCCGTCGTGCAATGGACACCCGAATCCCCGAGGGACTGTCAGATTCTGTGAACGTCTCAGGAACTCTCTGATGGAACTGTTGTCTGAGTAGCTTCCTTCCATTCCAGGTTCGATGACGAGCTGAATTTGCCCTGCCGCTTTGGAAGACGATAAGGCTGAGCTTCTGGTGGATGCAATTCTAAGTTCTTTGTCTAGAAAGAAAAAAAAAAAAAAAAAAGCTCGAATGAAAAGTCCAACTCTTGGCAAAGCAATAACCTATTCATCTTATCTCAACCTTAATGGGTGCAATTTTGTTTTAAATTCACATAAATTAAAAAGCTTATGCAGTACCTGATTCTTCTTCACTTAGTATTCTTTCATCAATGTCAAACAAGTGCTTATCTTTAAATAACGGAGTATACAATTTTGGGAATGAATTCAGACTCCGGGACTTCCTTTTAATAAATTTATTTGGCGGGATGTTTCGTTTGTTTATCTCTCCATATTCCTTGATATTTCTAATTATGTTGCTTTTATCTGTTGCAGATCCCACTTTATTCGGCATTACTTTAAGAATTATTGGCACTTCATTCGTTACCCTCTGCTCTTCTTTTTGGACAGGCGAAGTTGCCTCATCAGCACTTGTTAATCTGTCTTCGTATGGAGGGTCTGTTGATTGTTTGTTCCCGATTCGATCGACTGATTCAGGCTGCTCTGGAAGCTTTGATGGCTCGCTCTCACTGGATTGCTCACTGCTCATCAATCCATCTTCCTGAGTTTCGATACCATTTCTGGTTTCCCAAGGTTTGGTTTCAGAAGTCATATTATTTGTTGCTGAATTATCGCTGAATCCTAGATTATCACCAGTGGTCCTTTCTTTTTCATTGGTCATTTTGTCTTCATCACTGCTAATGGAAATGAGAGATGCATGTTCTTCGCTTCTAATTCGAAACGACTGGTCAAAACTATTAACATCTTCCTCAGCTAAGACAGTATCAATCAAAACAGAATCTTTCTCCTGATTAATGTAGAAATAATTATTTGTTGCTGGTGACTTTATAGTGATGCTGCTTTTAGAGCTCCTCTGGTTTGTAGAGTCTTTTTGAGTTACGCTATATTCGGGATCTTTCGGGGAGACATGTTTTTCGACATTCTTCTTCAGCTTTGCATCTTTCAAATCCTTACTTAATCTTTTACTTTTGATGTATTCTCTGTTTGAGAAAGATTTCTTTTTCTTTTTATCTTTCAACAAATTTATATCCTGGAAAAAAAAAGTAAATCTGATGATCATTTTAATGATAAAAATTGTTACTATAGTGCAAAGTTTGCAAATTGGTTAGTCTGTGGCCCATTTTTTGCCTACTTAAACTAATTTGACCCAAATCCACAGTTTAAAGTAAATTCTGAACTACAATATGTATGCTTGAAATTTTAGCAATGATGGCTAGCCTGATAATTTTGCAGAATAATATGGCTTTTATATTTTTCTTTCAAGTAACAATTAAGAAGTATGGTACCTGCTGTTAAATACTGAAACGAAACAACGTATACCAAAACTAAATGTAAACTTTTTTTGCTTATAAAATGAAAACACTAATTATTAACATTTGTGGATTTACAATATCAATACATACATAGACAGACATGTATATATATTCATAGATACATGCATACATAAATACATACACTGCGTGAAAAAAGTAGAAGGTCACTCATAATTAATAAATTGTGCCTTATATTTTAGAGCAATTTCTGTAAAAAAAAATTTCACTTTACTATTTTTTTTATTTTCAGTGAATGAGTTTTAACTACTACTCAGAAAATATTATAAAATAGTTCTTAGAGGTTTTTGGTCTGAGAAAAAAGTAGAAAGGTATCTGCAAAAATCCTACATATTAGTCCAAACGCTGTTCCTAAATTTCATGAAAAATCCAAAGTGTCAGAGGAAAGTAAAGACTGGCTGACCCAAAAATTTAATACCACGTGATCGAAAGATAATCTTTAAAAAACTTGAAAAACGTATAGAAGCATTGGAAAAGTATAAGAACAAGCTGGAATCAGACATGTAAAACTAGCAGAACACTTTACAACTGAGTAAAAAGGTCGGAAGCTTTCCTATTAAAAAAAAAAAAAAAATGAGCACCATCCTAAATGGAAAGAAAGACATGTTGAGTACCAGCTACAATAGGCCAAAGAACATGTGTCTTGGTGCTCCTGATGGACTTCTGTTATTTTTTAACAAAAAAAAAGTTTATTTGCAGTGCCAAAACAGTTGTCAAAATTATTGATATTGTCTGGGTACACAAGATGTAACTTATTTTACCTGGCAGATAGGAGGAAGCAGTTTAATGGATTGGATATCAGTTGGCTACGTTGGAAAGACCAGCATAGTGTTTCTGGATGAAAGACAGAAGCATTCAATTATTAGTAATTGAATGCTTCTGTCTTTCCTCCATAATTCCAGATTATATTCAAATTTTAAATTCAGAGCTTCTTCTCTATGGCGCTCAGAACGTTGGATATTTCAGCAAGATGGAACATCAATTCACACGGTCAGCGGCATTGAAAATTGGTTTCAAACAAATAATGTTCGGGTTTTGCCATGGTCTGCTAAAAGTACAGACCTCAATATTGTTAGAAACATATGGCCAGTAATTATTCGGATTATTTATACCGGGGGGCAAGCAATATGAATCTTCTATCGAACTTCGAGAAGCTTTGAATTGCGTTTGGGACAATTTTTCTCAGACCGAAATTCAAGACGTATGATTCAATGGCAGATAGAGTATTTGAAGTTATTAAAGCAAATAGCAGAAAAATGTCTTAAGAATACTTTTATTTTCATTATTTAAAACTGCCTTTATATTTTTTTCACGCAGTATGATGTGATTAAAAATAAGATTGTTAATTGTAATAAACAAGAAGTTTTTTTTATTAATGTTACAGATATAATTTTCTGTTTGTAAATAAGTTTCTTATAAGTGGTGTTATAAAATTATTTTGTAAAAAATCAAAGTTTCTCTCTTATTTTGAAAAAATTCCTAGTGTCCTTTCAGCAGTGTACACACACACACACACACACACACACACACACACACACACACATACACACACACACACACACACACACACACACACACACACACACACACACACACACACACACACACACACACACACACACACACACACACACACACACACACACACACACACACACACACACACACACACACACACACACACACACACACACACACACACACACACACACACACACACACACACACACACACACACACACACACACACACACACACACACACACACACACACACACACACACACACACACACACACACACACACACACACACACACACACACACACACACACACACACACACACACACACACACACACACACACACACACACACACACACACACACACACACACACACACACACACACACACACACACACACACACATATATATATAATGAAAAATCTTAACTGTTTTTATTACTGAAATTAAATATATTGCTTGGTTCTAATACAGTTCATTGTAATAATTATAATTGTAACTAAGCTGTTGAGAAATACTGTTTTAGTTACTATTGGTTGACATATTATACATTATATGTAACGCTACTAGGATAAATTCCTTTTATTTGCTTGAGTCTGGTAAGAAAGCAACATCTTTAAAAATTTTGATCCCCGAATTTTTCAACTATAACTTAATATTTCAATTCAATGAAAAAAAAAAGCGTGCATGCATGATTAAACGTTTTAAACACATTTATTACGCCGTATACTAACTTCATTTAATAATAAATAATTCAAGAAAAATAATGTTGATAAATATTTTTTATATGAGTATTAGAAATATGTATCGGCATGATTCATCCTCACCCAAAATGGCTTTCTTTTCCCACCATTTCCATTCCGTTTGTAGTACAAGCGAATCAAGAGTAAAATTATAAATATCCTGTAAGGTGTAAAAAAGAAAAGAAAAAAAAACATTATTTTCCAGCATTAGCATAAACTATAAGCATAAAAATAAATTTATTCAATTAGTTATTTTAAATATTATATAAAATAAAATATACAATTTTGCAATTTTTAATGTCTACTAATGAAAATGATCAAGAAAATTAAAAAATTTGTAAAACTTATCATTTTCCTTCATAGTTAAATTGGAGGAAATTAATTTATCTGCAACAAAATTTTTTTCATAATTCCATTTTAAATTTTAGTTAATGAATTAAAATAATTTTTTGATTTTATTCCTAAATTTTTTTTAGATAATATATTTTGCAGATTTATAAATTAAAACACAAATTTCTGTAAAATGTTACAAAATGTTTGTAAAGTATGTTGATTTTTCATTATGTGAAAAAAAAAAGAATAAAGTTATTTTCAAGTACTTTGTAATTTTAATGAAATATACACATTTTTTACTATCTTTCAATCGGTCAAAAAGCAAGGCAAAATTGCTCTAGAAGTCGAGCACTATGAGAGTCATTCCAAAAATAAAAAGCATTTAATTTAACATGATGAGGAACATAATATTTATATGGAAAAATGTTTTTGTAACACAAACATGAAGCTTTATTTATTTCTCCGTCATTACAGCATTTGTCTGATCAGATGAGGAGCCTATGCCATTCTTTTCGATCACTGATTTATTCATGCGATCATTTCATTTCATACCAGAAGGTACGACAGTTGCAGAAAATTACCGCGAGTCATCAAAAACAGGAGATAAGGAATATTTTCCTATGGAATTGTTCCTCTTAACAACTCCCTCATTTACTCATTGTTTCTGTAAACAAAATATCTATCATACGCTCATTGTAGCTTAGATGTACACGTATCTTCGGAGCATAAGGTCTCAGGTTCAAAGTCAGTCATTACTACTCTTGCCTTTTACGTGCATTTTTATAGAGGTGGTTTTCGTGTATTTTCCGGCTTTCTTTTTTTGCGAAACATAAATACTGCTTACCATCTACTAACCCGATCTGGTAGCCGAATGGTTAATGCCCTTGAGTTCAGTTCAACAGTTTGTGGGAGTGAATCAAACCTTAGGTATGGATGTTTTAGTGGTTCAGATGTGCCACTTTAAACTATAGGTACCGGTTTGATTAACCCTTGTGTGCAAAAAGTTGCCATTGAGTGACAAACAAACCTAACTATCTAAACTCATGTTTGTGAAAGTTGCAGCACCATAAAGGACTTACGCCAATGAGATGAAATTTTCAGGAAATGCAAAGTAGGGCATAATATGCAAATTATTAGAATTTCAGACCCGTACCGCATGTGTATGCTAAACAGCGCCCTCTGAATGGCAGATGGATCCGAATAAATAGACGGATGTAGAGAGGCGTGTATGGTTATCAGTGGTTATCTGTTAGTGGTAAACGTTAGCTCAGTTGTTACTTATGGCTCTTCAATGAAAGAAAGAACGATTTTAACAACTTATGGAATTTGAACAGGGGAGAATCATCAGCCTTCGTGAAGTTGGATTGCTTTATGGTGCAGTAGTCGGTCGTGTGCAACGTAACAGCAACACAATGATGCGTATTTGAAAACAGTGGACGGACGAGTATCGGACAGTTCGGAAATCCAAGAGTGGACCCCGAAATGTGATGTCAGCACGGGATGATAGATACCTGGTCAGGATGGAGCTGACGAACAGTGCAACTTCTTCTAGACAATTGGCAGCACATTGGTCAATTGCTACAGATGTTTCATTGTGTGCCTCATTAATTCGTAGACGAATGCTGCAGCCTGGACTGCGCGCAAGGGCTCTTTTACACAGGACCCTCTCACGTTAAATCATCCCCCCTGCGGCTACAATGAGCCTATTAGCACAAGAACTGGTTTGATGATTGGCAGCATGTCGTGTTTTCTGACGAATCCCGCTGTAATTTGTGGTACCATGATGGCCTTATACTTGTCAGATGATATGCCGGTGAACGACACTGTCTGGAGTGTACTATCGAACGTCACAGTGAACGAATACCCGGAGTTATAGTCTGGGGTGCCATAGATGATCTGTATTGCTACGAATTGTGGGTAATCTGGACAGCAACCGGTACATCAGTGAAGTTCTACAGCCCCAAGCTGTTCCCTTCGTTCAAAGCTTGCCAGGCGCTGTATTTCAACAGGATAATGCCCCCCTCTTATATTGCAAGAATTGTTCAATTTTTCTTTGCACCGCGGCAGGTATAGTTTCTTCCTTGGCCTACGTATTCCCCGGATATGTCGCCTATTGAACATGTGTGGGATTTCGTTGATCGGTGTCTCTCTCGTGATCCTCGTCCTGTTGCTTCTACAGATGAACTTTGGATGCGCATACCAACAATATGGAATGCTCTTCCTCAGGCAGACATACAAAATTTGTTTGATTCCATGCCACGTGGTTTAGCAGCAATTATTGCGGGGCGTGGTGGTAACACAAAATACTGATTTTAATCTCTTGTTATTGTTTGTTTGCTTTGAAAGTTAAATAATTTTATTGTACTACTACCACACAACTGTGCATTAAATTTCATTTATTTATGATAATTCCTTTATGGTGTTGCAATTTTTACAAACATGAGTTTATGAAAGGCCCTCCTGGAAGTGATTTAACGTTAAAATGACTTACAACAGACTTAAGTCATCCGGCATCCCAAAACGCGTTGGTCTACAGCTTCAACACCACGTTTTGTTCACCTTGATGAAGTAATAAGATAGCGCACTTCGGAACAGTAGCTCCCATGTTCGATCCCAAGAACTGATGAATAACAGAAAATGAATATTGTCTTTCTTCCTTCTACATGCGCGCCTATCAGATTTGATTGATTAAGGCGTCATTCTCATTACCAGAAGGTAGTGAGTTCAAATCCTGGCTTAACTGGAGATCGTCGTATTTGCTAAAGGCTGCTGGGAACGTTAAATACGTCTTAGTCTCAATGTCCTCCAAGTGAAGTGATGACTCTGGGAGTGGCAGGTCAAGTATTAAGTGTTCTTCTACTAGGTCCATGCTTCTAAATGACGAAGACTCTCACCTAGCTGCTTCCATCTAACAGGTAAAGCCCAACCCATAGCTAGGTACAGGAAAGCATGATGGTGGAACAACAACTACAATATGCACACCTATTGGAGTGGTTGTTAAGGAGTTTTCCGAGTTACCTGTGTTGCAACTCGTGAATATAAAACACCCATGAAAAGTCCTCTCGAAAAACAATTTAATCAATGTCTTAAATATCAATCAATATATATCAATGTCTAAAATATCTTACAATGGCTTTAGGCAATTAGGTTGCATTGTCAAATCGACGGGAAATATTTGATCCCCCACTATGTAGTCCTGATTTTTCTCCAATCGTCAATTCCCGAAACTGAAAGAATTTCTAGGTACTAAACTCTTCAGAAGTGCTCCTGAACTGGAGAATGCGGCGATCTCCTGGTTGGAAATTATGAGAATTCTGAAACTTGTAACCAGAAGCGGTTTAAGAATATAGAATGATTTTTGTACAGAAGTAAAGAAAGCTTCATACAAGAACAGTTGTAGAAACTTTTTTCAATAAGTATTTTTTCATTTTGTATCCTTAAAGAGTCTTTGATTCCTAGATATAACCTAAAAATGTAGTTATGTCTAATTCAAGACTAAATCAATGGGAAAATTAAAACCATCTTCATAAGTGTCTACTTACCATGAGCATATGAGAAAAATTATAATTAAGATTAATATCACTAGCCAAACGGTTGGAGGAGACGAACTGATGTTGCCATTGGAATCCTCATCTGTAACAGAATCATTTGAATGAATGTACTAATTAAATTTCAAAACTAATTGCATGATTTTGCAGGATAGGGATCTAAATAATACTATTGTAAATTGTTGTACATTAATTCTGAATATTACTCCGCTGATAACAGAAAATGCATCATCAAGAAACACCAGAGATATCGCAGCAAAATTTATTTGGCAGATCGATTAAATGATTGAAATTGCAGTGTCTTCTAAAGCATGGACGATAATGATATCCATAGTTACTGTAATCGCAGTTGTTGACTATAACAGTTGACGGACGCATCGGCTTCGAATCAAATCAATGACTTAGAAGGAAACTAAAGCAGTCTATACGGCTTCCTTCCACATATGGCTAAAATTGATCTCGTGTATCAAAAGGCATGTCCCGGGTCAGTTGCTGTCATACGCTTTCGATTGGTGACACATCCGAAGAACATGCATGTCGAGGAAGCAATTCAATCTTATTGGTGAAGAAGAACTCTTTAAACATCGCCTGCCACGTATGATCACGTATTATCTTGCTGAAATGTGGCTCATGGTAGTCGCTGAAGGTATGACAGAACCATGGAATACAACTGTGGAATATTCTGTTGTTGAAGCAATTTGTTTCACTGTACCTATTACAGAGTTTGGGCTCTACCGGTTAGGAAGAGGAAACAGAGTGGGAGTTTTCATAATTTAGAAGCAGGGATCACGCAAAAGGGCCCAATACTTGACCTGTTGCCCCGCCCCAGGAGATATTATTTCACTTAAAAGGCATTGCGAGTGTGACCTGCTTGACATGCATCAGAAGCTTTCTGTGAACACGACGGATTTTCCGTTAAGTAGGGATTCGACTCCAATACCTTCCGAATCGTGCGCTAACAAAACAAAACACCGCCTCGTACTGTACAGTGTATCGTCCACGCTTATTAGAGGGATGTGAAATCGAATATTACTCCAAACCATGATACCGGCTGCAGGATCAGTATGGCTATACATAAGGCAACAGTTCAGCACTTTTCTTTTCACGATGTATGTAGACTCGAATCCCACCATCTTGATCCAAATCTACAGATTTTAAGATTGCGCATCCCAATAGATTTTAAAATCTCTTCAATCATTTTTACATAAATAATTTGTACAAGATAAATAATATCCAAAAATTATGTAAGTTTTAGATTGAAAGTAATTGTTATTCTTGAGAAAATGAGAGCGTAAACACACAAATAATGAATCTATAAACTAACCGGAATTTTTTTTTCAATTTAACAATTATTTTTAAATAATAATTTCTAATTATTTATAGACGTGGTTTATAACGAGAAAAAGTATAAATGCTTTAGATATCAGTGTATCAACAATATATATATATATATATATATATATATATATATCAATAAATATAAACATATAAACTCTTTCGAAAAGAATGGAAGTGTGTAAAATGGAAGATGGATCAAGTTATCTGTGCAAAAAAAATTGGTGCTTTTTAGAAAAATTCATCCTTCCAATTACTTAAGTTTATATTCTTTCTGTTTACTTGCTATTTCTCCCATTTTGAAAAATGCACATCGATTTTGTATTCACGGACAAAATAAATACATTTTTACTAAATGCATGACATTAAATTAAAGTTGATAACATTAAATTAAAGTTAAATAAAAAAATAATACAGAACGCAAAAAATAACAAATTCAAAGTTCTAGTATCATAAAAAATACCTTATATAAAACAAAATAAACTAGATCTTGAGATTTTGAATAATTATTTTATGGACTCTCGTCCGACTCATTGCGAATCACTGAAACGGGGTCCCCGGATGCATACTCATTACTCTCCCCCACTCCATTTAAAGAAATACAACTGCGCTTTTAAAAGTAATATCACTAAACACTACGATGAAAATATGAGATAGATATCTGTAGAAAGTTTTCATAATTCAATTATATTTCGGAGCATTACTTCACTAATCGACTGTCATTCGGGGCATTATTCACTCCCGATTGCAATTCACCTTCTGAGTTTCGTTCCTGTTGCATATTCCATTGGAGAGAACGACACCGACCAACCCCCTCCTTCTCCAGTTTCCATAGTTATCATTTTTGATGGGGTAAAACAAATAAACTACAAATTCTATTAAAATTTGTTGCGAAAATTTTAACATAACCCAAACAATGAATTACATCAAACTAAATAATCATTATTTTTTTCTCTTTCTTACTTTTTGAAAAAAAAAAAAAAAAAAAAAAAAAAATTTGTACCCATTTTAAGGAATTTAATATATAAATATATATAAATGTTTATATATATATATATATATATATATATATATATATATATATATATATATATATATATATCAGATTTTCACAAAGATACTTAGTAAAAATGCAATAATTAGATATTTTTGAAATCTATAATGAATAAATGTGTTTTTAATAAACAAAAATTGAGAAAATTCTTAAAACGCTCAATAAAAAATTAAGACTAAGAAATGATTCTAAGTTGAAAAGTATAGTTAAATAAATTTGTTAATGTTCTAAATTTTAAATAGTAATTTGGTAAATTAATCGTTGTGTTCTATAGTTAAGTTAGTAAGTTACAGCTCACGCGGAATATTTTTAAATAAAATTTAAGCACGCGAATTAAGATAATTGATTTATGAATGGCTTTGCCAGCTTCAATGTCCCGAGTACACTTACAAAGTAAATTGTGTCCAAATAGAATGTAAATTTAATGTTAAAATTGGATTTATCATTTTTGCAAATGGAGCCATTCAGCATATAAATACTCACGAATGTAACTCGAATACTTGGGAATACAATTCGAATACTCACGAATGCAAGCTTCAACAGAATCGGCTCCTTCGGCCAGAGTGGTTTTGCCTTCGGGACAAGGCCAGCAGGAGTCGGCCGCCTCTCTCTCTATATAAAAATTTTTGGGACAGAGAAAGCACTCGGTTTCTTGGCCGCTCGTGTAGCTCCCGGGAAAGCAAGGAACTGAAAGGCAAAAATACACAGTTTTTTTCATATAAGGAAGTTAGATATTTTTAATATCGTGCATTTTCTTTAATTAATAAAAATGCTTGCCTAATCCAACTCTCCTCGGTAATCAATGAATTTAAAAAAAACAATCCTACAACTTTACAACATGACTTGTGTACAGTTGTAGGATTATAATATATATATATATATATATATATATACGTGTGTACGAGGGTGTTTCAAAAAGTAAGGTAGCAAGTCCATTTAAAGAAAACATTTATTCAAGAAAAAATTATGAATTCAATATAGGAAGCCACAAGTACATATTAATTTTCTACATAGTCATCATGACTATCTAGGCATTTCTTCCATCAGTACACCAAACCATCGAAACAGGCATCTAAGAAATCAGTGTCGAGGTTTTACAACCACTTCAAGTCGGCTTACTGAACTACAGCATCGGTTCTGAAATACTGGCCTCCCAAGAGTTTTTTTAAAGATCCAAGGAGTTGGTAATCGCTTGGAGTGTGGTTGGAACTGTAAGGAGAGTGGTCTCCCACCTGAGACGCTGTGACAAATCTAGCGTAATTGTGGCTGTATGTAATCGAACATTGTCGTATAGCAACAGGATGGCTGGGGTGAGGAATCTCGGACATCTACGGCGAATTGCTTCTCGCAATCAACCCAGTGTAGCGCAATAACTGTCCGGATTTACTGTTGTTCCATCAACCAATAGCACGCCTTAATAGTAATGAAACACTGCGACCATAACTTTCTTTGCTAAATGCGTTGCTTTGCATTTCTTACGAAGGGGATGGGGAATGTTTCCAAGATATTGAGACTTGCTTCGACTCTGGTGTCACATGATGTACCCATGTTTCATCACTGGTAGCGATAATGTATAGGAATGTAATGTGTTCCCGTTGATAACGCATTAGGTGTTCGAGAGACAACTCCATTCGTGTAGCTTTATGCTCGTCTGTGAGTTGTCTCGGTACCCAACGAGCGCATGTCTTCCTGTAGCCCAAATGTTCATGTACAATATTGTGCCCACTGCCAATTGAGATATCGAGCTCTTCTGCAATTGCACACAGACTAATCCGACGATCACTTTGGATTAAAGTTTCGGCATGACAAGCATTGTCCTCTGCAGTGGACGTGCTTGGTCACCCTGTCCTTCCTTCATCTCGCCTATCTGTTCTGCTATTGTCAAATACCGTGCACCAAAGCCACACCTGCTTTCGTGACATAACACGTTTACCATACAATTCCACCTGTTGCCGGTTGATTTCAGAGGGAGAGTTTTTCTTTAAACGCAAAAACCACATTCCTATTTCAATTACAGACCCTGTTTCCGTTAATGCAGTCATCTTCTGACTGAGATTTTGTCTTCTTACAGAGCAATCAGCTCCATCTACCGGTATCGATCAAATACTGTGATCACCTTAGTTATCTTAAGATGGATTTTTATTCATACGGATAATATGAACACCCGTCAAAGCTCCTTTTACCTTACTTTTTGAAACAACTACGTATATATATACACACATATATATGTCAGAATTAGATAAGAGATATTGACTTACAGCATCGATCCTGGTCTATCCGATATCCCGGAGGACAATTGCCATTTTCAAAAGGTATAAAAGCTGAAAATAGAAAAAATGGTTTACTTGGAATGCGTTTCGAATGTAAACAGCATATATAATTTACATTTAGTTTTTCACATACTAAATGTATGTATGTGAAAAACATTTAGTTTTTCACATGCATACATTTATACATATATAAATATATTAAGTTTTATACTTCTTTTATTTACGTTACTTTTTATTATGAATGTTTATTACGTTATTTAGTACTATGCATTCTTTTAGTTTTAAATCAATATGTACGTCAGTCTAACAATATTTTTATATGGTTCTTTAGTATTCTTGATGATTGATTTGTAATGACCGAAGTACAAAAAATACTGTTAGAAGATTCATGAGCTGGTCCCAAAGTTACACATTTACAAAAATGATGTCACTTGTTTCATTCAAACATAAATCTCTCATCATACCCACCTCAAACATTAAGAAAGTATTATCATAAAATTACAAAAAAATTAACCCTCAACAGCATAATCTGTGAATTATGTTTCCTTATAAAGTAAATAATTTCAAATTAAAAAAGAAAACATACCATCGACTTAAGCAGCTACATTAGTTTTAAATGCATTGCAGAACAGCTCCTAATTGGTATGGGAAATAATACTGAATGATTTATGGAATCATATAAAAAGTAATTTTCAGCATTAATTTTTTTTACATAAAAATATTGGCAACTTAACACAACTAGTTTAGAAGAATTCTGATGCAAATAAAGTAGTTTTTACAAACATAGGATTAGCCATTCATCGGATTTCAAAGCGCTGTTTATTGACTGTTGTAAGACAAATAAAGAAGAATGGCTTGTGCAAAGATACATATACTCATGAAATTACTGCTGTATTCTGAAAATGTTTCATATATCCTCATAGAGATCGAGTTAGATTGATCTTCCTAGCAATATGAAGAAATGTTTTGGATCGATCCTAGGGCTGGGCAAGGTCGACTCAGACTTTCATCCCTTCAATGGGTCGATAAACTGAGTGCCAAACAAGCTTGAGTTTTCACACGTTACCTGATCACCTAACAGTGATATATACTTCGCATCCCAGGGTCCTCGGTCAGGAAAACAGTTATGGAAACTATATATATATATATATATATATATATATATATATATATATATATATATATATATATATATATATATATATATATATATATATATATATTCATGAGAATCTCAAAAAAGTCTTGAAAGACGCTCAAACATTTAACACTATGTCGTCAGACATCTTAAATATTGACTTTGCTCCAAAACTAGAAAACCTATAATTTCCAATATTCTCTAAGATTGCCTTAAATATTACTGTGCCTTTTTCAAATTTTTAAAACATTTCTCTGTCTTCTGAAGTTTTGTGAGAGAGAAAATATTACAGGTGCCTCACCGCCACCCATTCCTAAACAGTATGTAATAAATTTTAATAAATACATAGATTTTTAGATGTTAAACTACATTAATATACTTACCGGTAGAATTATTGCCCGACAGATCCCGGTGGAGACGTCTCTTCGACAGACTCACGGTTTCCGAATGAGACGTTGGTACAAAGCATTTCAACTTGCTCGATGTATTGACCATAACTTTCGTCTGAAATTCGTAATAAGGTGCAGGAAATATTTTACTCCTTTTGTGGCTGCGATTCGTATTTCCATTGTACTGCACATTTTGCTTGCGCCTAAAGTTTTTCGAAGCAGGCGCACAGACTACCTTAACCCTTTTTCTCAGCGAACTGGATCCGTTTCTTACATTTACTTCTATCTGAAAGCTTTGGCATGAGACGAATAACAAAACAGAAGCTGCTAAAATGACTGGCGAATACATCAGATACAAAAGGAAGAAACTCATAATTCTTTGTAGCTATATTGATAAAACAACAACAGAATATTAAGAGTTTTTAATCTAAAATTTAACTATATGAAGAGAGTATCTATTCTATAAGTCTTGAGTATCATAAAAAGAGTATCATTATATGAAATTGATTTTACAATTAATGTTTGAGCATTTTTTCTACTGCCACCCTTTAACGTTACGAAAGTTTATTTAACCTTGGCCTACATTTCAAAGTGGATTCAGAACAATTACGTACATCTCCAACCAAAGTGGGAATCGAAGCCTATCTTAATTTTATTTGTCTATATAAAAGAATAAAGTAGTTGTTTCACTTTACTTTTAACCAGCTTCTTCATTTGTTACATGCAATTTAAATTTTTTGATAAAGAGATGCACGTTTTAGCTTTCCAGTTATGCATCCGAATCTGTTTAAGGAGCTTTACTGAAATGGCAACCGCAAACACAAGTAAGTAATCCAAAACCGGGACAAATATTCATTATTTTTCCAGATATAATTTCTTAAATGAAATTGTGCTAAGATAATGGTTCACAAATATTGCTTTCAACAAAATGGATGGACAAAACAAGTTACACAATGATGTTAAAAATGGCGTGAAACTGAAAAGACAGACTAGAGGTAGAGTTTTCTGGGAAGAGAGAGAGAAGATTATGGCCCATGCCAGGCTTACCTCTAAAGAAAGTGAGAAAAGCTAAACTAAAAATGTTTTACGTATTTCTCCTTACTGTGTTGTGGTAGATATTTCTATTTCCAGTGTGGTTATAACACATTTTAAAACCATCTGTGTACAACCTGCAAATCCCCACGGTTATGGAGACTGTAGCGTCACGTAAGCGTTCAAAATATTATTACATTTTAATAAATCCTAATTCTATATTACTGAGCAAATTTAACAATAATAAAAAAGGTACCTTAAATTGATTTAGATAAAAATGGAGGAAAAAGGCAAACATTTACATAACGTACGTGAATCGACGAATACCAAACTCTTCCTATTTGTACCTATACAATGGGAAAAGTGAACAAGCACTCGATTCTGATTTTCATTGTTTGGGTCATTTTCTGAATGCAGTACTGTGCATTTTTTCAGGGTGTATTAACTTCAACATATGAATCAGTTTTTCCTAATACTAATATCAGGGCCCAACATAGCTTAATTTGGGCTTTGAGTAAAACCTTCTTTGAAGATCCCTTTGCTTCAAAACAACAAATGTTCTATTCAATTTAACAAACGATTCTATTCGATTACCCACGTAAAATAAGCTTTCCATTCGATTTCGGGGCTCCTATGGTGTGAAGGACTGAAGCAACTGCCTCATATGGAATAGGTAGGATCTAACTGGTAAGGCTCTGATTTTTTTTTTTTTTTTTGGTAAATTACCAAAAATAAGTACTATTGTTTGAAAACTAATAAAAGTCCCACATTTATAAAAGTAGTTAGAATATATAATTACTATAAACTAGTATTATTACTGCTTCAATATGGCTTGACATAGCACTGTGAATAGCCTTACTCGGCCGAAGGCCACAGTTGAAGATTATATATATATATATATATATATATATATATATATATATATATATATATATATATATATATATATATATATTATATATATATATATATATATATATATATATATATATATATATATATATATATATATATAAAGAGAGAGAGAAGGAGTAGAACATATATTTTAGAATTGTATATTTATTTTTTTCTTGATTTTTCACAACAATTCTCAACTTTTCTTTACTTAAAAAGATATTTCTATAAATATTTACATAGTTTTTATTTTATTTTCAAACATTTATCTTTTAAATGTCAAGCATTTAATTGTTGAAGCAACATGTGCAGTTAAATGAAACTTTACTGACATCTGTAAATTTACGAGTAACCCCACATTTCTTTTACTTGAATTTTTAAAAATACATGTGCATTTTAATAATTACATCTTTATGCTGGTGTTTAATCATTTATGTCCTTAAGAAATTCCTGAAAATATAAATCACATTATCTATTAGTTGGCGTTTTTTATTGTTTGGCGTGTTGGATGAAAAGGAATTTGAAACGTTCTACATTTTTTTTCTAATTGTATTTCAGAAAAATATCTCAAGCTATTTTTTGCGAAAGTTTACCGTCACTGCCTGTTATGAGTTTTAGAACAATAATATCATACAAATTACAATTGAAAAAATTTCCTTTATACAAAAATTTATGAGCAATAGTTTTAGATTCGTTATGTCATAAATATTTGCATAAAATACTTTGTTATCAAGTCACACTTGTAATCATCAAACTGAGTTCTTGGTAGGAAAGGAAGTTAATTTTATCAAAAATATCTTTACTGAAAAACAAGATTTGATAAAATCCTAGAAGAGCCCACACCCTTAGTAACAAACTGAAAAAAAGCGACACGAAATTACAGAAATCGTTTGGTTTAGCATATCTAGTGTATCGAAAACGAGTTATCAAGATTGGCACAAACCACATTTATTGTTGACTGAAATCATTTGCGCAGAGGGTATGGGCTTTGCTAGAATTGAACTCAAAATTTAAATTTAATTGAAAAGTTTCAGTAATCTAAATAGGAATTAATTATATAATAAAGTATAGTATAACACATAAAAGAGAGAGATTATTAATAAAGAGAAGTAGTACATGTTATTATTTATGTTACTGAATGTATGCATCTCTCTTCAGTAGAGAACAGACTGCGAATTTATGCACTTTTTCATTATTTCATAAATTGTAATTTCGGTCTCTTTATCAATAATATGTTATTTGTTTATTTATTAGTTTTCAATGAACTAGTTACAAGATGAAGTGTCTCAATGTGTCCAATGAACAATTTTATGAATATAGTAAATAGCTTGAAATTTTTAATTTAAGTACTCCACTGTAAAACTATAAATTTTGATAATAAAGTATATGTATATTAAAAAAATAATAGTATCATAGTTTAGATCTATAGAACTAACAATACCCTACTATTTGGTTAAGTGAATCACTTAGAAATCTGTAACAAAAATTACATAAACCATATAATTAATGAAAAAAAATATTTTTCTGGATTTATTTATTATTATTACACTACTGGCCATTAAAATTGCTACACCAGGAAGAAATACAGATAACAAAATGATATTTATTGGACGAATATATTATACTAGAAACAACAAGTGATTAAATTTTCAAAAAATTTGTCTGGATAGATCCTGAGAAATCAATACCCAGAACAACCATCTCTGTGGCAGTAATAACAGCAGTTATACGCCTGGGCATTGAGTCAAACAGAGATTGGATTGCATATACAGGTACAGATGCCCATGCAGCTTCAACACGATGCCACAGTTTATCAACCGTAGTGACGAGCCAGTCGCTCGGCAACCATTGACCAGACGTTTTCTATTGGGGAAAGATCTGGAGAACGTGCTGGCCAGGGCAACAGCGGAACATGTTCCGTATCAAGGAAGGTCCGTACAATACCGGCAACATGCGGTCGGACATTATCGTGCTGAAACGTAGGGTTTCGCAGGGCTCGAATAAAGGGTAGAGCCACGGGTCGTAACACACCAGAAAATGTAACGTGCACTGTTCAAAGCACCGTCAATGCAGACAAGAGGTGGCCGAGACGTGTATCCAATGGCACATCATACAATCACGCCAGGTGATGGGCCAGTATCACGATGACGAATGCACCCTGCCAGTGTGCGTTCACTACGATGCCGCCAAACATGGATGCGACCATCATGATGCTGTACACAGAACCTCGATTCATCTGAAAATATGACGTCTCGCCATTCGTGCACCCTGGTTCGTCGTTGATCACACCATTGAAGGCGTTCTTATCTATGACGCAGCGTCAAGGGAAGCCGCAGCCATGGTCTCCGAGCTAAGAGTCCATGCTGTTGCAAGCGTCGTCGAACTGTTCGTGCAGACACTTGTTGTCTTCCAAACTACCCCATTTCTTGACTCACGGCTCATGACATGGTTGCACGATCCATTACGGACATGCGAATAATATGCCTGTCTTCTCGGCTGCTTGTGATAGGTGGCCGTTGAGATCCCGCATGGCATTCCGTATTACCGTCCTGAACCCATCGATTCTATATTTTGCTAACAGTCATTGCATCTCGACCGACGAGATCAGCAATGCTGCGATAAGATAACCCGCAATCCCGGTACGCTACAATTCGACCTTTATCAAAGTCAGAAGCATGCTGATACCCATTTCTCCTTCTTACACGAGGCATCACAACAACTTTTCACTAGGCAACAACGTTCAAATGCAATTTGTGTATGAGGAACCGACTGAACAATTTCCTCATTTAAACACAATGTAGGTGTCGCTACTGGCGCCTGCTTTGTCTGAATGCGCTGAAATGCTAATCATTTGCATATCACAGCACCTTCTTCCTTTTATATAAATTTCACGTCTGTAGCATGTCGCCTTCTTAGTGTAGCAATTTTAATGCCAGTAGTGTATATTTATTCATACATTTTATTCTCTTCCTATCAATAAAACTATTTTCGATCTACTTTACCATGAAGAGATTATTATTATTATTTTTTCAAGACTTCATTAGAGCAGAAGAATATTTTATTTGGAATAAAAATTAAAAGGGAAATCAGAACATGATAACAAATGAAATACCCTAAGATTGTTTTCTTTATGATCTCATTTTAGAATATAAGCATTTAATACATGACATCAGAAAACAGACGACTGTGGTTATGATTAAATTCAGTTTTGTCATATTTTAATTAATGAAAAAAATTTTAGTAATATGTATTTTTTTATCTGTGATTCAAAGAAGCAATAAAATATTTTGTATGAACCTATAAGTAAACAATTTTTTATATTCCACAACGTTTATTTGAGATCTTGCACATGAACAATTAAAAAAAATTGGTATACAAGAAATAGAACATAATATTTGGTGTCTCATATTTGGAACTCTTCCTAAATACACCAAATACTATGTTCATGTCAATAGAATCTGCATTTTCCTTTGCTTACCAAAATTGAATAATAAAGTACTTTAAGGTATCACAAGAACAGAAAAAATGGCGGTGTTCCAAGCCAGTATTTTATCATTACATCCCGTAGTGATGACCTATGATTCCATCACTCAGTAATTCTAATAATCAATGATGAAAGATTCTATTTTTTAGTGTTTCTTGGATATAGGTGTGGTTTAAGATGTGTATGTATGTACATATATATGCAGCTTCTCTGATCTAAACTGAAAAGCTTGCAATATCAAATTAAATATTAAGGAGATAACATATAATAACAGTTTATACTTATGGTAAATCCAAGCAAAGGGGTTACCAAGAGTTAAAAAGTAAAGCATAGATTAACACTCAACTCAAAATGATACTCGTATTGTAAAAACTACACCGACTTATGTGTTTTACTTTAAAATCGCATCAAAATTTTGGAATGACTAATCTACAATGCAGTTCACTTTCAGTCTCACCAAAATTTTGGAATCTCTAATCCACAAGAAAGAAACGCAATTCCTTTTTTGCCTGATTTTCTTGCAATGGAAATTAAAACGATCTGAAAGAACAAGAAAAAGCCCAAGGTCGTACGTTCGCAACTTCCAAGGCAAGGTCCGGTCCTTGGATTGTGCAAAGGTCGATTCATCTCTTCAGTGATCGATAAACCTGAGCATGATTAGGAACTAGACATTGCAGGTTTCGTGTTGGGCAACCACTTAATTAGGACGTATGCCCAGCATCCCACGGTTGTCGGTCACGAAAATAGATATGGGCACTGATAGCCTTGGCCCCAAGGGACTGTCATGCCTCTGACTTTAGTGTTGAAAGAACAGAAACTTGTGGAAGAAATAATTTGCTCATAAAATTTCTTACACATGGGAAAACATTTTATTTTTATTATAATTGAATGCTGTTGAGATAATTATGAAAATCTATATTATTTGTTTATAAAAAAATACATTACTTTATTTTTGCTCAAAAAATATTAAATAATATTTTTTCACGTCTCTATTGAAAATGAATGCATTTATAATTTTAAGTATTTAAAAATAAAAGGGGCACAAAATAATAATCAAACTGGAACTTCAATTTTCCTACCAGCATATAAAATAGTAAACTATTCTATTTATCACACAATTTCTCAAATATTGAGAGGGCTTTTTCTTTAAACATAATAGTTTTGATATAATGAATAGAATCTAAAAGGAATGTTTAATACTTAAAAAATATAAGAGAAATATGGAACATTCTCTTGTATTCCATAATTTAAGAATAACACTACATTTTAAGAGATAAGAGAAACTTAACTTTTATTTAATACACACATTCTTTACATGATGCACTAATATCCAATTAGAGTATAAGTTTATTTCTTTTATTTTTATCGAATAAAATTCTATTTTTCTTTCAGTTTAATAAATATTTACAGATTCCTTTTTTTTTTCCAAACAGAATACTTCAAGAAAATTAAAATAACATTTTTTATATAATTTTAAAATTCTATTATATTAAATTCAATCTTTTCCAAAAATTCTTTAAAATATTTTCGACCATAATTTAAAGTAATATACTCAGCAATCTTGCTATTTCCCTTAAAATTGTTTCATTACTTGCTCGGACAATCAAGTTGTACCGGTTAAGGTCTCTGATGGTTTCGAGATGGAGCAGGAATCCAACTTGGTAGGCTCTGCAGTGGAAAATCCCTGCACCACAAATATCGTGAGGATTTTTTGTAAAATTATGGTGGACAGCTATGCCCATGCCATTAATCTTCTGAATCAATATACCCCTGTCCATCGGATATGCGGCTTGAAGAATTTCTTTCAATTCTTGATGCGGAAAGCTCAGATTGGCCCATCTCTCGCGGAAACTCTGGACTTCCATGGTGATTGGCTCAAAAAATTTATTGACTGTAAGAGGAAGTTTCAGAGGAATTTCCCGATGAATACCAGAGCAGTCGAAGCTAAGAGAAATGGCGGGCTTGTGGCAAAATTCCTGCAAGCATTCTATACAGATTTCTTGTGCTATATTACCACCAGGAAATATCACAGGCAAACAGTGCTTCAGCTGAATTTTCCACTTTAGCAAGTCGTTATAGAGAAGACTGGGAAGGAAATTTCGAAGCGATTGCGTAGATTTGTTTCTGTACCGCAATAAAATGCGACCAACTTGTTTATTGAATACGCACTCAATGAAGACTTGCAGAATATCGTCTTCGAAGAGGATTCCAGAATTTTGCCAAATCAAGTTGTCCAATGAGTCAGGAATTCCAGAATCGGGGGCTTGTATTTCATTTGTAGGAGCCCTGTGTGGGTTAGGCGAGCTGAAAATCTCAGCCAATATTTCATAATACGATTGCTCTTTATCAATATTATTTGCCGGTCTCTCAGTGACGCACCTTCTCATAGATTCTTCATTATGCTTCATAGTACTTCTTGTTAAGTTGGCTGAAACTGAGCTAGATCTTTTTAGCGTGCTTTGTATACCATCGATAATTTCTTTATGTGCTCTGCTTTCATATAAACAAGGCTTGATTTTCTGAAGTGCTATTTCCACTGGCGACTGTGAATTTTCAGTAGGTGGCATTTCTTCTAATATGATTGCCAAGTGTTTCGGATCAAATCGCTCACTGAGTTTTAAATATTCTACAGCTCTTTGTTGCATTTCAATATGCGGATTTCTCTCATATTCCCTAAAAAGTGATTGTATATCTTCTTTTATATCAGGAAACAGATTGATAAATTTCATAAATGTGGTAAACAATATAGCTTTTGTCGCCAGTGAAACCGAACGAAAATGACGTCTTAAAATGCAGAATTGAGATTTTGAATTAGATTTCCAATCCCCAGCGATGGTGTTACCAAATTCGCCAAGAATATACCCAGCAACTTTGACTAAATTTTCATGACACGTGCTATTTTTTATCATTTCAAATACTCGCTTGGATGAATAACTTTGAAGATTTTCTTTATCAGCAATTATTTGCACTAATCGAAACCAAATTGGATTGGTGACGTATTCCCCAAAATTTTCCAACAATGTTAAAATAACATCCACGTACCAAATGTAATCCGTGCTGAACTTCTCGGCCAAAAGTGCTGTTTTCAAAGCCGATTCTTTTTTCGTTGAAATATTACCTGTTTCTAAATATTTGAACATTTCTTGAATGATTTCGTGTACATTGCTTTCATCGCAGAGAACAAATAAGAGATCGGAAGCTTTTTGACGAATACAGTTATCTCCTTCTAAGTACAAAGATTCTTTAATAGGTTCCAACTGTTCTTTGATTCGCTCTTTAACAACCAAGGACTCGGATAACAAACGCATTGTGTCTAAAGCTAAATAACGTAAATTGGATTCTTTCCGCTTTAATTCCATATCTAGAATGCTGCAGGAACGTAATAAGAGGCCAGTATCGAACTGAAGGTGATGAATCAGCGCTATTGTTTCGAACAAAATTGCATACTTCGAGTTGCGATGTTCAAATTTTTTAGATTTCAGCGGCTCTTGGCATTTGTTTAAAATCACTTCGATGCATTCAGTAAGGCGAGACCTTACTGCAGATTCAGGAGGTACTGGAAATTTCTGCAAAAGTCGTAGAAGTTTAACCACCAGCCAAGGTGCTGGCATAAAATAGTAACTATAATCCTGCATGTCAGATGGGGAAGCTTTTATGATGCGTTGCAGACGAGCAACAGTCATAGTTAAGCAAGGGTATTTATCAAGCATATTTCTTTCAGCGAGTGCTTCAATCAGACTTGTTGCTGCAATTACCATACCTAGATTCGGATGTGAAAGAAAGGAAATGATTTTTTCTACGTAATTATTGTTTGGAATAACATCAGGCTTAATTCTAAATATTCTAAGAAGACAAAGTATAGCACTTTGCTTCACATTATCTGTCACGTCACTGTGGAATAATATATTTATTACATCGTTTGTAATACAGTCAGCCATATCTATATTTGCCATATTAGCTGCATAGTTTAAAGCTAAATTTTGATGAGCGTGATTATTTGATAACAAATCATTTTTAACAGCATTGTTAACCAAAAGCATTAAATTTGATCTCTCACTTAAAACTACTGACAAAAATAAATATCCAATAAATTTTTCATCGTGCTTGCTTGAAGAAATCATGTTAATTGCTTCGAGAACTCCAATGTTGAAATCATGGCCCAGTAAGAATATAAAAATTAACTTGCAGAGGTATTTCTTTTTCTTGTAACCATCAATAGTTTTACTACCATTGAATTTTGATCGAATATGAGCTAATTCCTTGAAAACTCTTTTAACTTCATCTTCAGGACATTTACAGTTTCTTATATCTGATATAAATAAAGAAAGGCCATGCATGTCTTTTTTAATAATCTTCATTTTGCAATGAATAATGGCAAATATATATCACCAAAACACAATTATATTGCAAATAAAAAGAATTAATTTAATTATAATTTTGCTTAATTCACTTGCTTGCTGATATTTTTAAACTATGTTACTAGTTAAGTGCCACGTTTATTCCTCTTTGAGATTTTTATCTAATGAAATGTTGAAACAATTATTCCACTCGTCAATTCTTCAATATCAAGATTTAAAAAAAAAAAAAATTCTCATATATATTTTTTTGTTTCTTTTAATATGTTTTCGGCTAACATTTTTTATAACATAAACAAAATACAGTTCTTTTTTTGTGATATGACGGTATCTTAAGTGACAACAGCGTCGCCAAATACGGATTTTACTAAGAAATCAGCACTGAAAATAATCGTTTCTTGTAATAAAGAAATATATGTTTATTATGAAATGAAACATAATTATATTTTAAACACGAGACATGAATAAAAAGTTTGTATCTTCATGTAAAAGTTTTTTTTATGTAATTCTAAAACATTTTAACATTTTTTGAAACTTTTGAGTGTAACATTTTTCTTAGAAATTCTAATAAATGTGCATGTGGTGTAGTTACACAATTGCACCACATCATTTAAATGCTATATCACTGAATATCTTTCCATTTGCATAAAATCACAATTACAAAACTGTTTTATGCGACATTCATTGTCTGGGTCTACGAAATTATATTTGCGATTATCTCACTGATTCTTATATTCTTCATCTTTCAATATTACGCTGTTTTTCATCCTTTCAGTTGTTTGAGTAATATCATATACAACTCAACTCGGGTTGCTTATGCTTTAAGGTGCTACTCAATCTTTCTCCAATTTGGGGTCATATTGTTAGCGATGTTCATTTATTTTTGCCACTCTGAATAACCCTTTTGTTTTGGTAAGTCTGTTTCTCATTTTCTGTACATATTTCTATGGATTCACCGACGAAAATTATGTTTTTGAAAATATATTAATACATTTAAATGCATTTATAAAATTCGTGCAATTCTTTTAATTGTGATTCATAACATGTTTTCGAGGCTATTTTATTTTGATTACATTCGAAAACACGTTAGAAAATTTAATTTACTTTAAAAAATGTATGAAATCGAACTTTTTGGTGATATATATTTGTTTTCACTTAAAAAGAAGTCTTACTTTTACCTTTCAAAAGATTTGTAAAATATTTATAATTATTTTACTTGTGATTCATGCAATCGTGTTTTGAGCTTCATCTTATTTCTGCAAACATGCATGAAAACAGGTGAAAAAGTTGCTAACTTTCTCCAAGGGCACCCTCAACTTTTTCTCTCAACTCTTCTATAAGGACAAACATTTTATGATTTTGTAAATAAATTGCTTCTAATGAAATTTTTGTAAACATCTACAATTAAAGTGTCTTTCATATTAAATTTATTTAAATCTTTGAACCTTTTTAAAAAACTGGTGTCCGCTAGTAGGATGGAGAATTACTACTATTGCGATATTTTAAGTGAAAATCCAGATGATAAACAATGTTTTAAATTCATACGGTGGAAGGAGTTACCAAGATGATAAGAAGTAATCACTCTCTGATATTTTAGAATGGTATCTGGTGTTTCTCCTAATCTATTTTTACTAGGAGTAACCACAGCTTATCATTAAAAGAAGTTCTGGATGAAAGAAAAAAAGTTCGTCAGCTCAGATTATCTTTTTAGATATGGACAACTTTGTTATGAATTTAGAAACGGAAGAAGAGAGGCAGAAAAAGTTATTTCTGAAGCTAAAAAGCTGATGTCTTTAGCCACAGAACAGTTTGAACTACGAAGTTGAAGATTACTTCTGGAAAAATTGTAAAAGAGGTACGTGTAAGATTAATTTATTTTTTAGAAATGAATCTTTTTCGTACCTCTTCTACCTATATCTTGGGGCGCTGAAACCGATGAACTTTTTGCTCCAATATTCTTGGAATTCCAGAAAAAAAGAAAACAAAAATAGTTTAGTTATCGGCTGCTCAAAGATTATTAGAATCTATTGAGATAACATTTCCCGTTTCACTGATGCCTAAGGTATTGTTTCAAAATACATTTGATATAAGAAAAATTTATTGGTATGATGTACTGCCACTAGATATATTAAATAAATTTTTAGCCTGAGTCAAAGAATTTTCTTCACTGAAAGAATGTAAAATTCTATGAAGACTCCTTTCAGGTCTATTTGAAGACTGTCAAATAAGTCTACACTGTTTTTATAATGCCAGTGAAATTTCCTGTGCTGCTTGTATTTTTTTACGCTCAGAATCTATTGAACAGGTTGCAATCAAACTAGTAGCAAGTCAGTCAAAGCTGACACTTACTAAATAACAATTTCCAGATTAGGGCTTTTGGGAGCATTGATCTCATCAAGACTATATAGTTAAGCTGTAGCCGGACTTCTAAGATAATACAATGTAATTTAGGCAGATTAAAATTTGCTTTAACTAGCATCAAAAGAGAGAACTCGTAAAATACGTTTGTAGCAAACAAAGTGGCAGAAATAAGGAAATACCAAACCGAATTACTGGCCTTTTGTGCCAGGGATATAAACCCAGCTTTATTTAATGATACTTTCACGAGGTTGTGATACTAAGGATTCATTGAAAATCAGATTGTGGAAAGATCCAGAATGCAACGAAAGTCACAAGAATTCTAGCCAATAAGTGAAAACCCATTGATGAAAATATGGTTAGATCGGAAGAGAGCAACAATAGTCAATAACGTGGAGGACAGATCAGTTAAGTTCCCTGAAAATTTACTTCATTTCTTGAAATATAAGATTCTTATAATACTCCCTTGAATATTTCATTTCATTAAAAACTGTCAACGAAAAGATAAAATTGGAAAAACTGAATTTACTTATGAAACTCAATCAGCTGAAAAATAAATTCTTTACTAAAATTATTTCAGCGAGAAAGTTTGGCGGAAAAAGGATGAAAATCTTAAAACTATTCGAGATGAAAACGATATTAATGGAAATAAAAAAGGGCTCTCTTGGAAGATGAAATGGAAAATTTCAATTGCCTCATATTGTTGCTTGGAGATTATTCAACAGGTAAGGCAGAAAATTTGAGAATTGCAACAGATAGTTTTACAGTAGGGAATTATGCTGGAATTCGGACGCTACTAATCTAAGAGAAGATTACTGGATTATTTCAATCAATAAATTAGCACTAATTGTATTTCATATAAAATTCAAAGCTAAACCTACCGAACTATCTTTTGCGCTTTTTCCTAAGAAGAGAATGAAGTCTGCTGCAGTTTTCGAAGTTTCACTGCCCTATATATTTATGTTCTAAAGAAAATACATGGGTTGAATTTTTTTTTTACCAATGCCATTTATAGGCCTTTCCAACTAGAATGAGTCGATTCCTTGCCTATAGTCTTGTCTTTTACTATGCATTTATGAAGATTCTTTGCTCGAAAAGGTAAAGTAAATATAATCTACGCTGACAATGGTTCAAATAATTCTTAAAGAAATTTAGATTGGGAGAAGATATGCCGTTTTCTACTGGCAAGAAAATCAAATGGAATATTAACCCCTCTTGATGGGGAGGGTGGTGCGAGCGCATAATTAGGATGTTGAGATAGAATTTTGGGCAGAAGTCTTGACTATACAGAGTAGGAAACTATTCTATGTGACTGCGGCGCTCTATAATAAATTCCAAGCCACTCATATATTGAAGGCAACTCAGAAAGTCTGAGCCATTAACCCCAGCTTGTTTCTTACGGAGTATTCCCAGCAGTGAATACAACTGATTGAGGCGACAAAAACCAAAATATAAGATTGCGTTTCGTACAAATTTTAAGGCAGTATTTAAGAATGACATTTCGGGATTAGTATTTAACCATGTTAACTCACAAAGGTAAGGACCAGGAAGAATCCTTAGTTATGGAGGTCGTTCTTTTAGAAACTAATTTTTTATTGTCGCGCGTTTCTATCTGATGTACATGAGAAAAGAGAACAAGAAGCAGAAGTAGAGAACATTTAATGACGAGGAGATGGACAGGAACAAGATGGATGCGCAGCTTCCTTTTGAAACAGGAATGTATTACAGACAAGACAGAAGTCCGACTTCTTTCCGAATTTTGCATCCAAGTTTTATTCAGGATTTTAACCCGAGCCCACCCAGTAAGAGCCGAGGGTCATAACTTACCTTTCTGCTTGGGCAGCTCCAGGAACTAAAGATAAGTGTAACAGGAATTGTCGATAGTCTTTTGGAGCAGATGGACTCTCAAGAGTCGCACAAGTGAAGACAGTTAATAGAGAGAAGTTGAGACCATTCCAAAAACTTTATCCATTAGAAGCACTACCATTCATTATTCAAGATTCTCAAGAGGTTGAAAACTTAACGCCTCGTAGCTAATGATTCAGATTCCAGTGAAGATGGTTCCTTCACCAAAGTCCCAGATTTTATCACTAGAGCTTGCTGACCAGTTAGAATTCTCCATAGATTTGATTTATAATTTTTTGTTGCAATTTATAGGTAACTTAAACTACAAACTCCCAAAATGCAATTTATATTGCAGGATGTAAGGATTTTGTAATATCAGTTTCAACTCAATTCTGCATTAAAGGCAGACATTTTGTTTAAGAAAATATACTCCGTTAAGAGAATTTTTGTAAATATCTGCATTTAAAGCGTGTTTCCCATATTAAATCCATAATAATCTCTGAACCTTTAAGCATCAGTGGACTAAAATTATGTAATCCCATTAGTGGCATTTTTCTCAATTTCATCCTAAAACATTGTAGCTAAGCGATCATAACATTTTACTTCTGGAGTTGTTAGCAGTAATCATTCTTTAGTAAGTTAGAGTAAAACATCAACTATGAAGCACACTCAACATTTTTCCTCAGTAAAAAATTAAAATAGAAAACTCAATTTATTAATAATATATAATTGATTTTCTACCAGCCTTGTAAGAGTACATAATGAAACATTAATTCATGGTCCCAGCATAATATTTTTCCAGTTAATGTTATAGAACATTTTAAGGCAGCAATTTACAAAATTCCACAAATCCTGACGCTAAAAGTAAAAGACACTGACAGATGTTAACACAATTAAACATTATTCTTCAAAATGTTTCCTGAATCTGTTCTTAAAACCATTGAAAGGAATACCATTGGACTAATTAGAAAAAGAAAAAAAAATCATAATTTTATTTAAGGATTATAACAGCAAAATCTTTTTGTATCAAATCTTGAGAAGAAAACTCATGACTGCAAATTCAAGAAATGGTCTAACATTCAAATATTAAAGAAACTAAATTGCACATTTAACGAGAAATTTATCCCTAAATTTGATCGTAGTTAAGAAAGAAGATGTCGATAAATGGATGTTTTGCTTTCTAAATTGATTTCTGAAATTTACTAAATTTAAAGATAAATAATATATAACTTTATACATTCAATAAAATTTACTTTAAAATAAACACTAGGAAAACCATATTCAAATAAAATGAATAGCACGCTAGATTTAACAAATATAATACACTGTTTTATCGTTACTAATGATTTTTTGTTTTATGGAGTTAACTAATTTGACAAATGAACTATTCAAATAATAAAACATCTCGTATCCTCTCAGCAGATAACGAGGAACATGGTTTTTTTCCATTTTGAATTTAGGGTTAATCTGTGGTTTGGGTACCCTTTTCTCGTCAAATGGGCGATAGACGCAGAAAGCGTGGCAACCCTGTCTTTTTTGTTAAACAATTATATGTGTATTTTTTGTTATACAATTCGTAAAAATAACCATTGTCTTTATTTTCGTTACCTTACCAACGGTGAAATTCGTTAAAAACACGGATTTCGGTTTCGTCGCCATAGAAACGCCGTTTTTGCGTAGCGTCTCTCGGAGCATTCAACTCCACCAGACAATACGCAAAAACGACGCCAGTTGATGACCTTTTGAAAATGCGCCAAGCAGGGGACCCAAAGCACATTTTCATTGAATTCAGTCAGACGAAAGCTAAAATTGTTATTATCTAACAATGTCTTTTTCTATAATTTGTTTTATACATTTTGGTGATATGATATATTTCGTCATGCTGGATAAAATATTCCATCCTTTTTAATCCCAGCTCGTAACAGATCAAATTTCCACAACCCTTAAAATTAAATTTTTAAAAATGTAACTCGTTTTTGCCGATTTAAACTAATAGTAAAGTGGATGTTTTGCCCTTTTCATTTTGTTTTGTTCTTCTGTTTTTTTGTCAACCTATTAATGGCTTGACTCATTGGAGAATGGCTTTTCAGCCGTCGCTTTGGTCTTCATATAAGAAATCATTTTATTAACGGAATGAACCTCGACAATATTCTCAGATATTCGATGGTGAGCTTCGCCTTGTTTACTGCCGTTCGAAGAATGTGCTTTGACATTAGGCAGCAAATCCGTCGACAATTTGGATTTACGACGCTGTCCCAATACGATGTGATGTAGATGAAACGTTATCTGACTTCAAGGATATTTTAAGCCAATTTTTCTGCTAGCCTATCATTGGTGATTCAAAGCCAGTTGATTATATAGAATAACCAAAGCGATATTTGAAGTGCCAAATTTCTTTTCAAGGTTAGACTATACTTGAGGGTGCTCACTGAATTCTCACCAAGTTTATCGCCAAGCTGAGCGATGTTGTTCTACTTATGGTAACCATAAACGTTATTCTGATATCCATTCACGGTTCTGATTGGTTTTCTTCTCAGGATAAATTTAAGCAATATGTGTAGGTGCTATTAGAGAACTATGTGTACCTCAAAGTGAAAACATTCCTGCAAAATAAAGTTAGTACATTTTTTTTCTTTTTTTTAGGTGCTTACTGCATTAGTTTTGAAATTTCATAGTGTTTTGGCCGCCCTCACTGTTTGCACAGCGTTCCGCGCGAACAGGGTTGGCGCCAAACAAAAATCGCCAAAGGCACCCGCAAATATATTTTTACCTCTTTTCAAAACTACCATTTCTTTAACAGGCCACTAAAATATTTCCATAACTTTATCACCCAAAAATCTATTTTTTAATTTAGCTACATTGTACACTGTAAATAGTTTGGTAATTTTGATTCTTGTTTAGTGCTGGTATTCATTCGGTTTGCAGAGTTATGAAATAATCGGTTGTTCAGAATTCCATATTTATAAAACAAGAATTATTGAATTCAATCTCTCTTGAACAGAAAAATATTCAGCTAATCATGACACATCAGATGAGTAATATCATAAAAAAATATCACATTAGCCACTGTTAACATACTTTAAGATTTAAGGTTAAGTTAGCAAATATATATATATATATATATATTTCTTCATATATATATAAAAAGAAAAAAAAAAAACACTATTCTTTACCTTAAAAATAAACTGCATAAAAATTTTTTGACATACATATACTAATAGATAAAACAGAATAACTCTCATGGAGCTTACAAGTATGTAGTTCTTATATTGTTTTTGGTTTTTATGCTCATCAATATCATTCCAAAATAATTTTCTATGTAGTCGATGTTTTACAGCACAATTGCAATATAATCCTTTTCGCACATTTTTTTACTGTTCTTCTAGTAATCTAGATTTCTATTAAAGTCAGAGAAAAAAAGCATTCCAAGGATATTAAAATTCTACTTTGGCAATCCTAGATTATACATAACAATCATAGGTCAACTTGAGGACATCTTATAGTCACTAAAACAGCGTAAAATATTCTTAAAGGGATTACACTGCACCTGTATCTAATTTCTTTACCGGCTAAGAGAAATTAGAATTTGTATTCTTGTTAACTTATGTAATCTACACAAGAATTCAGGAATAAATTTCTTAAAAGGAAAGCAACTTAGCTTCAATTTCCGAAACTTAAAGATAAAATGAATTTATGTTATACCAAACATCTACTCTTGATAGGAAAGCAGATTAAATGAAAACATTAACTTCATATAAAGTACTATTTATCATTTTTAAATTTTTAGTTACATGTACCTTTATGACAAAGGTGATCATAATTTTAAAAATAGCAAATTTTTTTTAAGGAAAAAAAAAAAAAAAAAAAAAAACTTGTTGCATAGATTATGCTGAATTAGCATAAAATGTTGTTTAAGATTTTCAAAAGACAAAACTGCTCTCTTGTCTCCATATTGCATAAATGTGAAAATAATTTTTAAATTTTGTTTGTTAATATGAAGAAATATTTAATAAAAAACATTCATATATAATATTTATGAAAAAAAAAACATTTTAACAATTTGTATTTATTTTATTTAATTCATTATATTGGGGAAAAAATGACATTTTATTTCAATAAAATTGATTAAAATGTCCCTCAAAGTATGTTTATATTCGGATTTCACTCCACACAATAAAGGTAACAAAACGTGAAATCTTCTGGTAATGATCTTAAAAGCATCTAATAATTCAAATAACAGTAAAATTATTAATCATTTCAAAATATTAAACAAATTAAATAAATAAAAAATTATATGATAAAAGTTCAATTCCAACTGATTTATAATAGAAAATACTAATTATTCAGTTTCAAGAAATTTAACTTGTTTTCTCTCATAAAAATATTTTTACATTTTCTTAGAATTCTTTATATTAATATTATGAAACTGAAAGTCAAAGGTAAATTATGAAACATGTTAAATCTAGATAGCAAATTGCCAATGGTTAGTTTAACACAATATTTAAATAAATTCTAACATAATAAAGGATTTGAAGTGTAATAAGAAAAATAAAATTTAATTTCCATAAAATATAAAATTCTGTGAAACAGTTTTATATTCTTATTCCAAATAAGTTAGAACTCAAATATTTAAACTAAATCAACTTAATATAGGTGTTTAAATATTAGAAAAGAACAGAGTAAAACTATTGAAGGATATACTTTATTCTTCTTCATCATCAAAAGATTTCATTTTGTAATCAATATCATTATCTTTCAAGTATTGTTTAAGTTTCTTCAACCTTGCTAACCGTTTAGCTTTATTTTTTTCAAGAGTTTTATCTGATTTAAAGCGATTTTGATGTCTCCGGTTTCTGTCAATGCTTGTTATTTTCGTTCTCCAACCTTTAAATGTATCAGGATGCACCTTCTCTTCAGGGACATATTCACATTTCAGAAGTTTTTCAAAAAACAGATAATTATTCATGGCTTCTGCAGCAATTTTTGCAACCTCAGCAGATTTGAACTGAATAAAGGCATACCCTTTAGAGTTCAAAGTTTTACGACTTCTACACAAGCGAAGGTTAGTTATTTTTCCAAATTGAGAAAAAAACTTGTGCATTTCTTTCTCATAGAAGCCATGAGGTATATGTCCAACATAAACAGTCCCAGGACCAGTTTCTTCCTTTTGGGCAAGCTTAGCTTTCTTTTTCCTCAATTTACGTTCCTTGTTGGCTTCGCTTTTTGCTGTGGGTGTCTTAGGAGTTTTAATCTTCCTTTTGACATTCTCAACAAAAGCATTCATCATTTTTACCTGAAAATTAAAGTAGGCTGACAATTAAATTACAATATATATATATATATATATATATATATATATATATATATATTCACTTTCTCATGCATTAAAAATGCAAAAGAAACAAAATATTAGAAATCTTTTTTTTTTTTCTTTTCCTAAATTTTGAATGAAACAAAAAAATCTTTGCTATTATTTAAGCAATTAACAATCAACATAAAAATCAACTCGTATATGGCTAAAACTAAGGAATTTTTAATAAGCTTCCTTTTAGAAGTTTTATCTCACTAAAAATATTCAACACTTTTTAAAAATTAAGCAAATAGAAAATAAAAACAGAATAAGATTGCAATAGAAACACATATTTGATGTTCGTTAAAAGTAGAAGCGGGGGGAACTACAATATTACAAGTGAATTTTGCTATGTTTATTTTCAAATCTTTAATATATATATATATAAACAGGAAATCAAATTACAGAGTAAGTCATTCCATAAATATTAAAATGTGGAAGAGAAAAATATAATAATGAAACTAAATATTATTTTTATTCAAGAGCTTCTAATATTTAAATATACTTGCATTGGACTTTGGATGTTAACTTTAAATACTGCAATATTTCTAAAAATTAAATATTATATAAATAAAACAAAATACATGTTATAAAAAGCAATAAAAATATGATAACATTAAATTATTGGTAAATCCGTCATTAATTATGCTACATATTTTTCACATTATGTATATTGATAAAGTATAAATGCTAAAATAAATTAACATCACTGAAAATTAATAAAGGATTATAAGTCATGCTAAATTTAGTAATAAACAAGTTTTAAGTGCTGATCAATTTGCATAGTTTTCTTAGCATAATAATAAGTTCAGATATTTTAGTTTTTGAACAAGCAAGCACTAGATTTCATTTTTCCAGCAATGAAGAAAGTACATTGAATAAACAATCAATCAATAACAAAATATAACATAAATTAAAAATCATCATGATGGCAATAAATACATTTACATTATATCAAAATTTATACCATTAGATAATTTTATTGAACCCCAGTGATATAGTGGTAGCACTTTGAACTTCCAAGACACAGTTTTGAGGTTTAATTGTCGGGCTGAGCAAAGTTGATTCAACTTTTCATTTTTTCAGTGTGCTTGATAAAATTGAGTACAAACATGCTTGGAAACTAAGCACTGGGGGTTTCTATCTGGGACATATGCTTTGCATTCCAGGTTTCAGTCAAGAAAGTTAAATGGACACTGTAGGCTTTGGCTGCGGGGTTATTGTGCCACTGAATTTAGAGTGAGATAATTATATCTGAATATTATCAGAGGGCAATTTTTAAATGTCAACAAGATTAATTTTGTTTGATTATTGATAACACATACATATATTAACTTTAAGATAGTCTTAACTATGAAAAACAGTTTTTTAAAATTAATTTTCTGTTAACACAATTTTAAAATCAAAATAATAATTCCAAAGATCTAAACTAAGAAAACTCAAATGCTAAATGAACTAGCTTATGTGCAATATCTGTTAGCAGAATAAATGGCTTAATAAAAGTACAGGTAGCATGAAAGATTTGGTGATGTGTGGAGACCTTCGAGAGGACAATAAAAAATGTTATTTAGGCTTCATACCACAAGTCAATATAGGAAGCAAACTAATAGATTACTGTGACAGATTGGATTTGTTTGATTATTCCATCACATATTACAGCACGCATGATTCGTTCACAGTATCAGCCCTTGAGTTTATGCTGTATTTTACTTTTTCTAAGTTTGTTTTTAAATGTATGTGAAATTTTGTTATTTTCTGACAATTAAAAAGTTAATTAGACATTATAATTTTCAAAAGTATCTCAATTTGTAATTTCCAGTTTTGAAACTTATCTTCAAAAATTATTTGGAGCATTAGAGAAGTTTATTACATAATTACTTTTACTTTGTGTTACTTTATTTAATTTGCTATTTTATATAGTACAATATGTATAATTTATAAAATATAGTGTATAATTTTTCAGAATGGTTTGTTAAATTGTATTACTCAATTAATTAAAATTACGATAATGTGTTATTTTAAGATGGGCATCACAGTAACCGGTTAATTATTTTATTAGTTTTTTTTGGCTTGGCCTGATAAGAAGTAAAATTAGATAAGTACTAAATATGCATTATACAAAACCACAGGTAAATTAGATTAAAATAAGTTTAGCAAAACTGAGAGAAATAAAAATCAGGTTTAATTGTCAACAAATAATCAAATGCAAATACAACTTATAGTAATACAAGAAAAATTTAATTTTATGCATTATTTACAATCATCCAAAATTGATAATGAATCTACAAATCTAATAAATTAGGTTTCATGAGCATATGGGAAATTCAATTAATACCTTGAAGTATATATGATGTAAAATAGTAAATTAAAATAAATCTTAATAATATAAAATGCTTAAGCAATTCATTTTGTGAAGAAAGGAAAACATAAGCTATATAAATACGATAAAGAGTAGAGAACTGTACAGAGGGTTCATAAATTAGATTAAATTAAAAGAAAAGATAATAAATAAAATAGAAATAGGCATTTAAAAAATTAGAATTTTTGATGAAAATCAAATATTGTTCTTGAAAAAATTCTAATGAAAGTATTTACTCATGAAGCAAATCCTAAATGTTTCATACTTGTAATATTAGAGAAATTAATTTAGTACAATGTTGTCCTGGTAAAGAAAGAAAACAATTTTAGCGAAACCTTTGGTCCCAAATTATGGTTCCAGTAAAATAAAATAAATCCGTTTTTAGATATTCAGCTTAAATTATCATAAACCTGCAAACTATGAATTACAGTTTACAATAAAATTATGGATCTGGTCTAGCGCAGCTGGATAAATGGAGCATGCAAAAACATCAGGATTGTTATTTTTAGAGTTTTGAATAAGAGAGAAGAGCTTAATATTAGGCAGCAAATTATTATAATTAATGTCCAAAATGATGAAACTCATAATTAAATATATTGATAATTTTGAATCATTTTTATTTGATTTGATTAATTCGCCAATGTAAACATGCATATTACTATTCTGCTATTTTTTTAAACATTGAAACACTTCCCAATATTATATAAATATTATTGAAATATTACGATATGAATAACAAATGAAGAAGAGAAGTCAAAAAATACATTACATACAGTAAATATTAATGAAATGTTTCACTTAAATATGCAATAGCTTAAACACATTCCCATCACACATGTGGTAAAAAGAAAAACAGAGAACTTCTTTATTCATGAAAGTTGCAGTTAAAAGTTACGTATGATGAAAATATATAATTATTAGTTACCGAAATGTTATGATATTAATTATTTTATTTGAAATTTAATTTATAATTATTGATTTAAAAGTTAAAATAATAGCATAAAATGACGAAAAAGTCTACAAACATCTCTGGACACATTTGTCTTATAAAGTATTTTTAATGCATTTATATTAAACTTGGCAACATATATAATCAAAATATAAACAATACCATAGCATTTGATGGGGCGGTTCAATACCGCCTTCGAATCTCTGTATTTTAACATATATACACGGTTTTATTTAATTTACAATGTCGGCAAGGATTTTTTTGTTTAATAGGAACTAAATATTTATTCATATCTCCAATACCCAATTATTTTTTCATAATTAATTCAAATATCGTAATATGAAATGACGTTTTAAAATTTTCTTCATTTCGTAAATTTTTTGCTATGGTAATGGAAGCTGTAGTTTTGGCAGCTATAGCTGTTTTGACTATAATATTTGTGGGGTCACTAGTAGCACTAATTATGATTTGTCGCCATAAATATTGCCGACCGTTTGATTTATTATCTTCACAATTTAAAGATGCCCGGTAAGTTTTCACAAAATATTAAGAAGCATATCCTAAAATTTTTTTATCTAAATTATAACTATCTAAGAGGAGAGGATTATTGACGAATAAAATATTAGTTTATTATTTGATTAATATTTTTTGTTGAGAAGTATAAATTTTTCTAAAATCAACTGTTTTTATGAAATATTTGAAGAATTATATCGAAATGTTTTATTAATGAATTGTGTGAGAGAATTGATAAATTTTATCAAAAAATGCAGTTGACATTTGTAGAATGCAAATACCTAAGTTTTCCCATGATAAGGAAAACAATCCCCATGTGTTGGTGAAGATAGAAATTCTACCATTGTATAGTAAAGTATATTAATTTTATGATATGATTAGAAAAGACCTCAGTTGGTGTTTCCTGAAAACAACTACTGAACTGATAACTGAATGAACTCACTGCCTTCTGTTCAAATGTTTGTAACTAAAAATTTCCCATCAAAAATTTGGATGTAGTATTCCAAAATCCACTTTAGAAACTACAAGTCATGGTGTAATTTACCATCTTGTACCAAAAGTTACTGATGAGTGACAAGTAAACCAAACCAGAAATGTATCAATTTAGAATGGTACAAATTATACCTAATATAAAATAGATAATATACTGCACAAAGTTCATATAAAAGTGTTATACAGAAAATATAATGAAATAAGAATTCTGGAAATTATTTTTTCTGTACGTAGTTATGTTTTTGTTTTAAAACAAATTGTTTTTGTTTAGTTAAGTTTTTAACCAAATTTTTAATTTGAAAATAATTGATTTATATTTTAATTACAATCATAAGGGCTGCATAAGTATTTTAGTAGCACATTCATGTCTATATTTTACTCTCTCCTTCTGTGAGGGACTACTTAGCCTTCACTTGCCTTTGGTTCAATAGTTTGTGGGTTTGAATCCTACCTTGGGCGTGGATGTTTGTAGTGGTTCGGAATCTACTTTAAACCGTAGGTCCCTGTTTAATTAGCATTTGTGTGCAAAAAATGACCATTGAGTGACAAACAAACCAAACTACTTAACCTTTGTATGAAAAAGATGATCATTGAACGATAAACTAAATCTGCTTTTGTGAGTAAAAATAACCACATAATCACTTGTGTTGCAATAGTGCAAGCTTTTTATTTATTTCTTCCTTCATTTTTTATAGTAATATCAATCAATATGAAAATTAAAATGTTTAGTTTTTAAAATGTATAATCTAATAAAGATGATTTTTCTGTTATTTGCTCATAATCTTATCGCAAAGTAAATAAATACAATAGTTATCTTTTTGTTAGAACATATTAATATTATATTAAAAATTTGAATATTTCATTATAACTAAATACTATAGAAGTTTTAAAATGCTGATAAATAGAAAGAAAATTTTTAATATATCGAGCAATGGTGCCCACCTTTAAAAAACATGAGTGTAGCACTACCTACTACTGTGCCTATAAAATACTGTGCCTAAATAAATGCTTTGTTTAAACTTTAATTTTATTATAATGAGCAGTTGCGCCCACTTTAAAGAAATTTAAATACACTGCACATTCTAACATTAACGTGAAAAATGCAATACACATAACTTAAACATTAATTTACTTATGGAAACATTTATTTTTATTAAAACTTTAATTTCTAAATATGAATAAAATTGTAGTTATGAAAAACAAAATAAATCACCTAATCTTCATCAATCTCCGAATCGTTACTTTTTGGCGAATATACCGTTTTTGTCACTTCTAAAAAATCTTTTATTATGTTTTCCTGATGATTCTTTTTCCATACATACTTTGCAAAAATGTAAAGCCAATATATCCTCATCCATACTTATTAATTTTCGTGAGCATCACAAAAACCCCACAAATCGAATATCGAAACTCAATGCCTCAAGATTATTCTGTAATAGTTTCAAGGGTTACATACAAAACGCTCATGTAAAATGAAAAGCATGTCATACCTCAATAATCCGAACTGGTAAACTAGTCTGGCACACTTTATTGCATTCTTGGTGCATACGCTTGGCACATTTTACCCTCTGTATGCTTCTCTACTATTTAGCGGAAAAATTTAATTATAAAATGGATTGGAAAATTTTACACATGCCAGCTGTTATTTCATTTGGAAACAACAAATAGATTATATTATATTTAGATTTAGGATAGGGTGGTTCTAAAAAAACCTAGCACCATGACTATAGGTCTGTTGTACGTATAGTACTGCAGACCTATAGTCATGGTGCTACCTTTAGAAAGCCCTATTTGATGAGACCAGTGGCTGAAGCAAAATTCAGCAGACATTTTACAGGAATTTTCTGCAACATCCAAGGTTCAATCAAATGCTGACTCAGGTGTTCAAATCTATGTGCCGAAAAGGTTTCACATTCACATAAGATGTCTATTGAAGTTTCTTCCATATAATGACAACCTCTACAAGTGGGATCATCTGAAACTCCCATTATGATGAGATGTCTATTAAGGTGGCAGTGTCCTGTAAGTAGTCCCACTGCTTTCCTTATTGAGCTTTAATAATTCCTTTTGCCTTTTACTAGGGCACGTTCTATAATAGCCTTGCTTGCCTTTGATCATTGGTATTGTACCAATTCATAAACTGTTGTTTTCTGAAGAGATCGAAGACATTCTTTCTGATCAATTTTTTAGAAATACCCAGCACTGGTTCAGGAACAAAAAAGTTGGTTGTTGATCCAGTCCTTGCCAGCTCATCAGCTAATTCATTGCCAGGAACACCAGAGTGCCCAGACACCCACATTAAAGTGATGTGGTTATTATTAGCTAATTTACACAGAGTGAGATAACATTCCCAGACAAGAACAGAAGTTACAGTAGACTTCTGTAGAGCCAGTAATGCAGCTTGACTGTCAGAAGGGATAATTATTCTTTTACAAAAATAGAGTTTCTGACCAAGCATATTCTACTGCACATGAGAATGGCGAAGACTTCTGCTTGGAATACAGTTGTATATTTACCCAAGGGAAATAATAGCTTTGAGCCATCAGCAGGAGACAACAAATACCAGCCCCAGTGTTGGAATTCATTTTTGAGCCATCAGTATACCAGTAAATACAGCTTTCACTAATGGCAACATTATTCCAGTCTTCTCTCAAGGGAAATTTGATTGTATAATTCTTATCAAAAGCAAACTTAACAATCGTGTAATCAGTAGGCATACTTATAAAAGTATGACTAGTTACGTCAGCATTGAGGTTTCCCTAGGATAAAAACCTCGAGTAGTCCTTCCACTGACCTGTATTTTTAAGCCTTTTCACGCTGAGTATTGCTTCTGTTTTAAAATGCATATGAAGGGGATGTATACCAAGCAGAAGCTCCAATGTAGACGTGGGAGTTGTTCGAACACACCCAGAGATAGCTACACAAAGCACCCTTTGTAATTTTGTTAATTTAGCTTTAGCAGTTTAATTTTTGATTCTAGGCCACCAGACCACTGAGCCATAGGTAATAATGGGACAAATGATCATAGTGTAAATCCAATGAATAACTTTGGGATTTAAGCCCCAAGTTCTTCCAAATTATTTCTACATGACCAGAAAGCATTTTTTGCTCTTTCCATGCAAAAGTTGATGTGCTTGTTCCAACATAAGTTCATGTCAAAAAATACTCCTAAGAATTTAACTTCTTTGGAGCAAGTTAACTCTTGACCAAAAAAAGTTATCTTTCTCAGATTAAGATTCTTTTTCTTTGTGGTGGCTACCATAATGGTTTTTTGAGGGTTTACAGAAAAGACTTTTTTACACCAAATCTCAACTTGTTTGAGGGTGTTGGACATGATGCTTGAGATTGTTTCACCAAACTTACCTCTGATGATTATAACTAAATCATCTGCATATCCAATGGTGGTTATACCTGGTTTTTTTTAACATCTCTAAAAGGGAATCTACAACACAGCACCATAAGATGGGTGAAAGAACCCCTCCCTGTGGACAACCAACTTTGGCTTGGATCATCATGTTTTCACCTAAAAATGAGGCACTGACATCTGTTATTGAGGAGATTTTCTATCCAAGAACAGATTGTGTCATTAACTCCCTTTCTAGCAAGGGATTGTAAAATAGTTTCAATGGGTCAAAGGCATCTTCAATATCTAAGAAAACAGCTAAAGCAAGTTCCTTAGCCTTAAAGAAGTTCTCCAAAATAAAGGATAGGTTGTAGATGGTACTGTCAGTGGATCTACCATGTTGATATGCATATTGAGACTCAGAAAGTGGTTTTTCCACTAAATGGACTTCTCTAATATGTCTATCAGCTTTTCAATTGCCTTTAGAAGAAAAGATGTTAAGCTGATAATTCTAAAAGATTTAGCTTCATAGTAATTATCTTTCCCTATTTTAGGAATAAAAATTACTTTTTAATACCTCCAAGCAATAGGTATATGCCCAAAGGCTATACTTGCTCTAAAAATTCTACAGAGAATTGGAGCAATGCACTGGACTCCCTCAATAAGCAGAGCCGGTACAATTCCATCCATTCTTGGTGATTTAAAAGGTTTAAAGGACATTATTGCCCATTTTGTTCTATCATAAGTTATGATTTTTTTGGCAACATCCCATTTACTTCTACCACAATTTGATGTAGAGGGAGTAAAATTAGGAGTTTCATTTAATTCATTAGAATCTGGAAAGAGAACATTGCATGACATCCTGTGATGAGTTTCTTGCTCAAATTGTTATAATCTAGAAGACTGACAATTTGCACATTAAATGTGTCTTTATCTTCAAAAGGAAGATATGAAGACATAAAAATGATTTCATCTTTGATTCCTTGCAATAAACATGATACTTTTATTGCAACATTATCCCCATTTAGATAATTGACCAGAATGAGGGCATTTAATTTGTTTCTAATAGGAATACATGCTCTTGGTCTCAAACAACATTTATCATAAAATATGTTAAAACCCTGAACATGTAGGCCTAAAACAGAACCATTGCAAGTCTATGGCTCTTGAATTAAAACAATGTCAACCTCCCCTCTAGTCATCTTCTTGCTAAGAATAGCTGAAGCTGATCGACAATGATGAAGGTTGATCTGTGGTACTTTGATGATACTTATCACTGTGGCACCCAAAGAAGCTAAGAAGAAGCAGTGTCTTCTTAGCTTCCCAAGTCTCCATAAGTAGGGGACTTACTTACTTGATTTTCCTGCAGAACCTTTTCTATCTCACTCTCAGATAGAGGAGAGCTAGGTTGCAGGGTTATATCAGAACCAGAATCTAAATCCAGTTCTTCAATGTTAGGTAATTCATTTTCCTTACTAGAAGTAGGAAAGGATTTACTTACTTGAGGGGAAGTTGCACCTTCTTGTACAACTTCCATCTCTTCAATGTTCTGTACATCCTTCTGGTTTGGGTCCTGGAAAATTTTGAAGGTTCCCTAATCCAAGCCAGTATAGGCACCATAATTTCCCTTTTTAATGACTTCTGAGGCTTCCATGTCAACCTCGAAGATCCATCTAATAGAATGTGTCTCTACAGATTTCTGCAGAGTACGCCATTCTAAAGACTTCAACTCTGGGTTGAGTCTATTTAGCCGTTTCAGAAAGACGGCAGGATCCTTGGTATGGGTGTCCCTTGTCTTAAAGGCCACCTTTACCGGTTTAGCTAGATCACTGGGATCCAGAACACTGAGCCCCTCACCACCAGACTCTTGTTGCCATGGAAGGATTCTTTAATCCATTCCACAGTTTCAAGGTCATCACAGAGGAGAATTAGTGCCCCAGACACTAAGCTGAAGCCTCGAACTCTAGGCAGATTATTTCATATGGGGACCTCATCTGTCCTGCTCAGAACCTCCAGCTGTATGGAGTCAACATCGTCCTTGTTGAGTTTGATGGTTGGGAAACCATCCTTCACAATAGCTGCTTTATGGCTTTTAACAGCCTGAGCAAAAGTCCCAGGTTGATTATCATCCTTGAGCTTTTTGGAGGCAGTGTTACTGGGAGAAGGGGTTGACACCTCAGACCTAAGTCTTTTGGTGCCACCCACCTTCTGTGCAGTCTCCACCTGCTCCCTTCCGTAGGTCCCGGTCTAATTAGCCCTCGTGTGCAAAAAATGACCGTTGAGCGACAAACAAACCACATGCTCCCTTGCTTTATTGCGACACCTTAGATTGCGTCTTTGTGTTTTTGTGAGAACTGCTGGTTCTCCAACTGTGGTGTCTGTGTGTTGCCTTGTGGTAACACCACTTCCTGCAGCAGCCAGATTGCCAGTGTTCTCCTGTTTGCCGGGATTCTGTTCCTTAGGAATCGTTTTGCCGGCTGATTGGATAACACCAGGTGATTTAACTAATCCTTTTTTATCATTTTTATTTTTTTTGTTTTCGTCATTCATAAGTGACCTAAAAACTGGGAGGAAATATAAAGTCACCACCTGCATAGTCTCTCTGTACCAGTGGAAGGCAAACATACAACGAGGTTTTGCATAGTTCCTCGAGGGGCCCGTTAGTGACACCATAACCCTGGTGCCATTTATCCATCAGCAAGGAGCCTAACACCTTGGATTGGGTTACCTTTCTGTATTAGCCAGGTGTATTAGCACAGCCGGTAAATGACGACAGACCCATACGGGATTGGCGCGATTTAAAATTCTTACGCTAAGCACTCTACAGCTCTGTCGCCAACCTAAATTACGTCACTACGCGCGATATCCGTTAACCAATAATGATCGTGTTTGAAGTTCAGCTTTGAAATCGCGCGTTTTTCCGAATTCCAAATGTTAAAAATTTGAATATTTCATTATAACTAAATACTGTAAAAGTTTTAAAATTTTAATAAATAGAAACAAAATTTTTAATATATCGAACAATGGTGGCCACCATAAAAAAAACATCAGTGTAGTGCTACCTACTACAGTACCAACTGGGCAAAAAAACTAAATTTCGAACTTTAAATAAAAAAATGAAATTTGTTAAACTTGCTTTTTAATATACCGAGCACTGGCGCCCACCTTAAAAAAGCATCAGTGTAGCGATATCTACTGCAGTGTCAATCGGGCAATAAAGCTAAATTTCAAGGGTTAAGAAATTTCATTTTTTAAAATTTCAACTCGATTTTTAATATACCGAACAATGGCACTCACCTTAAAAAAAACATCAGTTACCTACTACAATGGCAACCGAGTAATAAAGCTAAATTCCAAACATTAATGAATTTCATTTTTTGTTTAAATTCGAATTTTAATATAACGAGCAGTTACGCCCACATTGAAGAAATTTAAATACATGGCACATTTTAACACTAACATGAAAAACGCAATACACACAACTTAAACATTCATTTACTTATGGCCTAAGTATATGACTAAAATTGTAATAAAAAATAAAATTACTCACCTAATCTTCATCGCTCTCCGAATCGTTACTTTTCGGCGAATACACCATTTTTATCGCATCTAAAAAACCTTCTATTATGTTTTCCTGAAGATCATTTCTCCATACTTGCTCCGCGAAAACATGAAGTCAATATATCCTCATCCATATTTATTAATTTTTGCAAGCAACACAAAAACACCAAAAATCGAATATCGAAACTCAATGCTTCAAGATTATTCTGTAATAGTTTCAAGGGTTACATACAAAATGCGCATGTAAAACAAAAACGTCATACCTACGTAATCCGAACCGATAAACCAGTCTAGCGCACTTTATCGCATTCTTGGGGCATACGCTTGGCGCATTTTACAGCCTTCTCGCCATGGGTGACCCTACCAGGAACCTAAACCAAGTTTAGGTTCCAGACATACATCACCTGTGCTACCTGTGTACACCCTCACACCACTTTGAGGTTACAGAATAGGATTTTGTGAGAGAAACAACAAATAACTTTTGTTATTTGTTGTTTCCATATGAAATAATTACTTCTAATAACATGATTTAATATTAGATAAGGAATCGTATACATTTTTTTTATCCTACTGCTGACCTTAGTTTTCTGTCGGGCAGCCCACTACAATCTTGAGGTGAATGAAAAGTCTTCTTCCGCAGAATATCTAACTGCGATATCCGAAAGTCCAGGGCAAGTGTGAAGGTGGTCACCAGTCATATCCTCTAGTCCACAAAGAGGGCAGATTGTAGAGTCCTTCAAACCCAAACAGTGAAGGTGTTTTTGCAGGTAATCATTCCCAATTTTTAGGCAAAAATTAGTCATTCTCACAGCTCTGTGGTGGTTGCACAGAATAGGCCTTATTTGAAAGGAAGCCCATGTTTTTCCTTTTGTGCATATCTTGTAAACATTTCTATGATAAGAGGCTATATTTGACTTACTCCAAAGCTGGAGAAGGCTGTTGTAGATCCGAGCCTGCCTTTTCCAATTTGTCAGCTGCGTCATTTCCCGCAATACCTCAGTGGCTAGGTATCCATTGCAGCACAATTTGACATTCCTCTTCTAGTAGAGAGCTAATTGCTCTCTAACAGAGATAAACAGACCCAGTACTGCTAGAAGCAATTGAACAGAGAGACTTGATGGTGGGGCTTGAGAGTCTATAAAAATGTTATTCTCACTACCCTTTCTGATTTCTTCAAGTTCTAATTGCACATCAGCCACTTTAGCATTGTAGCTGTTATAGTATTTCTCAAAAGCCTGAAACTCTTAGAGTATACTCCTGCACCAGCATTTATAATGGCATCCCCAGCTAAACCATCTGTATATACATGGAACCAAACAGATGATTGGTATTATTCGTCGATAGTAGCTAGGATAGCCATTTTTAGCTCAGAATTAGTGGAGACCTTCTTACTAATAGGTAGTATCAGGTCTAGATGGCAATCAGCTCTATAAATATGGTATTGAAAGACAGGAGGTCTAAACAAAGGCACTCTATCTGCATCCAGGATCTTATACCTATTTGACAATTCCCTGGTCAAAGTCAAAAAGGTTCTCTGTGTTTTCTGTCTTGAGAAAACAGGAATATAATTTTTCCAGAAACCATCATCCCTAAGAAGTCTTTCAGAGAGTTTCAGGGCAGCGCTTTGTCTTCAATCTGCCAAAGGCTCCAACCCAATCTAAATTTGCATTGCCTCAATAGGTGTAGATAAAGCCACACCGGAGATAAGTCTAAGAATATTATTCTGAACAGTCTTCTAATTTTTTCTGGATCGTACCTGATGCAGTAATCAGGAGCTCAGCTCCATATTCAATTGCAGGTCTGATGTAGGACTTATAGGTGGTGCATAGAAAGTCTTGTGAAGCTCCCCATTTCGCTCCTGCAAGTCGCCTTAAAAGTTTACTTCTGGATCTTCCAATTTCTATAATTTCAGCAGCTTGGCTATTCCAACTTAACCTTGTATCCAAGGTGATGCCCAAATATTTGGTCTTAGCTGTTTTACACAGTCGCAGGGCTAGGAGTTGTCCTGATATTCCTGAAATTCCTAATTTTTTAAAAAAACATTCTGAAAAGTCCTTATTTTTCAAAATAATTCCTGGAATTCCTTAATTTTTTATTACATTCCTTTGAAAGTTTAATTTTAATTCATAATTTTATATATTTCAGTTGTAAATTTTTCTTTCAGTGGAATATATTTTTTCTTTCCACTGTTCTGTTCAACAAGGAAGAAATTTTTTTTCCCTATTTTGTTCTCTTTCAAACCAGAAATAGGGTTACCAAACATTCATCTCCGCCTCATGTTCAGCCATGGGTCACGAATGTCTGGCATCAAAATAATTTAGGTTTGGGTTTACCATTAAGTTGTATTTTCTGCCTTTACAGGCAAAATATTCTATTTTTAGTAGTGCACAACTCTTTGCAATGATAGTGAAATTGTGAGAATTATTCACTTACATTTATGCGCATGGGTAGAATTCTTATCTTCCGATTTTGAACGATTTTGATGGATGACTTAAAGAACGTTTATCAGCAAGTTTGGAATTTATTTTTTGAAAACAATTAATTTTCTTTTAAAAATGCCAAGGAAAAACGAAATTTTCCAATAAATGGTTGGATTTTCAAGGTGGGAATAAATGTCTAATTAAGACATGGTGCAGAAATGTTGATGTACATTCCTCTGAGTGCTTTGTGTGCAAAAGCAAGTGTTTCAGATATAGATTTTAGACAAGTGCTTGCTTATGCAGATGGATTAAAACACTAAAAAGCTGTGAACTGTTACAAGAATCAGACACTATTTACTATATCAACTTCATCTGAATCCGCAACATTGACTGTAGTAGTAATGAACGTAATGTGAACTGATGAGGAGTAGTAAATAACAAATCATGGCTTCCCAAAATGACATCAGAGAAAACCATTAAAGCTGAAAACATTTTAGTTTTGGTGGCAATAAAGAATAGTTATTCTTTTTCATCTTTGAATGATTTAGATAACATTTATAGGAAATTTTTTGATGACTCCTCCATAGCAAAATATCTCAAATTATCTGACAAAAAAGTCAGATATTTGATTAATTTTGGACTAGCTCCGTATTTCAAAACTCTTTTGCTTTGGGATATATAGCTTAATATTTTGCTTACTTTTCGATGAAGCTACTACGAAACAAAGAAATTGTTGGATATGTACATCTTTTTTTGGTCTGATAATCAAGAAAAAAATGTCATTTGTTACCTCGAATCACATTTTTTAAAACATGCTAAAACCAATAAAATTGTAAAAGTTTTATTATATTTTATTTAAAATAATGGTTTGAATTTAGAAAAATTAATACAGTTGTCAATGGATGGACCAAGAGTTTATTTAACTGTTGTAAAGCAAAAAAATAGCGAACTGAGTAAGCAAAGTTTACCATTATTAATTGATTTGGGTACATATTGCTTACACACAAAGTACTATGTAAGGGTATTGATAAAATTTATTGTAATATTAATGGGTTTATTGTAGATATTCATCAATTTTTCAAACTATCTCTTACAAGAAGGGAAGATTATCATTCCGTACAGTTGGGAATAATGGAAAAACCTTAGCCAGACATAGTTTCCTTCATCATGTTGAGAGCCTTTGGTTAACTTTGGGGTCATTTTGTGAGAGAATTGTTGAACAATATGATATTCTAAAGGAATATTTTATTGTTAAAGTAACTAAAGAGAGTCGAAATTTCCTCTTTCTGATAGACATCCTCAGATTATAAAACATTTGATAGACCTTAAGACTCTGGCATATCTGCATTTTGTTTAATTTTTTTGTAAATCATTTGAACTATATTTACTTCTAATGCAAAAAGTCAAACCTTTAGTACACATTATGTATAGTAAGCTAAATTAACTTGTTCGCAGTATTATGTTTAAATTTTTAAATCCAGAAGAAATCTGTGAAAAAAAAATGGAGTAAAGTTGCTACAAGTTAATGTTGATTCAGGAAAAAATTTGTTAAATTTAAAGAAGATTGAAATTGACCATGGAGAAACAACAATATGGGTAGAGCTTATGGATAAAACAACATTTCTACAAAGTGTGTGTCAGAAGTTGTTACATTGCAACTTCAAAGCATTTGCTTCAAAAACTTCCTATAACAAATCCTTTACTCATGGATCTCCAGTGTTTGTCTCCGTATAATAGAAAAAAGAAGAGTCTAGGAGTTCATTTAGCAGATTAATTCAATATATTTCTCATGTGTTTAAAACTTCTTCAGACTTTGATAAGATGAATGAAGAATGGATTCTTTACATGTGTGAAGATGTGACTTTGTTTGTGAATGATTATGATAACGACCAAAATATCTGTAAATATTGGAATGCAGTTTTCAATATAAAAAATGCTGGTCGTTATATAAAATATCCCACTGTTTCTAGAATTGTTAAAGCATGTCTGTTATTATTGAATGTAAATTCCCAACCAGTAAGTGTTTTTCGACTAACAATTCTGTTATGACAAAGGAGAGGGCTTCATTATTGGAATTAACAGTTCAAAGTTTACATACTTGTCAAGATGTCATTCAAATGCATGGCAATTCTGTTTCTTCCATTCCATATACTAAAGAAATGATGCATTATATTCAAAAATCTCATGCAGAATATGCATCATATATGGAAAAATCAAAATATGCAATACAATCAGAGAAGAGAAAGCTACTAGTGAAAAAAAGTTTAAACAATTGCACCTGTTAAAAAAATTAATGAGCTTGAGAAAGAAAAGAAAAATAAATCAGTGTGTAGCTCAAAAACTTTTGGATGATGCAACCAAAAAAATAGCATGTGCTATTAGTGATGATAATATGAGTGATGTGTGTGTGAAAGTTAGACAAATGATGGTGTGTACTGCTAATGCAGAGAATGCATCTATGAATGATAAGTTGAAAAAGTGCAGTATTAAATTATCAGAATTAAATGTTAATGCATCCTGCTCAAAATGAACATTATTCAATTATACTTAGATTTACTGTAATTTAAAGCATTTATCATGTAACTTAATAATTTTCAGAAAATGTTCAGTATAAAAAATTTAAATTTCTGTATCATTTTTCATATTGTTGTATTAAAAATTATAAACTCAGAATTTATTAAATAGTGCATTGCTTTATAAAATGTGTTTTATGCATAAAACAAAAATTAATATGTAAAAGTAACATTGGTTTTGTTTAATTATTGAAGTATGTCCTGAAAAATGTCCTGATATTTCTTGAAAATATTGTCCTGAAAAAAAATTCAGTACTACCTCTGCAATCGATTGGAACCATAGTATAAACTAATATCATAGGGTTTTGTATTTAAAGTGAAAAGCTGATAAAAGGTTTTATCTATGTTTACTATCATTTGATTCTCATTAGACCAATGAAACAGTTCTCTTAAAGCCCCGTTAAGGGAAAGCTGGATGTGCTGCATATCTCTGCTAGTTGACCAAATGATCAGATCATCTGACCAGATCAAAAAGAAGGGCCCTAACATCCCCATCAACGTCAATAATCCACTGTATTACATCATTTATCATGATGTTGAACAAAATAGGGTTCAACACAGAGTCCTGAGGAAGTCCCTGTTGAGTTTGTCTATAGGAGGAGACAGATCCACCAAAACCTGGTTCTGATAAATCTCTGGCTCAGAAATGACTTGATTTAATTGTACATGTTCCCACAGATTCCCATGTCTATAATTTCCTTAAGCAGTTTTTTCTTCACACTCTATCAAAAGCCGTTTTGAAGTCTATAAAGACTGTCACAGAACTGTGTTTCTGATGAAAACCATCCTTAATCAGCTGTGTAAGTCTTTTCAACAGTATTTCTGTTTTTATGAAAGTCTGCTTGCTATATGACAGGCATGAATAATTTTCCAAGTAGAATTTAAGCCATATTGAAATCAAGCGCTCTGTCAATTTACAGGTAGCACTTGTGAGAGAAATAAGTCGATAGCTTGAGACATTCCCTAGGTCTTTACCACTCTTCAGGATCGGAATAACTTCGGCCTTACGCCACTGACTTGGAAGGCCCCTAGTCCAAGACATATTAATTATGTTAAGCAGTCCATCCAAAGATCCCTCTTCCAGGTTCACCAGGAATCAGGTCCGGGTCTCTTACCCCGGGTCAAAGCCTTTAAGTCAAACTTGAGTTCAAATAAGGTGAAAGGAGAACTGAACAAACTATCCATCTCTGGAGTTAAGCATGTCTGTGGGCAAGACAATTCATTATCACATATCCTAGCCGAGGGATGATAATTGCTAATATTTGCGTAATGTTTATTAAAAACCCTGGCAATT